>VWZT01004192.1:0-63334 GCA_013397055.1 Pachycephala philippinensis
ACAGAGCATTCCGCACCACTGAGAGCTGGGGAGGGAAAGACAGTGATTAGAATGCTGGGAAGAAATGAGACTTTTGCCTTACTAAAAGCACATCATCCTGCTGAACTTTCTGCCAGACTGAGATCTAGAAACAAGTAGGAGACAATGTCTCCTAGATGGAAGAAAACCGACAGTGCAGAATTCTTATATCACAGAGCTCAACAGCCAAGTCATTTTTCCAGTCCGGAGCAAATTCTGGTCAGTACCGTGTTGCCCTAGACTGACACGGCACAACTGGCTCAAGTTAGGATGCAGACACATACGGTCACAGGCAGGGGAATCTCCAGCAATGCGATAGTGATGTAGGCTGTCAGTGTGACCTCGTTGTCCACTCCACCCTGCAGGGAAACACAAAGGTAGATGCTGACTCACCCAGCTTCATATCTTCAGTCTTTTCTCCCACTCCAGTGGGCATACACTGTTTTGCATTGCAGACCTTTAGCTTGCCTCCTTCCGCTTGCAGCTGATGTGAAGGTATCACCAATAAGTACAGAATGGTGCGTGGCTCCCTCCCCAGTGTTTGCCATTGGCATGGGAATATCCCATCTGCCTATGTGCTCTAGAAGCTCAACTGGCCCCATCTGATTTATGGCCCAGTTCTAGCCTCACAAAAAAACAACCAGGGAGGCTTGTTACCTTCATGGCATTGTTCAGGAGTGTCCCAGAACTCTGGAAACATCCATTCTCCTTCTGTTTGTAAGACAGCCAGCTCAAAGCATCCTGGATGTGCTTTTCCTCTATGAAGATGTGATGCCGGGCCTGGGCAAAGGACTTGAGGACAAAGGCTGTGAGCCTGAAAGGGAGAAGAAGAAAGGGTCTGAGCAGGCCTGTTGCCCATCTCAATTGACAGGGCCCATTTGCACTTCATCTGTCTGGAAACAGGCAAGAAGGCCTGGGGAACTGCAGGCCAATTAGTCCGACCTTATGTATATTATATCCTCACCTCAAAAAATTCTGTCAAAAAACTGCTTTCCACCTTGATTTTTGTCTCTCATTTTTGTCTCTCACTTGGCTCAAAAAACCCTATGACCCTTTTGTGTTGAGGCAACAGTTTGAAGGACAATGGTTGTTGATTTGTCTCTAAAAAAACTCTTTGAAAAATGTAGGCAATTGTATGCCAGTTAGCTAAATATGCATAAGAGTAGTACTCAAATTACAGGGAAGAATAATTAAATTCCCGCTAGCTCATGGTCTGCTGGTAGAACTCTTAAACTATAAATCCATGCTTCATGAGTTTCCCAGAACTCCCCTAGAATTTTAACATAAAGCAGAATGTGTTAAAAGAGTTTTTGCCAAGAGCTGTTGCAAGCAGTTATGGAAAAGAAGCAGGCATGTGGTAAGAAGACAACATGCTGTCAAAACCCAGTTACCATTTCAGAAACCAAAAGCAAACTGAGGGTGATGAGTTCTTCCATTCTTATCCTAACTTAAAATTGAAAAAGCATGACAATGATATACAGGACCAAGTCAAAACTTTTCAATAAGTCAAAATGGCAACACACATGCTCTTCCAGTCTGTTTTTGCTTAGTAGCATACAAACACTTGAAAAAAAACATTCAGCATTGCTCTTGGATTATCAACCTTTCCACTTGTGTTTCCTTGTACATTTCCATATGGAACCATCTTTTCCAGCAGACTTCTCAGCAGATGCTAGTCTAGAAGAGCTGCCACTGCAACTCTTCAGCCTTCTTCAGTCAGGGTGTTAAATCCCTGCTCCCTTCTTCCCCAGTTTATCTCCATTGCCTTTTTGTCTGTCCTGGTCCATGGAGCTGCTGATGGGAGGAAGTACTTCAGCCACACAGCTGGCTGATGTAGCCTATTTATTAAGAAGGAGGCAGCATAGGGACCACATCAGCTCTGGAAAACCTGCTGGTCTACAACAGCATTTCCTATTTACTGCTCGGCAGTATTTCTTATAAATGTGTGGGTGAGGAAGAGGAGCATATTGGAGAGGAATAGGTGGCATTGAAATCTCACCAGGTATTCCCTGGTTGGCCATAACGTTGTCCAAAGGTACTGTAAGAGCCATCTGGGTGCTTGTAGTTCAGCTGCCTCTGATAACCTGCAATGGAAAGATAAGGCAAGATTCAGATGCCAGAAAGAGTCGGCTGAGGGATGGGGAAATAGAAAAATAGCTCTATCAGCAAAGGCAAATGAGAGAGGGGTAGGTCAGTCCTATCCTAACCAATATGGAGTGCTGGTACCTCCCCACCTCCATGCATTTCTTGTAGTGCATGAGGAAAAGCAACACCTGCCTTTCTTCAGAAGGATGGCAGGACCAATAAATGACAATGAAGGCACTGCACTGTCACCCCATGAGAAAAGTGCTTGCAATGATCAGGCACAGTAACGCTTAAGCAATAGAAAATAATAAAGAAAAAAGCAGCAAAGGGCCCCCTCAGGCATACAACAGAGACCATCTGTCTCTGAGAGAAGACCTCTTTCAACATCTGGCCAGCATTTGACAGACCCACCCCAAGCAGGATCTAGAAGAAAGCCAAAGCAGATGCGAAAGCCAAAGCAGAAACAAAAGCCATGTCCCAGCTTACCGCTCACTAAGTATCCAGTGGCCTTGGATTTGATCTCCTCATTCAGCTGCCCTGTCTTGTTCAGATAGTCCAGGACATAGATGGTGGGTGCAAACAGGACCATGTTCTGCTCCCCACAGCCAAAGGGCATCTGGAGGAGCTGGTGCAGGTTCTGCATGGCACTGCCCATGATGTCACCTGGGGAGCAGGAGATACCAGAGGGATGTTAACAATATTTAGGGCTGGCTATCAGAATCAGAGGAAGCTACTGAATGAGAGACGAAGGAGGTATCAGAGAAGAACATAAAATAATCTGGATTGATAAAGATCCTGGAACAAAATGCAGAACAGCAGAGAAAAAGAAAAGAGGGAAATGAGAGAAAGGTTAGGGCATTGTGAGAAGACTGAGAAAAAAGGCAAGGAGAAAGGGAAAAGGAATAACACAAACAGAAGGGAAAGTGCTCAAGACAGAAGAGATTAAAGACAAGAATGAGCTGTGCTAGAAACCAGGAGAAAAAACTGTGAGGTAGGAAGTCAACACAAAGAGTCAGAAACAGCACGTGGTTCTTCTGTCAGGCTGTTAACTCACCCAGCACTGAGAAATATGCTCTGCCTGAATCTTGTACCACGTTTTCAGGTAGCACCAGAGAAAACTCCTCTTTCACAGGCACTCCTGAGAAAGAAAAAAGACCCAAACAGCTTCAGTGCAGTTCCAAGAAATGGCTAATGGAAGGGGAGGAGGCCTCAGTGAAACAACAGGACCTCTTCCAACTAGAAATGCCCTGATTTCAGTTACTTTATATTTCCCTGGCTGTAACACAATCTCTGCATGAAACCACTCCCAGGCACTTTTAGGCACTGCACATCATGTGTCTACAGCTTTCTCCTCAGTGTGCAAGAAAACAAGAGCACTTGTAACTCCAGTGCCAGAACTCAAGCAAGCAGGGATGCAAACATTCGTGCTAAATCTGTCCTAGATCATACCCTGATGCTTAGGCAGGATGGCCAGTCCTTTAGGACGTTCTTCTGTCTTATGTCTCAAACTCCCAACTGATGTGGCGTGTTCTGATTACCCAAAAATGTCAGACTACATGGAGTATGATAGAGGCAGGCCTCCAACATCCCACCCATCAAACCACACAGGAACAAATAGAGAGTCTGGGTAGAGTGGGCTTTACCTTTTACACAGAGCACAGAATTCTGAGTTGTTTCCTTCTCAATTCCTTCAGGCTTGGATGGGATGAAGGAAAACAAGAGAGATGAGAAATTAGTGAGACAGGAAATACAGACAGGAATCCTCACAAGGACAGAGAGATATGTAAAAAGAAAAGTGAGGGAACTGAAGAGGGAGAAGCAGTCACAAACATTCTCTGAAATATGGTGCCCTGAAATAATTTAAGCAAATCAAAGAAATGAGATCCTGACTGACTGGTGTTGTATGTGGAGGAAGGACAGGAAAAGGAGAGGAAAACACCGCAGGACCACCAAATGGATGACCTGCAATTACTGCACGCAGTGAGAGACACGTAACATCTTTGTGATAAAGAGACTGCAGCATTACAGAGAGCTGTGCTGAAGAGAAGTCTGCAGTGCTATTTATTATAATGCTGCAGCTGCTTTAGGGAAAAAAAATGTGTATGTTAACTATAGCAAGGGAAGATGTTGTGCACTCTAATATCTGGTGACACTACTGATAGCACATGACATAGTGGGCAAACATTAGGGGGTTTTGTGATATAGAGGAAAGCTCAGAACATAGGATCTGACTGCCGGATTACCATTCTCAGTATATGAGAAACTAACAATTTCCTATAAAGGATATCCAATACTGCCATATAGTATTTCCTTGTGTTCCACATCACATCAGCAACTCTTCCTGCCACAGGAAATGGGTAAGCTATAAAATTTCAACACGTTTTCATGTGGAGTTTTAAGGGGGTTTCTCTACAGTCATCAAATTCCCATAGGTGCTTGTGAATCCCTTACCTTCATCCTGGTGCCAGTCTATGTTACCAAACCATAACTGCAAAACACTCATCTTAAGAGGCAGTTTTCTTGGCCACTCAATTAGCTGAGAGGCAGCATGTGGTGACTGGCACATTTACTGGGGGTGTGTCAAAAGGAGAGAGGCTGTAAGGACCGTATATTGAAACAGCAGGTGACGGGTGGGAGCTAAAGGGAAGGATGGATTGCAGTAGGAGTCCTGTTGCAGTAGAAGACTGGGAAGTTCATTGTACCAGGAGACACAGGCACATTATTAAGCTGAAGTCTTTATGCAGCCCTGCCAAAGTACAAAGATGATGTAAGACCATCATAATGCCACACTGCATAGTGATCCCATAAAATCATAGACCAGACCAGAATAGAAGGGATCTCAGAAGATCATCTGGTCCAGCTTTAACAAGAAAGGGAGCTAGATGAGATTATCTAGCATCCCATCCAGCTGTATCAATCAGTGTAAGCTGTAGCCCGTAGGAAAGGTCAGTCCTCCCTTCCCACAGCCCACGTACCTCCACCAGCAGCTGTCTGATGACTGTGTCCTTCCGCCCTTTCTCAGGGGTCTCCACAATGGCATTCCCACAGGGCTGCTGGTCCTGTAGGGCCTCAGTGGTCACTGAGAACTCCACCTGCCCTGGAGGAAACAGGGGTCAGTCAGCCCTGCCAGGCAGAGCCAGGCAATGGGATTCACTGCTACTTTCAGGAATTTCAACTTGCAGGCTCATGGATGGAGATTTCTGTCACGTCTGGGCCCTGCTTCTTTCTCACAAAAGCCAAGCTCTCTATACCAGAAGCCACACGAGCTGTGCTGTCATTGAAAGGTGACTCTATTTTGGGGACTCTTTTCCAGAACACCACAGTACTGAGTGTGACCAGCCCCACTGCTGTTCAGCACACTGCTGCCCTGCATGCACACCACAGCTGCTACCACACCAACAGTGAAAACAAAGTGTGAAGATCCCATGGGGAAGTCATCTAATCTCTGTGAGGAATGGAGCTAATAGAACATCTCTGCTGGCCAGCAACATCTCTGCCTTCAGGAGATGCCGTCCAAGGGCTGTAAGGCTTGATGGTACTGCATGTGATGCCAGACACAGAGTTGGACAATATGAATCCCCCAGTCTTTGCCCCCCAGACCAGAAACACTCAACTGAAGTGCTTCCCAGGAAAATGTGTTGGTCTAACACCCAATAGTGAACGGGGAGAACAGCACAAAGAAACCCTTCCTGCACTTTTCAGCACCCTGAGACCTTTACCTAGAGATTTGGGTGTCACCAGCCAAGCCACGGTTTTCCTCACGTTCTCACAGAGACAATGAGATTCTTTCTCCTTTTCCACCCAAGTAGCCAGGAAATGAGTAGACTGAGCCAGAGTCACACTGACCTGCCAGTTGTAGAGAGAGGTGCAATTAAGAAAGGGTGATTGTGAGAGAGAGGGAGCTAGGAAGCCACAGCAATTGCTGTTTCTTCGGTAGCAAAGGAGAAGGGAACTGGAGTTGTGGGTTCTGCATTTGGAGTACATAGGAGAAATAACATAAAATGTCAGGGGCAAAGGGTCTAGGGCTACCAAGAGATAAAGTAAGAAGGTAAGGGGTGCACAAGAAGGTACACAGCTACAGAGAATAAGTTAAACATCCCTTACCCTGATGCAGGAGGGCAGGTAGTTGAAGACGGTGGCTTTCAGTGTGAAGGACTCCCCACGCACTACAGAGTAGGGCATGGTGAGCTCAACAAAGAAGGGCTGGAAAGCTCTCAGGGACACTGTTGGGGACAGGCCAAAGCCCGTGTCTGCCGAAGTGCAGAATGCATTGGCTTTCCACTCGGTGATGGTGTCAGGGATGGTCACTTCTAGATCAGCTTTTCCCTCAGAGCTGGTAAAGCACAGACAGAGAGGACAGATGAGTTTTACAGCATTTTGGTGACTAGCTGTACCTGTTTTGGCCTACTGAACAGTAATTGCTGTGTGAATGATGGGGCACAGTACATTTGCTACTGTAGGACCACTCTACACCTTCTTCCAGTCCACTCTTCGGACAAACCTAACTATGGCTGAAAGTAATTTCATCTCAGAGGATTACCAAGTGATCTCTGCAAACAATGAAGGACAAACACTTTGGGATTCACGTTTTCACCTTATAAAGCCAGTTTTATTAAAAAGGAATGAACTAGCCCAAGGTACTCACCTTATAGGTACTAAACTCCAAATCCAGGTTTCTGGGAAATACTTTCGGACTGTCTCTGTCACCTCTTCAGGAGTGCTTAACTGCCCAGAAAATCTACCTGCCATAACGCCTGAATGCGGTGAGATGAAAAAGAAATCAACTATTGATTATTCCAAACAAGCAAGACCTTTATCAGCATCATGTTTCAGTCTGAGAAAGTGTCAGTCTCTGTGGCAATCAGAAGCAGATGTTCATGGCTGTAGTGAGCTATGTTAGCAACAGCAGCGGAGTTTCAGGGCCAGGGCTTATTAGCAAGGAGAGCTAGCCTTCCATTATTTTCTGCTGGTCTCCAGCAGACCTCAAACTTTGGAAGGCAGAACTTTACAAGCCTAAAAAAAGGGATTTAGAGCAAAAACCTATTTAGGACCTTCTATGCAAGCACCCTTTTCTCTTTCAAGTACAGCCTTGATGTGATGTTCTTCTCCATCCTAATCAGGCCAGCTAGCAATGGAATGTCCCTCTGTGGAAGTGGTTTTTGTAGGATCATTGTGACTCAGAGTACCACCTTCCTGTCAAAGCTATGGCCTCCTCAAGAATGAGGCTGAAAATGCTCAAAATAAAAACATGCAGCTGGAATATGGGAAGACATTTTGACTAAAACAAAGCTTTCACATACAAAAATTGTTCCCAATAAAATATTCTGTATTTGGGATTAAATTTGTCAAACATTTTGTTTTACTTTACTTTTCAATAACTAGAAAACAAAGATGGGGTGGGTGGGACTTGGTTTGCTTGGCTTTCATAAACAGAAAGAGAAAGGCATCTAAGCAGAAAAAGAAAAAAATTTCTAAAGGAAATTCTAACTTTTGTCATCTTTACTTTGGCTAATTGAATTTCTGCATTTGCATAACAATTGAGTAGCTAAGAACTATTCATACTAACTGTGCAACAGGCATCTCCAGAGCCTGAGAAGGTCTCATGGACAGGTGAAAGATGCTATCAGAGCTATATCACATTGCTCCTGGCAAAAGTGTCAGGTGGCTAGCTTGTGTTTGTCTATTGTAGTATTTCAGTCTTCTTACTGCTGATTATTTCAGTTTAAAATAATTAAAAGGCATCTATTCTGCATCTTAGCAACTTCTGTCAGAAGTTGAAATTGTTTTTAAACTGGACACATACAAAAGCACAGGTTCTAGTGCCAAGGGAAAACTCTCTGAATCAGCTATCCAGCTACAATAACTTACAATTTCTAATATACTTTCCTTAATATGAGACTGAAGGATGATAAGGCCAATTCTGTTGCCCAGTTACAGTGTAAGAGTTGAGATAGCCCTTAAAAATAGGATAATAGGATGGGTCCATTTCAGACTGGACTTCTACCATAAATGTCTTACTGGTCTAAGCTCCCAAAGTCTACCAACTCATCACTGAAAAATTTGTCACCCTCTTAATGGTTTTGACCATACATAAAGCTGGCTGAGTCGATGAGAACAGCCTGAAAACCGTATTGGAGACTCTGTAAGCAATAATCTAGGAATGGAAGTCTACTGTAAAAGCCTAATGAACAGAGAATTTATCAGCAGAATAATATCCTCTGCTCTGCCAGTCTTTGAACACGGTCTGGTTCTGCTGATTTCTGATGTGGAGTTACCAAAGCTTGTCTGTAGACCCACACAACCCATTCAGAAGCTGAAATCTGCAAACCCATCAGCTCGGTATGACTTCCAAGGTTTCAATTCACAACTGCAGCTCTTGTTTAAGTATTCACTCCAAAATACAAACAGGATCTGTGTTCAGAACAGAAGTGATAACAAAACCGAGTTCTTTACCGCTTGTCCTCATTGCATACATGGGTGGTGCAGCCATGGCTGCAGGTGCTGCTAAGCCAGTTTCTGGATGGCTGGAATACATGCGATTACTGGGGCCGCAAAGCCGAGGTTTCCTCACGTTGGTATTTGTGAAAACCTTTAAACCCATTTCCTACAAGAGAGAAACCAAACGTTTTTCTATTACTGAATCCTGTTGAGGTTTACACAGCAGACCTGACTGGCATTTTACTGCCTCAAAATGGAAAAGTTGTTACTGTGTGTGGATTGCACCTTGAGATGATCCCCTGATCCCTGGGTCTGAGTGCCTGGGTGGTTCAGAGAGATATATCTTCTCTGTTTCTAGGACACTGGTTCCAGTCCAATTTCAGCCTAGGGGTCAGGACTAGCCAGGAAGTAGATACACAGTTTTCTCTCTGGAATGAAATGTCTGTGGCTACAATGCAGCTCAAGGACATACTGATTTATTCAAGGTAACTATAATGGCATGGGATCATTTAACTCCAATTAGAACCTCACTTCAACTCAGCCTCAAAGTTTTTCCTGTAAGAAACTTTGAGACTGATCCCTTTTCCACCAAGTGTGAAGCATATCTGGCAAGACAAGTAGAGCTTATGACCCTCACTGAATGTGCCTCTGGATAGAAACAAGTGTCAGATGCACAAACCCTTCCCTTGTTAAGTTGCATGATGCCACCGAAGGCGTAAGCATTCTCAGTCATTCTCCCACCCCACTCCCTAACCATGCCAGGGGGCTATACCTTTAGGATGCTGTAAGTGTCCTCTTCATTCACCCCCATTACTGGAACATAGGTGATCCCATCCCGAACTATTGGCTCCACGGTCATGCAATTCCACATGGGCTCCTCCAAGGGTACGTTTGAACCAAAGTTATAGCCATTGAATTCCTTCACTGGAAGCAAGTCATACACCTTAGCAGAAAGAGACAGAGTATTTGGCATTTTAGTGTCCATTGTTACGAAGCACAGCTGAGGGAGTTGAATGCAAGCACCATAACAGTAACATCACCAGCACATACATTCACATTGCCATGGTCCTCCCTGTGCTGGGAGCAATAAGAGTCTGGGAATCAAAAAAGGGATCCAGATTTGGCAATACTGCCTCTTTTTTTATGCTCTGCATGTTACTCTGGCTATTATGGCTCAAGTATGTAAAAAATTACATTGGCCAAACCATCTGTAATACTTTGTCCCTACTCAGGGATTGTCATTTTCTGCTTGGCAGAAGACAAATAAACTGTTTGAAGCTTCCAGATGCTACCACAAAAAAATTAATCCATGGATGAGGAGAATAACTGAAAAATTATCATCAAACACCCAACACTGTTTGGCTCTGGCCAAGACAAGCAGGGCCCCAAAAAGAGTTTTCTAATTCCCATCCCTAAAATCACACAAACCCCCTAAGAAATAACTGCTGCCCAGTTCTCATCTTTTTGCCCACTGGAGGAAGATGAGAAGCGGCACAGGGGAGCTTCCCTGTGTCAGCTCTGACAAGAGGGACTGTTCCCTGTTTCCACTCCAGCACTGGGCTGCACTAGCTCTGACCAGGCTCCGACTTGTTCCACAGCCCAAGAACTTACAGAGGTGGGTGACAGGTCAGCTTCTGGCTTCATGAGGAGAACACTCTTGTCCACAGCACGCACAGCACAAAGGGAGTTCGGGGAGGCTTGGAACTGCAAGTGAGCATCTGAGGAAGGCAGGCCTTCTGAAGGAGAGAAGCTTAAATCCACCTGTAACCACAGGAAAAGCTATGTCACAGATGCCCTACTCTTGCAGGACTTTTCCTTCCAGTTGAGTGCATTCCGTTCTAACTTTACAAGGCCCCCCATATGCATGCACACCTCCCTCTACACTTCCTCTGTGCTACTGTTCCCTTCCGGCAGTGCCAGAGGAATCAGCACCAAGAGCTCATGGCAACTTCAAGCATCACAATTGTTCATAAAACTTTTAAGGTCGTTTCAGGTTTTATGGTCATTGTGAAAGTGATGAGGCAATCCCTCACAGGGTCTAGATGTGACCAGTCAGTGGAGCATGTCCTTGAACCAGGACCAGTCACTGTACCGCATCCAGAAACTGTATGTGGAGAGAAAACCAGCTTCCAAAGACCTTGCTTAGCAGACTCTTTGGTAACATGAGAAGCAGTGATGTCCTGGACAAATATTGCAGTATCTGTTGGGTTGTAATGCTTCTGAAGAGCTCACCTGCTGGCTATGCCTTCCAGACTGCTGTGCCTTCTCCAAAACCTAACTCACAACTCTAACAACCCCCTACCTACCTCTGCCCTGGAAGTTCTTGCTAGCAAAAGTTGTCACCACCATCTCACACGATTTTATAATAGGATGGCTGACCTGCATAAATCTTCTCTCTCCTCAGCACTACAAATCCTCCCCAAGCATGCAGTGCTCAAAGCATCCTCAATGTGTTGCCTGACAAAGCAGCATCAGCTGCCAGTCTCCCCCATGTCCCAACCAGAACACAGCATGCCTTCTGCTGCTGACACCTTCCACCTCTCCCAGGGTGGGCTCTTGAGACTGCAAAAACAATAGTTTTCAGGCACAAAATGGACTGTAGCAAGCTTGTTACTAGGAAAACTGTCTAGCATAGAGATAGCCCTAAGCCTGTCCTATCCAGTCTGACAACAGCTTTGGATCCAACATGCTTTCAGAGAGGAATGCAGTATCTACTAATGTAAATCATTTGACACTTGTCTTGCACACAGACCTTCACGCACTGCATAATATGATGTTTAATATATGATAAAAATTCAGGTGACCAAGCTCCTACAGTGACACGGGTCTCAAGAACTCATTTAGCTTTGATTTTAGAAGGACAAGGGACTGTCTTCAGCACGGTCCTGTCTAGTATCCTTAAGTCCTGATGGGAATTTTTCAGGTTGTTCTCTTTTTCTTAGCCAGGACTATCTGTAGGATCAGCAGCTTTGACTAGCTGCTAAAGGGGGTTTTATCAGTGTAGTCCCTGCTAGCACTTTTTTTCCATCAGTGGATCTCCTCCAGGCTAGCACAAACCAGTAGGCAGTGAAGCTCCCTACAACAATTGGTACATTGCTTGTCCAGTGTTAGTGCATCTAAAGAAATTAGCTCAACCAGGCTAAATCTAAATAAGTGAGCTTGACCACACTGCAGTCTGGTGGCTGCTCCTTCAGGAAGTGGACACTTACCTTATTGTTGAAACACAATTCTGTGTAGAACTTGGCTGAATCAGCAATCACCTCCCTGCTGGGGACCGTGGTGTAGACAAGCACTTGGGCCACTGGAGCAATATCAGCTTGTACTGACAGCTGTAGTGAGAAGACACCATTGTCTAGCAAACAAGACAATGGCAAAAAGTTAAGGTGCAAAAAACTTTCTCTTGGAGCAGCCAAAATTCTAGGTTTGACTTTATGCTGAACTTTATCCTAGCCATTATGAAATTCCAGGCATCCAAGTGGGATGAATTGGTGCTCACAAAGATGTGTAAGTCTCCCTGACTGAAAGGCCTGTTTTCCAGTGCATAAGTATGCTGAATTTTGCTTCAGGTTCTAAAAACAGACCATCAGATGTATCTCCAAGGAGTACTGGAGCCCCAGAAAATGCAGTGTCAGGAGAAAGATAGTGGCACAGGGGATTAGAGCAAATCTGTGAAAAGCCTAAAGGCAGAGAAAATAAAGGTCAAACTCTTCCCAGATCTTAGAGGACATGCAGATGTCGATCTCTGCATTTACATGGATGCAGAGTGTATGTCTGCCACAGTTGCCTAGCCCCCCATAAGAGTGACAATTTGGTAGGGCAGAGGAACTCACCACTTTCCTGGTCCAAATCCAGAATGTGAGTGCCTCCTCGCTTAATGTTTCCCTTGGCCATCACCTGAATGGAAGGAGAAACTTTGTTGTGATTGAAGTTTTACATTAATCAAACCTTAAAGTGGGGGACCCTGCAAGGAGGGCAACTGAGCTCTGTCTGCTGCTCACACCCAGCTCTCTGCCTCCCTGCAGCAGAATCCCAGTGCTCGCCCAGAGGGCATAGGTACATCCTGAGTTTTTTACTCCCAACTCAGACCCTCCTTTTTGTTTCTAAAGAACATATGAAGCATGACAAGAAAGTGTTTAAAGCCTGCTGCCACAAACCACAATTTCTATTTCCAATCCCCCTATAATTGCCAGTGACTACCTCTCTGTATGGCAGGTGCAAACTTACCAGGTAATAAAAGGTGATTTTCTTCTGCTCTCCTACAGCCTCTGGAGTAAGGATATAATGGACTCGGATCTCTGTGGAGGAGCAACAGCTTAGTGGCTTGGATTTGGGCTCAATTTTGAGGAAGCTATTACTGGGAGAGTAAAAGCGCTTTAGTTGGAGATAGCTTTCTCCATAATACGGAACAACCCAGGAACGTTCATAGCAGAAGATGTTTGTTTTATGAACTGCCTGGAAAAGGAGAAAATACATACATAGATCCTCAAACACAGGTGACCAAACTGGAGACAAAAATTCATGGCTTCTATTAAAGTTTTAGTATTTTTTTTTGGTACTGAAGTAACAAGGAAGTCTACAAAACACAAAAAAACCCCAACACATGAGTTTGGAACGTGCAAGACAGGATGGTGGTATCTTTAGCAAATCAGTGGGAATGATCTCAGTCCTAGAGAAGCTGGAGTTTGTGTCAAACAAGTTGAATCATGTCAGATTTTTGTTTACTATCAGTGTCGCTTTAAGGGCCTTTTACACTAATGCCTTGGCCTCTTTAATATTATAGTTAGTCTAAAGGGAAAAAAGGGCAATTTTCATTTCTTTCCTTACCATTGGCACTGAAGAAGGGATAGTGCTGTTCAGTTCAGATATTACCAGTGCCAAGATCAGGCTACAGATGCTATAGAAAAGGAGGACAATCTCCATCTAATAATTCAAAACCTAAATTGAATAAAAGTTTAGGAGCTGAGAGAGCCCAGGTCCTCTTAAAAATGAGAGCAAGGGGAAGATATTTCACATTTAGAAGGGTGCTATTTCAGCATCTGATGTGCCTCATGGGCCCTTTTTTCTTTCTTTATCATTATACTTGGGAATTCTTGCCTTTTCTTTATCCTGCAAAAATCTGAAAACTTCAAGCATCTAGTAGTAACTTCCGGAAAAATTTTAATGGTTTTAGTCTGTGACAAGGGAATTGCAGGGAGAAGAGCAAATATAACTCTAGACACAAATATTCACCCCTAGTCCCCCTAGGATGTGATATTATGAAATATGCATATTACTCAACAAATTGTATTTCCCACTAACTAAAAGATGCTCAGCAGCACCTGTTTGTCCTAGACAAACAAATTCCACAACTGGGAGAGAATTTATGTGAATGGTTCATATTCTTTTTACAGGAGTAAAAAGTAAAAAAACAAAACAAAACAAAAAAAACAAACAAAAAACCAGGAGCTGTACTTAGCTGAAATGCTAAATTAAACTCAGATATGCAGATGGGAGACAGACCCACCCTTGACTAGGTAGGGCTGGTGATCCCTTGGAGCAGAATGGACTATTATGATCTCTCAATGTTCCTTCTAACACTGTATTGCAGTTGCCAAGCAGAAATCAAATATTTACAAGATAAGTGCAATTGTGACCTAGAACCTCAGTTTGTTGTATGACTATTTCCACCAAACTGATATCAAGGTTCACACAAGCAACAAGGAACAATAATCTAACTGCTTTTGCATATATACTAGAAACCTTAGAGGTTCCCCTTCCAGCCCTGTGGGGGGCTTCATTACCTTCTCTGACCAAAGGACTTACCCTAATTCCAACATTTTCAAAGGCCAGTGTGGAAGTGTTTAGGGCAAACTCTGCTATGCCCTCTTCATTTGTTGTGTAGTTTTCTTCCTGTCCTCCTTGAAGAGAAATTCTCACAGTTTCATTGGCGATTGGAGCATTAGACCCATCCAGCAGTTTCACCTGGAGGAGCAAAACCAGTGCAGTATAGAAGGAGAGGAATGGCTGCCACCTGAACAGACTGGTAGAACACCAAGATAAAGTTGTTGGATCCATGTCAGACAAGGAAGCCTCAACAGCACTTTACACACGTCTCTTTCAGAGACAGCTGCAAACTTTCTGAATACTTTTTCTTTGCCTCTTTCTTATCTCCACCTCCAGGTCACAGGAGTGGATGGGGAGAATGGCATGCACTCACACTAAGGCCTCCAATTAAACAGGTGACTGTAGAAGCAGAATTTCAGTGGACTGGAGAGGCAGAAGCAGAAGGACAGAATGAGGGCTGTGCTCTCAGCTGCTGTTCCCCAGTATGAGAGCCTTCAGAGGAAAGGAGACCCACAGGGATTAGCAGCACTGAGGGCCAGCATCCTTGCAGAGTTGGGGCATGTATCTGACCAGAATGTTCAGTAGCACCATCGCTTGGCACTCGTGGCATTCCATTCTCATGGTTTCCTACCTGCCCAAAGAAGGGGACTCCTCGCTTGTAGTAGGTATCTGAAAGCGCAAACACGACTCTGCTAACGGTGGTCGTGATCTCGGAGAAGCTTGTTCCAGTCAACTCCACTCCTGCAGAAAGAAACATGAAGAACTGATTTGCCTCTGCCTGACCAGAATTCCTTTTACTCTAGGCCAACCCTCCTTTGCTGGACAAACTATGATGGTCCTGGACTAGAGGCAGGAAAACGCTAAGATTCCAGAAGAGCAAGAGTCTGCTTTTATCCCTCATTCCTACTGGGCAGGCACCTTTTCTGGTCTCTCCTGGGCTCATTACATGGCTCTTTCATCCAGACGATTCATACCTGTATCTTCCTCTTTAATCTTAGCCTCTACATGGAGCTTATTCTCATATCCACTTCTCTTGAGCTGGAATAATTTGGTCTTTACCACTTCAGATATGCAGCCATAGATGTCTGTCTGTTGGAGGAAAAGAAACAAGACCATTATATTCTCATTTATACAATGCTTATTCAATGAATCCATCACTGTGTGTTGCTGTGAACTGAAAGAGAAGCCCATAACCTCACAGATAATCTACCTCTGTTGTTTTTATCAAAAGTGGAAAAAGACATAAATAGCTTAGCAAAAAGCATACAGCAACATTAGAGCAAAGTGCTTGCAAATTAGAAGATATTTGTGTATGCTTGCGAAATTTGAAGCTGCCAACACTTCGTACAAGTGCATAGGGAATTAGTCAATGTATGCCACATAAGAAATGTTTGTCAGGCATCAGGCATGTTGGAAAACAAAACTGCTTACTTAAAATGTGTAAGCCACATGAGTGATACACAAACCAAAGCCTGTGTATTTGTAGAAAGCAGATGACAGCTGGAAAACTATTTCCAAAGCTTGCCACCTCTCTTCAGCAAATTCATGTACGATGGAAGTCTCCACAGAAGAGATGCCTGGAACAGAGGTTAGCACCACAGTGTTTATATTTTCTTCTGACATGTATAATAACAGCAGTGGCAGAGGCAGCTGTGGACATCATGCTGTAGCAGAGCCCAGGGACCATGAGAACATCTTCTGTTTGCTTTCTTCTCCTGGCATATTTGCACAATTGCTATTACTCCAGCTTCTCTCAATTAAGCCAGTAATGCTGCACCTGTCTGTGCTCCAAACACATTTCAGTTTTGCTCTTGCCAGTCTAAAAGGTGAAAAAAGCGATTTTTTTTCTGTCTGTCTTAACTACTGCTGTTAAACACGTATTTCTTTCCTTCTTGCTCAAAATGCATCAGCCTTCCCTCTGGTTTCTTCTCCTTTCCTTCCTCTAACACGAGCTTCTGACCCCATACACTGTCTCCAGTGTAAGTCAACTCCAACTCTGTTCTCATTGCTCATGGCTTTTCAACCTCACTTTGTTCTTACACTCTCTACACTCCATCTGACCTTTCTGTTGTTTCTTTCATCTCTTCATTCTCCATCAGATTCTGGCTTTTACACACTTTGCCCTTACTGCACAGACGTTCCTATTTTTACCTTTCACATTTCATCTTGCACTCAATCTTCTCTCATTCCTCAGCCTTCCTTAAAATACATGGATTTTCACATAATCACAGAATGGTTTAGGTTGGAATGGACCTTAAAGGCCATCTAAGTTCCAATTCCTGTGCCATAAGAAGGGCCATCTCCAACAGACCAGGTCACTCAAAGCCCCATCCAGCCTGGCCTTGAACACTTCCAAGGATGAGGCATCTACAACTTCCCTGGGCAAGCTGTGCCAGTGCTTCACCACACTTATTCACTGTGTTTGGACATACTCAGAGCAAGCCTACAAGGCATGCTCAATAATACTTTCTCCTATCACTCTACCCACCGGAGTAATCATGCCTCACCTGTCCAGAGAACTCCTCACACACTGCTCTGGCCTCTTCACCATAGCAGGACATGGCGCCATGTTCATATTTCCGGCAGACACGGAAGTTCACGAGGCCAGGAACAGGCTTCCCAAACGTGTATCTACCAGCAGGCAGGATTGAAAGGAAAACAGAGACATTAGGAATGAAAAGAGGGATGTAGAAAAATTACAGGTTCATCCCCACTGATGCCAGGATTCTTTCCTAGAGCTGCCTCCAGGATACACAGGGTCATCATAGGAAATAAAAAGCAGAAAGGAATCTAGTACCATATGCTAATATTGATTTTGTTGAGTCCCCCTCATCCTGGAGAACAGGTTGCAAGCATCTACCCCACCACCCAATTCTGATGGAACTGGTTTGTATCTGTATGAGCACTGGGTCTTTACTCTCACTCTTCAGCCCAAGCCATGGCTCTCCCTACAGGGTGTATGGAACATAGCAAGGTGGAATCCAATGAGGTGGCCCAGAGGAAAGAGGGCAGCTCCATCCCTTAGGGTTTCCTCTCCACCATAACAAGCAGAAGACACAGTTAAAACATCATTCCTGAGTAAAATGAACTAAAGACCTCTTCCTAGCACTGTAGCTGGTGTGAAATCCACAATGACTCAGAAAATATGCAAGAAACACTCTCCCAAAAAACCGGATCAAAAACGTGTTTCTGTATGTTACATACAAAGTGCATCAAACAGTAACTGTTTTCTTTTGTCTAATAGGAGATATAGTCTGTTTGGTTCTGGGACCCCAAAAGGATTGAGAAATACAATAAAGTCTCATCTCTCAGTCTCCCAACTGAACTTTCAGCAGCAACTGAAGAAAACACTGAAACCAAGCAGAACTTGAAAGAATGACACTCACAGTCCACAAACTGTCACCTTCAGCTCCTCATCAAGAATGCTGATCACCTTGGGCATTTTCACTGTCACTTCGAATTTTGGCAGCACTGCAGCAGAACCAAAGGAAAACACAAATTACCTAAAATCCTTTTACATTTAAATGGTCAGATTTTAGAGACTTCTGTCACCTGCACATCCTGCTGAAGTCACTGAAAACCCCTCAGCCAAGCATTGTGCCAGGTAAGAAGACAAGATTAGCTATTAAAATACAGCAGCTTTGTAGATAACACACAGGTTATCAGTTCCACAGCAGTAGGATGCAGTAAAATAAAGAGATAAATCAGTAGAAGTTTCCCACAAATATACAGAGCAGTGACTGCAGCCTGGTCTCTGCATTTCCAAAGCAGGTAGATCTTATCAATATTCAAAACAGGAAGACACCCTGGCTTCTCCAGCGACATACCACAGGGTGACATCCCATCCAAACCCTGCTGCAGTAGGGGAAGTGGATGGTGACTGTCTTGGGAGAACTAGGAGGGATTCAGGGCACAGGACAGAGCACAGTCTTGCAGTTGGAAGAGGTCAGAGGACTTCAAGACTCGTCTTCCAGGACACCTCTCTGCTGCATGAGCCAGATCATGTCAGACCATGTAACAAGGGCTGCAGCTGGCTTGCTGGGGTGGGAGGTTGTGATCATGTGCAGGTGTGTACTGGGATACCATTTTTCTAGCCAAGCATATGGAATTGGCATAGAGGTCAGAGCACCAAAGGGAGCTTAAGGCACTAAGGTGTCACACAAGCTGTGGGCATAGCTTGTGGGGGAGAAAAGGCAAAATCTTAATTTACAGCCTAGACAGACCCAGCTTAGACCCAGACTTATGACATGATATTTGACAGGTATGTAGCCAAATGGAGATGAGGCTGTGGCCTAAAAGCATCTCTGAAAGGAGGTGAGGCTTGTGGCTGTGAGCACAGACTGACCCAAGCACTTTGCTCCTCCTGGTAGGAGCCTTGCTGAGGTGGGCATTCAGAAGAGCTGCACTGCATGGTTTGGGGCTTAGGGAGGATTGGAGATAGGTCGCTCAAGTCCTTCAGTCTTCTCCTCCTAAAGAGATGATTCTTGGGAGGGAAAGGACACAGGAACAATTTTCCTGCCATGCTAGACATCCTGGTCAGATCAGCTACACTGCTCAATTAAGATTTCATGCCCCATGGGATTAGCTGTTAGGAACTTGAAACTGCAGTGACAGTTACCATACTCCTCCACAGAGAAAGAATGCTGAATTGTCTTCCCAGAGGCCTTCTGTGCCACCACTGTGTAGGTCCCTTGGATAGGTTCAGAGGTGAGGTTGAAGAACAGCTGTATAAATCCCATCTCTAACTCTACGTTTGTCCACTGGTACAGACGATTTTTCTTTGGGTCCTACAGACAATGTGATCACAAGGAGATTGTGAGAACAATGGGAGTCTACAACGAGGTCTAGCAAAAGCAGTGAGGGGAGGGACAGCCCCTGTGTTTCAGGAGGCTGCAGGCCAGGTGTAAAGGGCACTAGCAGTGTTTTGGGGAGAGTCCACAGCAGGACGACAGAGAAGTTGTAACCTGGGCCCAGGTACATGATAGCCACCATATGAGTTAAAATTCTGTATAGTTGAATTATGTAGTGGACTGGCTTAATACAAAAAATAAACAAGAATCATCTTGAGGCAACTGTTTATTCTGCCCAGGCTGAGGTGCAATAGATGTGAATGCGAATTAAATGTTTGTACGTACCTCAATATACACCAGTGGAATCTAGAAAAAGAAGAAAGGAAGCAGCATGTTTAGACAAAGAGCAAGCCACACAGTCAAATGACAAGGGTTATGATCACATTTCAGGGTAAAATCTAATCATCCAATGGGGTAAGGAAGAAAGTTCCTGGTATGGAGAGGAGGGGGCCAATCCTTTGTCTCAGGCTCAAAAGATAACCAAAATTACTAATGACTAACTCTGGATGATCCACAGTACTAGTAAGAACAGGTGTACACTGTGGGAATGGCAGATTGCTCACTGTTTACACCAGCACTGCCCATTTGCAGTTTGTCAAACCTTTCCAAGAATGCAGAAGGCAGCCTTGTGCAGAAATTTGACAACAGATCCTGTTAAAAAGATCTGGGGTGACCCAGAATTTCCAATTATCTCAGTGTACCGAGAGCTCTCCCCAACAGAGACTATTTTTCCACCCTTTCCCCACATTTGACTTAAGGCCAAATAAGTAGAAAAACAAGTATCGTGCTTACCATTTCATTCACGGGTCGGAACTCTTCATCCAGAGAAACAATTCTGAACAGGACTGGTGGAGAAAGACACAGTGCAATCAGCAACCAGAAAAATCAGTTGCAAAAACAAATGGTATAACAGGGCTGTTCTCTTCCAAGGAATTTCCATTTACTGGAATGCTAGGTCATGCTAGAAGGTTACCCATCTATGATGGGTACCTGAATAAGAGGATGTTAAGAGCAAATCCATGGCAGTGTGAACATCTTACTGATCATGGGCATCTGAATCTCATTAATCGGGACCAAAGTTAAATTTAAGTTGCCTTTGTCTACTTTGCAATGAAGCGTTTTTATGCCAGAATTCACATGGGTCTTCTAATTTTGTTATAACTAGACTGACTTCCTAGGAAGGATGAATGCAAACAAATTACTTCAGCACTTGGCTGCAAGTTTGTGTTGGCTCTGGATGGAGAGAGAATTCAGTATCTCTTTTAGGACACTTGTTTTTATCCAGGCCAAATTTAGGAGATCAGTGGCCTAGAAGAAATAAATAGCTTACGTAATTCTTTCTGTCTTCATTGAGCAAAATCAGCTGCTGCTTTGAAAGCTATTTCATGACTTAGTCTGAGTTTTGGCCCTGTTCTCTATAGGATAAATATCCAGTCTTTCTCTGATTTTAGTGCAGACTCCCTCACTGCATGGACCACAACAACAGAGTCCACAGTGAGAGAGGAAGAGCGTGCAGGTGCCCCAGATATGTGCATGCACCTTAAGATTCCCCAGATTTTCCCTAGATGGAGCAATAAAACGTAAGCCTCAGCCATGAGGTTGCAGTTCTGACCCCCACAGAAAGCAAAGGACATCTAGCCAGCATGATCCGACAGTTTTAGTATAAATGTTTGTTTCAAATCTCCACCCTTTTCCTGGTACCTGTCTGTCCGGGCTTGTAGATGGGTTTGTCTGTCTGGACGAAGACCAAGCTGTCAGAGTTCTGGACCGACACTAATTTGCGGCTGTTGAAGTGCAGCGTGGCCCCCTTCACCGTCACACTGAGAAACATGGCTGGTAACGGGAGCTTTGATTTTGGAAGCTGGAGAGTAAGAAGGAAACGATGTAACAGACCACCTCTAAAGGATTCCTGAACTGAACTAGCCTTCATGAAATGAGATCTACTATAATCCTGATGGACCCCACACAGAGGTGAGAGGAGCTATAATCAGGAACAAGAGACTGATCTATCTTTGTCCCATATTCCTACCCATTCTTCCTGCCGTGCAGTAATTGTGCAAGTATTGAGCAGAAAAGGAACTCCCAGCTCTACCACACAATTTTTAAAAATTCTTACTGCCCTGACCAAACCTTTCCATCCTTTTCCTTTTGACATTCACAAGGCGAATGGAATAGTATGTCTTATATTTCAGATAATGTCCCTAGTTTTGCAGAACATTTCCTTTTCCAAAACAGACATGTCAGACTTCTCTCTCACAAATGACAAAGTCAGTCTTCAGCCTACATCTGACAAAACAAGACAAAAATGCCAACCTTTTTGGCGTCCTGAAGACCAATTCTTCAGTCTTCAGGCCAAAGACATAATTTAGGCTCTGAGCTACATGATTAGCTTTGCTAGTTGCCAGCAATTTGTTATAGTCCCTGGGGCTATCAATTACATTAGATTATAAATTTCCTGCTTTGCTGTTTTTTTCAGACACGGGGAATCACAGCTCTATGTTCTTACATTAATTCAGTATACATCAGGGGAAAAGCATCTGAGATCCAAAAGCTCTACCACAATTTGAAGGCACTCAAGTGACAAACTGTGGATCTTGAAGGGTGATGTGGATTTTGTTTCACCAAACAGCCATCAGGAATGTCAATATATTAAGCCCACTTTCTTCTGCTGTCCTAGAAAGAGGGTGGCCTTCTAGGAGTCAGCATCTCACAGTCATTTAGCATAGCAAGGAGATCTCAGCAGTAGGAGGATGCTGAGGATGGACATGAACATACCTTTAGCCAAGAGGTAAGTGAATATCTACACAGTGTTACTCTGATCATTACTTCTCAGTGTCTTTATATTTTATCCCTGGCACAAGGATCATCCCACAAGGATGAGATACTCACAGAGAAAGGGACACAGGTGAACACATCTTTCTCTGACACCACGTCATCAATCAAGCTCCTGTTCTCCCACATATAGTCGAGTGTGGCACTCAGTGTCACAGACTCGTTCAGGTGGGTCAGCTGAATGCAGACTTTCTCTTGAGAATCTGTGTGCATCAGAAAGGGCACCAGCACCATGTACTGCCTAGGAACAAGAGAGGATAGGTCAGAACAGGAGGAACAGGTAACAGGAGCTGTGTATAAAGAAGAAATAAACCAATCTGATGACTACAGCCTTCGCCACACAGGGAGAAAGGTGCATTTTCTAAGAGTGTAACAAGATTTCCAGTACATCTATAGCAGCAGGGGAAAGCAGGGAGGCTGGTCTCAAATGTAAAATACCAGAGGAAACCCTCCACACAAACATCCAGAAAGGATATGTTTTTCTAGGTTCCGGCACAAGAGCAGCACTTCTTCCTGGGATCCTGAATAAAGGTAGGGGGGGACTCAATTGTCACCTTTGCTAGACACTGTTAGTAGCATTCAGGAGCCACACAAATGCCAGTGCCCAGTGAATAAATTCCATTGACTACACACTGCGAAGCATCTGTAGCACTAGTCTCGTTCCTCGCAGAGATCAAAAACTGCCACAGCGTGGTGCCAGATCTTAAGCAAAAACACAAACAAGTTTCAGGTTTTCAGGGAAGCAAGCCCCTCTGTCTCAGCTCAACAGGGGATCCCTGCTCAGCCCTACGCAGCCTCCTTCCTTCCCAGCATGGCAACTTGCCAGTGGTGTCCCGGTGCCCAGCAGTGCATCTGGGAGTCAAGCCCGATCCCCCCAATGCTAACCGTGCTCCCATTTTGGTGGATGAGGACTGGCCTCTGATGGGCATACCCAGAGCAGCGAGCAGATGGGAGAAGAGCCCTCAACACCTCAGCAGTAAGGCACAGCATTCCCTTTAGCAGTAGCAGAGGCTCTGGCACTTTTTTGTCCATCAGCTGGTCTGCAGGGAGCAAGCTCTGGCCTCTCAGATCCCACTGTCTGTTTCATCTGTGTATGATGAAAACATTGCAGCACAGCCTTGCTCAGAAACTCCCCTGCACCCCTTGCAGCTCTGCCGTGGGTGAGGTGACCCGTGCTTTGCAGGGGAGGAAGAGACATTGCCAAAAAGCCAAAGCAGAAAGTTTTTGGGATGTCAGGACCCTCCATGCGCTGCTCCTACCACACATGTACACACATGCACACGACACAAATGCCCTTCACATACAAACAGGCAAAAGGGGGTGAAGAAGGGAGGCAGGACAATATACCCTCACAGACCTGGACAGTCACAATCTTACTGTGGCACATTACCCTGGGTGAGAAGGGAATTGTCATTCCATTGGCTGAGCTGAAAAATGTGAATTAAAAAATAAAGCCATTTCTGAGCATGCCAGATCAGCTATCTGTTCCTTTTCTTGTCATTATCGTCTAAAAAAGCCACTCCCAACTCCTGGGCATTTCATTCTGGGAGTAGGACAGTCAACCCAAAATTAAATCTTTCATTGTCCTTTCAAAACAATTTGTCTCTTAAGATGAACTCATTGCACAGACATTTACAAAAAGTTGTCTTTCAAAAGAACTAATTTTGTGCATAAAATTTTGTTGAAATCCTGTCAATTCACTGAAACAGCAAAAGGTATTCTCATAGACCTTTCCCTCTTCTTTTACTTTTTTTCTTCCCCTGAAGTTTTACTGATATTTCAGTTTCACAGTTTGTTTTACATCTCTCTCAAGCACTAGAGTTCCTGTTTGTAGAAAGCACTTTACCCAGTCCTGGTGTCTTTACTCCGGGATAAAAGAAATTAGATAGAAGACAAGGGACAAAGCAATTGACACAGGAATACAGCCGAGGTCTCCTGCCTGGCCAGATACCCCCCAGCATAGCTTACGGCTCTGTGATGGGTGAGGTGTCTCCCAGAAGGAAGAAGAGGAGGAGGAAGATGCTTGATTTGATAAGCAGCCCGTTCTTCCCCATGGTACACAGCAGGATGTGGTGAGCCAAGCAGACACTCAGCGTGGTCCAGTGCTGCTTTTACTCCCCCTCTGCTCTCCCAGTCAACCCCTTTATACTCTCCTCCGCAAACAGCCCAGGGGCTGGAGGAGATAAGGGCTGGGGGCCAGGGCCCATCCGGAAACAGGGAGAGGCAGTAAGGAGGAGCTGGAACTAGCAGCTCCAAGTCCGGGCAGAAGGCCAGTGCTGGGGGAGAGTGGGAGGGGAGGGTTCCTGGCAGGCCGGAGCTGTGTCTCTTTTGGGGCAGGACAGAGGCAAGGGAAGAGGAGAGGTTGTAGCTAAGGATAGAAGGGCTAACAGCAGAGCATGAGGGGAGCATTTCTGGCAGGGCTCTCTGTATGGAGCTGGACACGGCGCTGGTCATGGAGGTTGCTGGAAGAGCAGGAGCTGTTTGATTTCCTTCAAACTGGGAGCAGGAGATTGAGCTAGGATTTGGGAAACAAGAATGGGTGTGTATAATTCCCATTAACAGGTTGTGAAAACAGGGAACGGAAATTGAAAAAAACCTTCCCTCTCCACCCACGGTGTTCCCTTTTACTCTCTGTTCCTAGTCCTATCAAAGCTAATGCCGGGAAAAGAGGCCCGAAAGTGCCTGGACTTCAAGTCATCTAAAATAATCTGGCCTTCACCCTGACAGAAACAGGGACAGTGACATGATGGGAAGCTGCCAAAAGTTCAACCCATTAACAGGCTGTAACACATTAACCAGCTGCCCAGAGCAGCAGCTACCCTCACACAGCAGAACATATGTGGCCTGGGTCTTACCTTCCTTCTACGGGTTCTTGTTCCCAGTCAAGTTGTTGGTATATCTTAGATCAAATTATTGCTGTTTGATGGAGTCGTCCTGGTTTAATTAAGTGAAAATTCATGCAATGCACTGTGATGGGCAATGTTATACCACAGAGGGAAATGGGGTTTTTGGAACACTGTCTTTACTTGGTCTGCAGCAGGAGGATCAATAGCTCTGGTAATTATTACCCTTGCAAGTGGCAGTAGAATATCTGTCTTACTTATAGTTCTCATGCAAACTCCAAAGAATGGAGACCTGTGTTAGAGGATGTAAAGCATAGTTTTCAGATTGAAAAGTGTGCAGGATAAAATGATTTTCTGTCTGTCCTACCCTTCTCCTACTATAATCATCAAGACTTTGGTAAGCTCGGGAACTCTGGAGTTAAGAAATCCAAGTGCAGTGCAATAATAAACCTTCACTACAGACCACATTCTGCCCTGTGGTCACCTGCATGGGAAAAAAGAGGATAGTAGTGCATGTGCAATTTCCTTGGGGACTGCACAAAAGACAGCCCAGCTCTTCCTTCTGCATCTGATACCTAAAGACTACTTTGCTTGCCCAAAAGATATGTAACCCAGGAAAGTCTGCCTCACCCACAGAGAAGAAGATTTGTACATGGGCTGGTCAAAGCCCTTTCGAAGATGACAATTTGCAGCGGTAAAGGTCAGGAGCTGGACTGATGGAACATAAATCCGACAGGAACAAGATGCAGAAGTACACATGGCAGAGGGAGCTAGATCTACCCTTTTTGTCAAATAGCCAAACAGCTCACACAGCTCCCAAGCCAGCTCCTCATCATTGGGACCTTGGTCAAAAATGTGCTCTGTAGCCAAAAACTGAAGAGAAATGTTTTCAATCCATTCAGGCAAAGTAAACTAGACAAGCTCAGAGACATGCTCATCTCACCTACAAATCATGATAATTTGAGAAGCTGTTTCTTCAGTGGTATCCTCTGGTAAGGCATCTGGTAGGTTCCCTTCTACAGATGCTACCACCATTTTGACAAAGCAAGCAAAGTGTCCAGCATTATTTCATAGTGTCTGGCAACTTTCTAGGAGTCAGGAACAACCATCTTTTGATAGCTGAATGGACTCCGGCACAGATAAAATGACTCACCCAAAGTAACCCAGACAATCCAAGATGAAAACTCAAAGTTTTGACCTCCTACTACACTGCAGTTTCCCCAGGTCTGCCTGTTGCAGGCATGGTTATAGAAAAGCAGACCCACCCTTGCTGTAAAACATTCTCACCCGAGACCCTCATCTCAGTGAACTCTATGAGGCTCAGCAGACATCCACTTAGCTAAGTATGCTAAGATCTGTAATTTTGTCTTTATTTGTCTTGACACGTTCATGTGTAGCATCCTCTTAGGCAGATGAAAGATAATGCCACTGGTGGCTAGTAAGGATTTCCTGCAATTATAACAAAAATATGAAGCAAATAAATGTAGTCTGAATTGAAATGCTTAAGTTGGTTATTGTGCTTCTATGATTGTAGGAATAAGATCTCTCCTTAGCCTTCTCTGTTTTAGAATAAACCATCCCAGCTGTATCAGCCTCTCCTCATAGGGGAGATGCTCCAGTCCTCCCATCAACTTTGTGGTCCTGTGTTGGACTCTCCAGTATGTCCATGTCTCTCTTGTACTGAGAAGCCCAGAACTGAACACAGTGCTCCCAAATATTCACTGTGTTTTTACGGTGTTCAAGCTCTGAGCCTGTCTCTGCTCTATTTGAGCTGAAAGAGCATTGTATTAAGGGTTTGTTCACTGCTTCCTCTATCCACAGCATGAAAAGGCAGGGGTGGGGAGGAAAACAGGTTCTTGGTGGATTAAATAATTACACAGAATTAGCTGTATTCCTTTGACTCCAGAAGTCCAGTCTCTTGACTAGTTTGGTTAAATCTGCCTAATTCCTTCCAATGGAGAAAAGAAATGGCACGGGTACACACTTTTGGTCCAGCGCAGTCCTGGAGATTTATTTTCACTGCTGGATTTACAGAAGCTGTAGTTTCATTTCACCCTCTTCTCTCCCACTCAGATCCCTGGGATGCAGAAGCAGAGGCTGCCACTGAGAGAAATCTGTTTATATGTTTCAGTCAATGAACAGCAGGCTTCATTTTTCTGGTCCTTCTGATACCAGACAATGGTGATGCAGGGAATGGAAATGAAATCTGCTGCTCAAAAGTGAAGGAACATAACTAGGTCCCCCTCAGAGATCTGAAGACACCCATTGTGACAAAGCTTTTGTTTGCCCTTATAGGACAAATAAGGGAAAGATTAGGCCAGGGAATATGTCCCAGGTCTCATCTGGTCACAAACAGCAGTAATCCAACACTTGTGGACTGAGAATAGATCTATTGCTGATAACTCACCCTCACGGGCAACAAACCTGTCCCTGTAAAACACTTTAGTGAGGGTGGGGAAAAGGCAAGTCCTTGCTCGTGTGAAGCTTCAGTTTGCAGGACAATGATCAACTCACACCACTGATGAGGTCGTTGTGAGATGAAAAAGCACATGGGATTTATCTAAGCGATTTCTCACAGATCCATGGAGCCTGAACTTCACAGCTGGAGGCATGAAACTGATCTTTCATCAGGACGGCACAGTTTTGCACAGGGCTGTTAGAGAGGACCCTGCAAGAGACATGGAACAGCAGTGAGAACGAAAGAAAATACTGAGATTGTCTCCTAGAGACAAGAAATTAAAAACATCTGATTTTGAAGGGTGTAGCCCAGAGGAAGAGAAACAACCTGACCTTCAAAAGGCAGCTGTTAGAAAATAAAATGTACACCAAAGAACCTATCTACCTGCCACAACTAAGTAATTTTGCCCTCAAAGAACCCAAAGCAGAACCAAACACAGAAACAATACCCTGCAGTGGCAGTGATATCCACCAGCATGTGAGTGGCAGTGATGAAAGTTTCATGGAATGATCATTACCTTCAAGGAGTTTGTAAGAACAGAAAGCTGGATTTATTCAGGGAACTAAGCCAAGTGTACTGACCTGTTGACAGTGAGATCTTGGGCAAGTTTTCCTTGCTGGAGAGGCTTTAGAAACTAACTCATTGCCTTAACTGCCATAAAAAGGAAAGGGCCAGGCAAAGTCACCAGATAAAAACACGTTTTCCCTCATGCAAAACACTGAGTTTGGTCCAAGTAAAGACTGAGATGAAATTAAGGTTCTGACTTAGGTTGGCACCAGTCGAGCAGCAAAGGGCTGGGTCCTTGCACCCGGTGACACCAGCATTCAACAGAATGGGTGCAAGGTGGCTAAACCCAGTAAAGCCATATGCCTTTCTGACCAAGCACCTGTGTGCTGGTGCAGGTAAATAAACTCCTTGGTCTGAGCAGCTGGAGGGAAGCAGAGAGTTAGATACTAATACTTGACTTGCTTTTCACAAGTACATGCCCTTACAAGGTGCAGAGCAGTAAAAAAGCAAACCTTGCTGAGCTTAGTGCAGTACAGGTGACAGGAAGAAGAAAATCTGCCCAGGAAGAAAGCTCCTGACATCTGGAGGAGGAACTCTGGGTGTTCTGGAACACCAGGCACACTGAATAAGCACTATTGTTTTTAAAACAGAACGAAACTCACTTGGTATTATTGAGTATAGAGCCATCCTCCCAAATCCATCCAGAGCTTTTACTGTTCCTCAGTCCAATCCAGAAACATTGTGCTTGAATACGCTTGAACAGATCCTAGAAATGATGATGAATTACAAAGTGACTAATGAAAGCAAACCTGAAAATGGAGGTAAAGATAAGTAAAGAGAACAGAGGGCAAGATACATCCCCTCGCCTCACTGTTCCTTAAGTGACTGACAATACTGCATCCCCACACCTTCTAATGACAGGGCCAGCAGCTGGATTTGATGATCCTGATGGGTCCCTTCCTACTCTGCATATTCTATGATTCTATGAACTGCACCCCAGTCTCCTGGAGTTTCCTGCACAGAGCTTTATGTAGGAAGGTATGCTATTAATGTTAATATTAACACTACTATACAGATAACTAGCAAGCTAACATGAAGTATTAACAATTAAAGGTAGAATCAGGGGAGGGCAGGGTAGGGCAGGAAGTGCAGTCACTGGCAGATATGTGTAACAAACCCAGTACGAAAGCTCTTTAAATTTTATACACATTTTCCTCCTATGTGTTTTCGATGTTCATTTCCTTTTAGCTAGCTTTTAACTTCTGATTTTTGTTAAAAGGTGAAGCCTGGAACAGAAGCTCAGCCCTGAAGTAAATTCCCCATCCCCAACCCTCTTTCCCACAAAAAAGACAAAGCCAGGAGAGGCAAGTTTGTCTTGTCCACCTTTGTAACCAAAGAACAGCAACCCTTCAGGGGTATGGCTGGGCTCCATCCTTATCTCCTGCTGCCATAAACAAAGCTTCAGAGAAGACATCTTCACAGAGTAGCATTAACAAAGCTGGCTTGGTAAAGTTGTGGGGATAGGAGCAGCTTGAGGAATCACTGGAGTGCTGCTGGTGGTTTGGAGGTGACTGCGCTTCCCTGGCACTTGGAGATTTGAGTAATCACAGCCTTTGCAGTTCAAGGCATGGATAGCCAGGAAAGTCTTGCTTAGATGTGTGAGTCTGAGCAGGGATAATATGTAACACTCTAGTAGCAGAGATGATAGTAAGAAAGCAGCAGGAGCAGGAAGCCTGTCTTCATGCAGAGAAACGGGTAATCTGAGGAAGATGCCTATTTCTCAAGGAGTCAGGATTTGTCCAAGAAAATGTGAGAGCCTGGTACACACTCCCAATCAAGCAGAGACCTGGCTTTGTAATCCTCCAGAGAACATCATACAATGCAACTTCTGTCCAGGGACTGGAAGCTGTCCACGTTCATTGGACCTGAGCTAATAAGCCCTGGCTTGAGGAAAACCGGATGAAGGTTTCTGCTCTACTTAAGCAGATGTGCCTCAGCGCCCCAGTAATCAGCACTACCCATTTCTCTAGTGACCATATATGCCCCTGCCCCCAGAGAGCACCTGCAGGGGAACACATGGTTCCTTATTCCACCAGCACAGCTGAGGCACTTTGGCAGAGAGAGGAAGTAAGCACTGAAAAGAGACTGAGAAAGAAATATCTAAGCATGAACACAGGGAATGGCATGGGTCACTGAGCAGGAGGAGCTGGAGCGGTCACAGGGAGGAGAAGCATCGCTTTTGCAAAGGAAGCGCTCCTTGAGAGTGGGGACGTATCGGTCTGTAGCAATGAATACAATGACTGCTCAGTGCCACGGTCATTTCCTGTAATCATTCATATCAGCCTCATTGGGAATATGAGGAGAGGTGGAGAGGAGCAGTGGAGAAGGCTGTCTCCTACCATCCTTCATAGGATGATTTTGAGTACCTGACAGTGACCCTCATCTCTCCCCTCTCCCCTTTGCTTCTCTGCTTCCTGCAAACTTTGTGATGTGTAACATCACAGTCATAAATTCTTCCTCTCCTTTCAAACCAAAATATTGCTGAAGTGACAGCACTGCTTGTATGTCAGTCACTTAGGTATCTGTAAGGAAATGGGAGATCCTCAAAGCCAAAGAAAACCATTACCATTTCCCAGGTATCACTGATCACCAGGAGGTGAGCTCCCTGTGCCCTGCAGGATTCCTGGCTGGAATTCCAGTCCTTCTTCGCAGTGGAGAAGGAGTAGCAGCTCCCTCTGTAGGCCACCCACTGCTGAGGGCAGTGTGGGTGGCAGTCACCTGTAAAGAAGTCAAAATACTCGTATTCTTCTCTACCATTAACCAACACTTGTTAGCAACGACCTCCTGAGAAACAACTCTTTTGGACAGTTAAAATGCAGAAAACACAAGTCAGGATAAGATTCTGTAAGTAACAGTGTAATTTCAAAATCTTACAATAGTCACATGCACTCTGATGCTGGTGCAAGTGTGCACACACCCACCCCGCCCCCAGGCTTCCACTGAACCACTCAGATACCCAATAACTAAAACTGGGTGTCAAAAAACAGTTCACACTCTGTGGGTATGGTGTGATCACATCCCACCTTAGGTGAACAGCTTTTAAGCTCCTCCACATGGTCTAGCACCTTCTGCATGCATGCAAATATATTACAGACCTATTTGTTCTACAGTTTACCACTACATTTACCAGGCAAGTCTACAAAGACTTTTCAATATGTTTAACTGTTCTTTGCCACAGGACCTGAAATGGGTTGCCTGGAGTCTGCATGAGGAATATATTCTTCAAAATATTCTGGATAAGCAGTGGGTACATAAGGCTGGTAGAAACCCAGAATAGTTTCTAGTTTTAACTCCACATAACAGAGTTCCTGTGGTTAGATGTGTCGCTGGTCCTTTGCTGTTGGTTGCTCATTCTCAGCAGCCCTTTGTGCACTTACTCATCTTCCAAACCAAAGCAATCGCTAGGGAGATGCTCAGTGCCCCAAAGCCTATGGCCAAGCCCTTCCGAACTGCTGACCACAGACAGGGAGCTGTAAAAGAGAAAAGAAACCATAGTGAACAGAAGCCACATGAAAACTGACTGTGGTTTTACATAGTTTGCTTGTGTCCTGAGCATTTCCACGAGGAACTGCACTATTTAGAGCATCGTGTCTGTCTACACTCTGCACATGGCTGACATCACTGTCCCTAGCCAGCCAAACTGGGGCCTCCCCATGCCCCTGCCCATCAGCCCAGGGCCTCATTTAGCTGGGTTTGGGGCCATCAGTCCCTGCCTGAGCTTCCCAGGGGGCACCTGTCTTCATATCAGCCACAGATCTGCCCCTGCCTGGCCACAGAGCCTGCTGGTCCAGCCTCTGTGGTGGCTGACCCCAAGAGAGGAAGCACCTGCCACAAGTCAGCTGGAGCCACCCAGGCACCATGTGGCACCTCGTGCTGGCAGGAGCCTCCCAACAAATCCACTCCTGCCTCAGCATTGAAGCTTGGGGTGGAAACTCAGAGCTGCATTGCTACAGCCACCATGTTCCAGCTTACATGTAAAAATAAACCCAAAGCTTTTCCCCCAGCTCTCCCAGCAACAACAATAGGTTTAATCTCAGCATCCTGTTCACAGGCTTAGACACATGGTCATGCTACATCTTCCCAGGATAACCCCAAGTCAGTCCTACATTTTCATCTTCCATGGTGGGGTGGCAGGATGCAAGAGCCAGCCTTGAAGACCTTGGGACATCTGTCCCTTCACACTTTCACCACCACTGTTTGCTGTTGACTGGCTGCCAGTGGCAGAGGGTGAGTCCTTGGGGAAACCTCCACTGTAGCCCAGCACAGCTTCCTTTCAAAGGGCTGGTCAGGACTGGCCAGCAGAGATCTGCTCATGTACAGCACAACATGTTAACCTCCAGGCTACATGTTGCTTTTCCATTGTCATCTCCTGGAGCTGTGTTTGACCTGAGAGACATTCACTTTGCATGAAACATTTGAAATCTCAGCACTAAAATCTCCTCACTCCCAGACAGAGGAGAGGATGACACTGGCACGGATGAGCTCCGGGGGAGTTTGGTTTGCTTGTTTTATTAATCTCAGTACGATAGCACAGACAAAAGCACTTTCTGAGAAGCAGTAAATGTGCAACTAACTTATGTACCACATCCTGCTCTTGTGATGTTCCAGAGCCTTCTACCCAAATCTAGCAGCAACGTCCCCATGGATCTCATGAAGTTGGAGGTGCTTCTCTCTTGGTCATGTCATGAGACCCAAAGAAACACATTTGATCTCCAGGTGGAGGTTGAAAACAAATCACATGTGAAGAATATTGTGAGAAAGACAAAGCAAACCAGTGCTAAAACAGAAGGGGAAGGGACTCCACTTAAAAACAGGAATGCATCCTTTAAACATTGGAAACATTGCCCAAACACAGAAAGTAGACCAGAGCAGTAAATTAATAAAAATTAATTTATTTTGATCTTGAGCAGTTTGCAGGCTCACTGATGTTAAGGTCAGTTTCTCAGTTATAGCAACACATTTAGGCCTGCGGTTTTAGCTAGAAGTTTCTAAGGTAACAAGGGAGATCATGAGGGAGCTTTGTTGTAAGCATCATTCTTCTGGTAGAAAGATCTTTTCTAAGATAGAGGTTTTCTCACGTTTCCTGAGGCTTGTAGGATCGTCTAGCTGTCCCAAACATAGTTTTAAAAAGTAACATTTCTTATTTTTTTAAATCATTATTAAGTAACAAAACCCCATCTCTTTTCAGAAACAAAATACAGAAAGACTTTTCAGTTACAATCTACTCCTCAGCTTCACACAAAGGGACAACGGGAGAACTGAAGGACTTGGACTGGGTCTGGAACTTAAACTTGACTCTGCTCTCTATTCCTCTTGTTTGTATCCCTGGCAGCTTGGGTTTTGTCATCAGATGAGGCCTCCAGAGAACGAAGTCAGCCCGAGGTTAAGGGGTAGGGTGGAGATTTTTCTCTGCACATTACAACTGAAAACTTGGCAAAAGGGGATAAACATCTGAAGAAACATAACTCCTGGTTCCGAGATCACATTTGTACTTTTGTTTTCCTTCTTCTCTTGCGTCTCCAAAGAAGCTGTCTCCTGCATCCTTCAGATCACTGTTATGTTTTAGGGAAATCTACTGCCAGGACAAGGCAACCGGGATGGCAGTCTGTGAAACAGTTAATCCTTAAATGTCAGCACCGGGCAGGAGCTGGTGCCTCCTGGCAATGAATAGAGCAGTTCACTCTCTATTGTTTCAAACCAACTGCAGAAAAAAGGGAATGACTCATCATCAAAACAAAATCCCAGGGCACCTCCACAACCCCAGCAGTGGGAGAGTCACTGAAGTTCATAAAAATGAAAAAAATATGGCATTAGATAATTTTGGAAGGAAAAAAAATAACAAAGTGGAGTGGGAAAACAGGAAGTGTTTGAGATGAATGCAAGCTGCACTTGAACTGCAGACATCAATCCAGAGAAGTAGAATAAAGTATTTCACAAATCAGGAGTTTTACCTGCTGCAAAAGGGAGTCCCTGCAGTTCACACTTCTTAAAACAGGTTCAAGGGTTTTTGTTTGATCCTCAGTCCCCGAACTACATGTGAAGCTCTTGTAGGAGTGGATGGGAGAAGTACCCAAGATGAGTTTGAAACAGGAGGAAAATCTGAATGGAGCATCCAGAAATATTTCCATGTAGCTGCCCGAGGAACTGTGGAATAGTCTATCCAAGGGGGAAGTAGACTGGTGGACACTTATTTATTCAATGTAAATATCCTCATGGATCACTTTCTGTGTACAAAACACCCCATTAGGTCTGTCAGTGCTCTGGAGAAATGACTCCGATACTCTCTATTCATTTGCAAGCAACATGACCCAATACTTTTAGGTTTGTGAGTCCAGATTCAGTTCAAAAACTGAAAGCTGTTAGCATTTTACAATCCATCTAGGACAATCTGAAGAATGTCATGGCATTGTCCCAAATAGCTCCCCTCAGCTCCTGCCTACCTCAGTATGGAAGCAGCATGACTACCTAGAGCCAAGGAGGAGAATTTGAGAAACATGGATTCCGTTCTTGGCTGTGGCACAGACCTGGTTATTGTTGTTACTACAAGCACACTACACAGGCTAACACTGTCTTAAGTGACTGCTGTGCTGACATTCTTGTAGTGCAGCATATCTAAGGCTCTCTGGAAGCCAAACAGAAGAAACAACCAGGGCAACTCTTCCTTTTTGAGGAGTCCATAAACACCAAAACCTGTTGGTTTGACCAGAGGGCTGATCTACACACCTGTGATACTGTGCCTACAAAGTCAGCAGGGTGTGCATTTGAACAGAGGAGAAATACCTGAGAGCACATCTCTCACAAGTGATGGAGGCAGGGACAGAGCTGAACATAAAGATCTTCAAAAGAAAGGTACTTAAAGTGAGCTCCTTAGGGATCCTTTGCATGCTGAAGAGAGCTGAGAAACAATCAAATAATATGCCCAAAAAGTGTGTTCAAATATCAGCTTCCTTATTTTAGGCTCTCTGACCATAGCTTAAAAAGATGAGGGTCCATAAAAGACTGTACAGAGGTGTTAAAAAGAAAAATGCAAACATCTCAAGAGGACATCAGGCAATCCCTTTTCAACAGGGTGGGGGTGAACAGGCAGGAATGAAAGGATGTCACTGTGTTTTCTGACGCGACAGAAAACATATGCAAAAGCAAGACTGCCTTCCAAACAGATAGAGTATAAGTACCAGATAGGAACTTGGGGGTTTCTGTGCTGGCTTTGTTTCCATAGTGAAGCAAGTGACCAGGCAGCAGGAAACACCACAGGTACAAGAAATTATTCTGATCAGGGCACAGAGATCTCGTATCCCACAGTGAGAGTCCCCTTTACTGTAACAGCTCAGAAAATTTAAGATCAACCATTAGTGTTGCAGCCAATGCAACAGAACTCATCTAAAGCACACTGACATTTCATAGAATCATAGAATCATGGAATGGTTTGGGTTGCAAAGGACCCTAGGATCACCTAGTTCCAACCCCTCCACCGTTTTGCATAAAGGAAATATTTACAAAGAATGATCATCAATGCAAAGTTTCACTCTTTGAAGGTGGTGTTTCTCAACTAAGCTGCCAGAGGAATTGTTCAGTGTGAAATTTGCAGGTCTAATCAGGGGTAATGGAGAGGAAATAAGGAAAGAAAAAATTTAAGGAAAGCACTAAGAAAATCTGCCTGATAGTAAAATGCTCTGAAGAACTGCTTCGCGGCAAAAGCTGAAAATTTGATCACTGGGAGGTATGTAACACTAGAACACAGAAAACAGGAAAAAATGTATCACAAAAGAATCCTGCATAGCCCCACGGGAGAGAGGCTGGATGATCTCATAGGCTTTCTCTGTCTCTGATCCCTCATTAGCATATGCCTCTAATTTATCTGTATTTGAATCTTGCCTGCCCTTCAAAGAACTATTGCTCACAACCTCTTACTGCTGACAAGCAGACAACTTTAAATCTGTTTTGAAGAAAAGGATGCCTGGGTTGAATGCCCAGGAGTAGACACTGAAGGAGGTCGGTGAGAGGGAGGGGAAAAATGCTGGGTCTCTAACTCATCAGCTTTTATCACATTAAAATATTCACGGTAATTTTAGAACCAAAGCAGCAGCTCTCAAAGCTGGCACTCAGAATCAGTGGCCAGTTCAGGATGTTTCTGTTAGATCTTGCTTCCACTCAAAGTAAAAATTTTGGTTGACCTACCTCATCCATCTTTCCTCACCTCTTTTTTCCTGTGCAGCTTTGGCCCTTGGCAGAGGAGTCTGTGAGAATTTGACAGAAGTATACGTTACTTCCTCACACTCGTCAGCTGCAGAAATTTCTGATCTGCTTCCCTCCATGACAAAGCAAGGACTGTGCACTACAAAACGTTTCAATCAGGTTGTTGAACAACAGGGCTCAACGCCTGTCAAACAGGAAATCTGAGGCTATATTCAAAAGACAAGAAATGTGAAGCTGCAACCTCTGTCTCCAGCTGCTCAAGATAACCAAATTTACAACAGAATGGAGAAGCAGTGGAACTACAGCAGTTTTCATTTTCTAACCTGATGGAGGATGTCGTAAGAACAGCTGCTAATGGAAAAGGTGATTAATCACAGAGTTCAGGGGTATTCTAATTGTTGCCAAAGCAAGAGGGTGCGGTTACACTGATGCAGCGATTGGGAGGATGTGTGCTGCTCTCAGGAGCTCCCTTGAGGGCAGAAGCAGCGGGATGGTGACAGCACAAGGTAAAAAGGTAAATAGTGAGAGTCCAAGGTGAAAAGTGGGATAAGCAATGGCTACGGCAAACTGGCAGCCCAACTGCTGGCAAAAGGGAAGTAGAGGTGGACAGCATGGGTTTGAAAAGGAAGCCTTGTGAGCTTTGGACACTTCCACTTTGGACTGGGAACTCTGTCTACACCCAGTACTGGTGTGAATGCGCTTGGGACACGAGGCAGGCACTGAGAGCTGGCATCCCTCAAGTCCCTCCGACTCAACATCTCAACAGCATCAGCACAAGGGAGACATGGACATACTGAGGAGAATCTACCAAAGGGGCATGAAGAGGATAAAGGGACCAGATCTTCTGTCCTGGGAGGAAAGACTGAGAGATCTGGGACTGTTTGGCCTGGAGAAAAGACTTCTTGGTTAGGATCTAATTAATGTATATAAATACCTGAAGGGAGGGTACAAGAAGAGTCAAACTCTTCAGTGGTGCCCAGTGACAGGACAAGAGGCCATGGGCACAAACTGAAAGACATAAGGTGTTGCCTCTGAACATCAGGGAACACTTTTTTACTGTGAGGGTGACTGAACACTGACAGAGATTGGCCAGAGAGGCTGTGGTATGTCCCTCAATGGAGAGTTGTCTGGACACAGTCCTGGGCTGTAGGTGGGCCAGGTTGTAGGTGGCCTGGCTTGAGCAGGGGATTGGACCAGATGACCTTGAACGGTCCCTTCCCAACTCAATCATTTAGTGATTCTGTGGTCAGCAACAACAAGAAAGGCTACTTTTCTTTTGAAGTACTGACCATTCATGAGAATAGTTCAAGTTGTGCCAGGGGAGGTTTAGATTGGATATTGGCAAAAATTTCTTCACCAAAAGGGTTATCAAGCACCGGGACAGGCTGCACAGGGAAGTGGTTGAACCACCAGCCCTGAAAGTATTTTAAAAATATGCAGATGTGGAGCTTAGGGACATGGTTTAGTGCTGGGCTTGGCAGTGTCAGCTTAATGATTGAATTCAATGATCTTAAGGGTCTTTTCCAACTTAAAAGATTCTGTGACTCTATGGTGGGGAGTACTGATGCTTCCAGCACCCCAAGAAACCTCTTAGCTGCATGGTTAGCTGGTTTTTGTTTTAATCCACATTCTGATCCCTTCCATTTCACAGGGATGTTTGTCAGGCTCAGGCTGCACTTCCTCAGCACAGTACAGTACAGCTGATTTCCAGTAATTGTTTGGGCATGCTCAACAAAGGAGTTGGGATGATTGCTGCCTCCAACAGGGATGATTGTTCCCCCTTCTGGTGACATGTTCTACATCTGAGAAATGATTGCATGGGAGGATGCTTATCTGACACAGAGTGGCCAATTTGTTACAATGAACATGTCTGGGAAGGGATTGGATATTTCTGCAAATTTCTCGGCTTGCCTCCAAGAGTGGCATATTGCACCCACAAGATTCCTTCCAGTCCTGGGTAGGGCCTGTGGACAGCAAGATAGGGAGTGTGTGCTCAAAAGGAAGGGGAAGGCAGAAGATAGCAGAGCAAGACAAGAGGAAGAAAGCCTCTCCTAAATGCTTTGAATGAATAATAGAGAAGCCTAAAGAGAGCTCTCAAGCTCAGAGAATTTGCTATACTCATAAGGAGAGTTTAGCTGCAAATATCATCTATATAGCTGAAAAGTAACTAACAGGATTCAGACACAGCTTAAGTGTCCAGATCTGATTTTGTCTCTTTGGTAGAACCTCTCCAGTATGTCCATGTTCTGTCATACTTTGATAAAGGTGTCTCTCCCAGCTCCTGCCAATTTTGCCACTTTTTAAGTGCCCAGGCTGCCTGCTGGCCCAGAGTGACCACAAAGACAGCACTATTTGCAAAGAACTGGAGAAGTGAAAGCTAGTGGAAAAGAATTAAGAGCTCTGTTTTAATGTGGTTTACCATTTGTTTTTGTAATACCAGCAATAAGTTGAGTTCTTTGGACAGGAAGTAGAGAGGGAGGGGTCAACTGTAGGTGTGAGGGCAACTCTCAGTTATCAACTAAGTGTGAATAAATAAATCTGACTTCTGCAACTGTGCCATACTGTCAGTACGGAATCACAGCAGGACTAAACCAATCAGTTTTCCAGGAGCCAGCAGCACTTCTTCCCCAGTTCTTCACTGCTGAAGCAGTGCACCGTGGGGAAACCTCCCAAATTTCTCTCAAACAAGTGCCTTCTCCAGCAGGTTGGTAAGTTCACTAAATGCAGCATTTCTTTCTTAACTACAGGATGCAAAAGCCTCAGAACTCTGGCAAAGAACATCTGTCACCTCCAGTAACAGACCCCTGGAAAGTGGACTCTCTGGGAGCACATCATAAGGAGAGATGTCCTTTGAACAGGCCAGTATAAATTTATAGCTTTATTAATGAGATCCAAGATGCTCAAGCACACCAACCTTGTGTGCTGGACCTAGAATTCCTCTAGTGACAAAACTTGGAGGAGCTGGGGGAAGCTCCTTTATTCCAAAGTATAACAAAACATGGGGAGAATCCACCAAAGAGACCCAAAGTGGAGACAAAATCCGAAGGATCACAGCCACAAAGCCGTTTTGTGAAGTGGTAGAGACCCCTTACTCGTTCAACACAAGTCACTCTGGAGGCACCTGGTGGGGATGGCAAAGCCCAACGACACTGAGGGACTGCTACCGCCGCCAGCAGCGGGAGCGAGGGGAAGAGTGATGCGGGAAGCTTTTCGTTCCTGCTGATGCGGCCACTTGCCTGCGGCTGCTGCGAACCTGTGCGGGGCACAGGAAAGGGGAGAGCGCGACGTCACCGAGCGAAAGTCACAGAGCACTTGGGTGAGTTGATTTCCAGCCGGGAGCCCAGGGATCCCCATCCCGCGGGGCTGCTTCCCACTGTTTCCCACCGTTTCCCACGGCCTCCCCTTGCCTCCCGCCGCCTCGGCGGGGCGCAACGCGCGCCCGCCATCGCCGCTCCGGCTCTCTCTGGCACCGCGCTCCGCGGTGACTCCGCGCTGTGAGGGCTCCTCCTCTCTGCCCGCCCTCCTCGTTCATTGGCAGGAATGCGGGCGGGGGCGGGGCCTCCGCGCCGAGTGTCACCGCCCATTGGCTGGCGGAGAGGAAGTGGGCGTGGCCCGGAGCGCTCCCGGCCCAGCCCGCCTTTCCCCCGCCGCGCATCATTCGCTGCCGGAGCGCTCCTGGGCGGGCGATCCCGGCCGCTCCCGCGCTCCCATTGGCGCCGGGCGCCAGTTCCGCCACGCTCTTCCTGGCTTCCGGCTTGCGGGGCGGGCGAGGGAGCCGGTCGGGACGCGGAGGAGGCCGGTGNGGTCTGGGGCAGCGGCCGCCGGCTGGAGGGGCCCGGCCGGGCAGCTCCCGGCGCCGCGCGGCGAGTTCTCGGGAGAAGCCGTGTCTAGGGCTGAGGGCAGGTCCTGCTTTTGGCCTCGGGAAAGAGGAGTCACGAGCCCTCGTGTCACGGGCTTCCTCATTTCTGTGACCGCGCACTGGAACAGATTGCCTGGGGAGGTTGTGGAGTCTCCCTCACTGGAGAGACTCCAGAGCCGTCCGGACACAATCCTGTGCCGTGTGCTCTAGGATGACCCTGCTTGGGCAGGGAAGTTGGACCAGGTGACCCACCGTGGTCCCTTCCAGCCCTACCCATTCTGTGATTTCTGCGTTTCTAACCTTGTTTTGGTGCCCCGTGGCGAGCAGAGCCCCCGCCCAGCAGCTGTGAGCTGTCGCGGTGGGCTCTGCTGGGCTGTGGGGAAACCATTGGGTTCAGTCAGACGGGCTCTCTGTCCGCCTGCAGGCAGGTGCTAATTTAATGGAGGGTCTGCCTTCCACCCGCGTCTGGAGCTTTACCAAAATCTGCGGTGCAAGAAGCAGAGGAGAATATGTTACACTGGTCTGTTTGGCTGGTTTCATACGTGATTTTAGCATGAACCTGAAAGCCAAATCTTACAGATTATTATTATTATTGTTGTTATTATTATTTTCATTACTGCCTCGTTGGTTGGATCTTACATAGGATGCCTCACTTTCCTCCTTCCCTCGTGTAAAGGAAAGGAAGAAAGAAACTCTTCTATGAAGTTGTGGTTGAGCATTATTAATGTCTTTCAGATTTTCAGCTAAAGGAGTACTAGAAAGATCATTATTAAGATTAAGGCACTTGAGCAAACAGAGCCTGACTAATCACAGTGGCTCTTCCCTGCGAGCTCTTTACACGAGAGCTGCGAAGATGATTGATTAGAGGCCTGATAAATAATTTTCTGCTGACTGGCTTCTTAGTGCAATGCAATAACAAGCAGTGGATTATGCCTGAAGTTTACTCCAGCGTTCAGCCTGCTGGACTCTGCTCTGGCAGCTAATTAATGTGCTCGGCAGCAAAACTTTTTGTGGTCTCAAGGCAAATTCAGAAAAGAGCCCCAAATCGGCCCAGTGAATTCTCTTTGGCTGTGGAAGAGATTCAGATTTAGTGTGTCTCTTGTGGACTGTGAGTTGTTTCTAGATTTCAACTTCTCCTTTTTGCAGTCAGGACTGAGGAAGTAGCTAATCATTGACTCCATGACCCTGAAGTTAAGTTGCAGGGGGCTGAAACAGTTAATCCTCTGTGTTCTCTGTGGCATGTGTCCAGGATGTCACCACCTTGCCATACCTCTGCTTTGCTGCTGGTCTTTATGGCCCTGGCTGTATTGGGGGCTGAGCAGTCGGAAGAGAGGAGCTGTGATGTGATTGGTGATGAGAGCAGTGAGTCGCAGATGGAGAGAGCCCTGCTGAAGAAACTGGAGCCCCTGAGCCACATGAGGTACAGCACAACACCCTGCAGGCCTCGGGGCTGCACAGTGGGCCAAGGGGAGGGGAGGATTTGGGTCAGACTGCAGAATGGGCTCCCCCTGTTAGTATGGTCTCTGACTGGCTTCCAGATCTGAAGTGCCCACTGCTCTGAGTGTTCTTTGTAATTCACTGGGCTGTCTCTTCTGTCCTCTCCCTGCTGCAGGTTTAACGTGACTGTGGAGAAAGGCAAAACGGAAAACTACATCTACCATTTCAGGGTGTGCAGGGAGGTCAGCAGCACCTCGCACGATTTTGGTGGCCTGGTGCAAACAGACAGACAGACTGGAAAGACCACAGTGATAGGAAGAATCAATGAAACCCAGGTCTTCAATGGAAGTACGATTCCACTCAATACTTTGCTTACTCAGTAGCTGCCTTTCGCCTCCTGATCTGGATTTGTAGCCTATATTGCTTCTCTCCTGGCAGGTGACTGGATCATGCTGATTTATAAAGGAGGTGATTCATACGGCAGGCACTGCAGTGGTGAGAAGAGGCGAGCTGTGATAATGATTTCTTGCAAGCGGGGAGTTACAGCGGTGAGTGACACCTGGGGTGAGAGAGCATCAGGAGGCTATCAGACCAATGGTTGTTTGTGAGCAGAGGGGCTTTGAGGGGACAATGAGCTGGCCTCCAGTGTCTGGTGCCCAGCTGCACCAACAGTGATAATAAAACTGTCTCCTGGTGAAGTTCAGTGTGCATGAGCACGTTTTCACACGACTTCACTTTTCCCAAATTGCAGAGTTCATTCAGCATTATTTCTGAAGAGCGGGAAAAGGAGCAGGAGTGTTTCTACCTCTTTGAAATGGACAGCAGTGTGGCTTGTCCAGCTGAGAATTCCCACCTCAGCGTTGGCTCCATTCTACTGATCACGTGAGTCATTGGAAGAGCTGTTTGTGCCTGAGTCATAATCTCCAGTGCTATTTAGAAACACAGCTAATGCTATAGTAAGACTAAATAACTGCAGTATACTTTCCCACAGCCACCATTAGATGTTACTATGCCTCTGAGCTTTTCGGACAAAAGCGCTTGCTCAAGGCATGATGCAGGGCTGGTCTGTTCCCAGTAAACATTTTCCTTCATAGCTTACAGACAAGTGCACTGAAACATGGGAGATTTGACTCCCTAAAATTGTATGATGGCTCTTTGCCAGGGCTGGGAACCCAGACCAGGAGTCTTGACTCATTTTCTGTGTTTGTGCTTAGAGGCACTACTTCACATAATGCTGCTAAAAGATTTATACAAGCAGATTGATGACTTGGGGACCTTTTATGGTCTGGTTTCTGTTAATAGCTCTGTTCTTGAGTGGTGCTCAGCTACTTGTTCCGATGCTAATATGAGGCAGGTAGCTGGCTCAGAAGAGATTGTCTATAGGATTTCCTCAGATTTGATTTTCCTTTTTTNTCTAGGTTTGTGTCACTGATTGCAGTCTACATCATTGGTGGGTTCCTCTACCAGCGCCTTGTTGTGGGAGCAAAGGGCATGGAGCAGATTCCTCACTTTGCCTTCTGGCAAGATCTGGGCAATTTGGTGGCGGTGAGTGAAAATCCTCCTGTATATTCTCCATGTATATTCTCAGCCTGGCCCATGTTAGGAGAAAATGGCATTGACTCTGTGTTCTGGGTACACCTACCACCAGGGTGGAGTACCTTGAAGCAGAAGAAGAGGGTATCTGTTTCATTTTACTTCAGTATTCTGTTTTTGAATCCTTGCTGAGACCAATTCCCTGCCTCTGTCCTGCAACTGCTACATAACAAACTAGAACATATGCTCCTCAGGAGTTAACACTTTCCAGGTAGAAATGTACACCTGGGGACTGTGAAATGCTTATGTCTGAGTGTGAAATCCTTCCTTGGTCACTGCAGGCAGTGCTATTTATCCTTCATACTTGCCTTGGCCTGATGTTGCTCCATACTTTTAACCAGTATGCCCAGAGCTTTCAAGACTGAGTAGGATGTTTTTATGCCAAGTTTTGGGGAGATGTTTCAGGTAGCACTGGGATAGGCATAATCCCTTAGCAAAGAGAAATTGCAGGAGCTGCTTTGCTTTGGATGCTGAGTCGACTGCAAACCGTCTGATGCTGGTGCTGTGTCCTGTGCTCGTAGGACGGCTGTGACTTTGTGTGCCGATCCAAGCCTCGGAACGCGCCAGCCGCCTACCGCGGCGTGGGGGATGACCAGCTGGGAGAGGAGTCAGAAGAACGGGACGACCACTTGCTGCCCATGTGAAAGGCTTTCCACACCGAGATCTTTTCTCCCCATCTCCCCAGTGCTTGTTTAGCCGGGTGCCTCCCAGCCAGTTCTCCTTCTCTCACTTCTGATTTTCTTTACACTGTTTGCTTCCGCTGTCTCCGGTGTGTCAAGTCCCATGGATGCCTCTGGATGTGAACAGCACTGGTTCCTAATGGCATGTCTTATAAATATAATGCTGGCTTACATTTTAAAAACGCAGCAGAGCTGAGGGGAAAAGTGTTGACAGTTGAGCAGAAAACAGCAAATATGAGTGTTCAGCACTGAGCAGGAATGGGAGATGAATCATGAAGAGGAAAAATGGGGCATGGACGGGTGCAGAAAGGGAAAAAGGCTATGGGTTAAAACAGCTGACACTGTAAAAGGGATATTTTGTGTCTTTTTTTTTCCCTAGGGTTTGCAGGATCTGTAAGACACTGGATTTTTCTTTGACTGCATTTTCAGCTTTTCTAGCTTCTGCACTGCTATACAATTTCTGCCTGCATAACTGGCACAGAGTGCTCTGGGCCAGACTCTGGGGGTGAAGAGGCATTAGCACCTCTGCAGTCTTTTGTTTCCCTAATGGCAGAGTGGTGTGTACTTCTCAACAGTTTCCTTCAACAGCTGTAAAGGGATGCATGCCATCCTCTCAGACTGGAGAGGGGCAATGCTAAAAAACTATAGGAGTTAAATGGAGTCTCATGACTTCAGTCAAAATACTGACTCAGTCTTCTCAATCAGTGAGAAGCAAAAGGAAACAATTTTGCTGCTAAGGAAAAGGAACATTTGCTGAAACTGAAAGTGACATCAAGACGAGACAGGTAGCTGCCACTTGAGTTCTGACACAAGCTTCCCGAGGTGACTGCCCACACACCTCAGTCACTGTCAGCATTATGATTTCATGCTCCCCAGAAGTTCCTTGTTTTGCAGAGGGTTTTCCTACAAAGCTGTCAGAATTTATTTTTATAATCAAAGGAACCATGGAAGCCTGGGCTAAGAATGCTAACACATTAAGAACTGCATAAGGGACTCCTACACAGTCAGCTTTCATGAATCACTGTCCCCTTAAGCATGGTGCAGGCCAGTCTTAAGAGACTTGCCCTGTGCAGATGGTACCTAACATACTGCCACTGGCTGGGAGTGAGAAACACCTTCTCTTTGGGCCCTGGTGAAATGCAGGTACAGTTGAGTTGTAGACTTAATGGGAACCTTCAGGAACTTGGCACCTTGATTCTAAATTGCTTTTTATTTGAGAGGCTAGACTCTGAGCAATCCCATTCTACCCTACTGTAGACTGGCAGAGAACTGCCCTCAGTCTGGGGGGCAGAGACTGTGAATAAGCAAGCCACTACTGTGTTAACAGCAGAGTACAGACAAGGTTCATGTATTTTTAAGACACTGAGAGAAAAGGGGTGGCCCTGCTTCCTTTCTGGGTTTGGGCAAGCAATTCCTGCTTTCTTTGACTTTTGTTACAGTCTCAATCTTTCTCATAACATGGGAAAAATAGGAAGTCAGTAAGTCTGTTTTTCATGGTGGTGTCTAAGGTAATTTTTTTTGTACAAAACACAACTTTCAAAAATAAAGTGACCAAAAAAACTGGCGAGGTGTTGTGTTGATGTAACAGGAGCCTGCTTTGGTGCCAGAGCATCTTTCTTACCCAGAAGTAAAGGGTCCTTAGTGTGTAGTGCCTTGTGCCTGAACTCTTGCCAGTTATGAACATGCTATTGTTAGTTCACGGTTTTTGCTGCTACCTTGTTTCACTCCAGGTCCTCTAGGGCATACAAGGGAAGGCTATCCACATCTTTCAAAACTGAAACTTTGGAAGCTCAGGTAGTTATGGATGGATGGATTATGCTCTGTATTTTTTTGCAGCAGTGACAGTCAAAAGTAACTTCATGGTGAAGTTTGTACTTTCCAAACGCTCAGTTAAGGTTTGATTAAGGACAGGGGTTAAAAAGCAGCCAGACCTGCAAAGCCCGAACAAGCATTTTTTTATTAAGAACACTGAACATGAAATGAAGAAGTGAAGCCTTCCCATTTGACTGAAATAAAATCCAGTCCTCAGGAGTAGCTGGTAACAGTGGCAGGCTACCTGCCTGCCTACCCTGCCAAGGGTCAAACTAAACAGGAGTTTTATCACACCCAGCCCACTAAGGATAGAATGGTTTAAGGGCAGCCTTCCTCAGCTCCTTGCTGGTTCTAACCTCCCCCTTCCCTGCCCCTAGATTACATCAGACCAAACCATGGTATCAGGGTGCAAGCAAGCATGGGCAGCTTCCTTTGGGCCTATTTGCATTCACAAAGCCTCAGAAGTCTTCTCACGTAAACAAGGATGTCACAAAAGTGAGATACAACAGTGCAGTTAAGGCTAGGAAGCTGCTGCCACATTTTGTCCATCTACTAAGACTCTCCTTCCTGTTTTTCTAACATGGGTCAATAAAGAGCCCGTTTCAAAGATCTCTAATGTTTTCCTACCTATGCTACTAGGCTTTCTCCCATGCCCCTGCAGCTTTCCTGCAACAGTAGGTGCTTAACACACAGAACAGTCTTACGTTTCACTCAAATATTCATGTGAAACTTCTGAAAACAGAAAAGCTGAGATACATGGTTTATAACACCATTTTGCTTTTAGGTATTTGGCTCTAGAGGGCACTTACCTCTTCACAGTTTGTGTAACTCCTTCAGGTATTTTGCCTGTTTGTTTGAAGCAGAGGTGCTTCTGGAAGAGAATAACTCTGCCCAGGTTTTCACCTTTGGCAATTTGGCTACAAAACTTCAGAATACCACATTTGGTCCTTAAAAAAAAAAACCCAAAGAACCCCCAACCAAACCTGGAGGGGCTGAGTAGGAAAAACTCAGCCTATAACATAAATTCTACTCTTTAGAAATGAGAAGTCGCATTAAAAGATTAGTATTCAGTTGTTGTAGGGTGTGGGTTTGGTTCCTTGACTGAAAAGAGAAATACTTGTTTTACAAAAAAATAACCCAACAAAACAAAATAACAACAAAACAAAAGCCTGAGGCAAGCAGTACAATCCTGCCAGCCTAAATTTTGTCCCATAAGCTCTCCTGAGGATAATGAAGACAGACACGAAAAGAAAAGAATACAAACTGGTAAGAAAACACACAAAACAAAACCCCAGCCCCTTTCATGAAGAGCCTTGGTGCTTCTGGAGACTGCTTTGGATCTGTAAATTATGCTCTAGCACAATGGGAAGACAAACCTAGTGCTGCAAGGTTCCCTAATGTAAGACAATCCCCCTCCCCTTTGAGTTTCCCATCACTTTGTCATAAGTACTCAGGAAAAATCCTCTGACTGGTTCTGAGAGGAGCACCTGGAGTGAATAGCTGCCACAAGACTTTAGCTTTACTGTCTCCTGTAGACATGCAGAGTGAAGACAAGACAGCTCCTATTGCCACAGGCCTTCAAGTTTGGTATGCATGCTGGAATGGCTATTAAACCCAGTTCATGAGCAGCCTAGGTATTTTTGAAAGTGGAAAAGCAGCAGCCCCTTTTTCTCAAATTCTTGTTTGTCACCTCTGTCACTTGCAATTTGCTAGCTCCCCTTCATAAAAGCCCCAAGCACAGGTGCTCCCAATGTCCATGTGGGGCCAGCTCTTCCTATGCCTTGAATTCTGGCAATGATATTCAAAGCTAAGATCTAGCAGACCTGCTGTGGCAAAAAAGGGTGAGGGCAGTTCCCTTTCAGCAGTCTTTTAAGACAGAAAGAGATCCCCTTAACATCTTTATGTGGAATATAGGGGAGGCATATTTAAAATCAGGAAGAAGGAAAGTTGTTTAAAGGCCCCAGGTGGCAGTTTTCCTCAACCTTGTAGCACCATTAAGAGACCAAGAGATGGGCTTTGTGCGTGGCAGTTTCAATCAGTTAAATTCCTTCTCATTCTTCTTGAATGCAAGACCACAGGGGACTATTCCGTTCTTCCCCGCCCCAGCAGGATGCTCCAAAACTGGCAGCTGCCCTGGGGTCAGAGCAAAAGTGAGACCTCTGGCTTCAGAGTTCTTAGGTCTCCTTGAGGACATTGATCTTGGCACAGATCTTGAGAGCTGGTCCCAGCTTGATGTTCATGGCACTCATGAGATGTTCCTCCTTCAGAAGCAACAGGGCCTGACCATCAATTTCCTGTGACCGAAATTCCTCAGCAATTTCCTGGCACCCTGTGAAGCAAACAAAAAAAAAAAAAAGCAGTGAGAAACAAATGTGCATTGGGCATGGACCTCTGGCAAGTACAGAAAAGCAAGCTAGGAATCTAACCAACCCCTTTCCCCACTCTAGTCCACAGCCTCCTTGAGCACACAGGCTACTTGAAAATCTCTGTGATCTACTCCAATTCAGAAACATGTTCAAAAGCAGTAGGCACCACTGACACCATTTTCTTTCCAGAAAGATAGCCCAATCTCCCCATGCTACTGCATCACATGAGTGCAGGAGAGGATCTTAACTTCACCTTGCAATGATGCAATGAACTCATACACTTCCTCCACACTCCAACGACTAGGATTGCTGGACAGGAAGACTGGGTTGATGCCATGTAGATCTGGGGTAGGTGGGGCCATATTAGAGTTTGCCAGGTCCCTCTCTCCATGACTGGCCCTTACTGACAGGGGTCCGGGAGATGTAGGGGACAAAGCTTCATCATAGCTGGAGTTATCAGAGCCTCGACTTGAGTCTTCCTGGCCCTACAAGCCCACAAGAAAGAAAGAAAACAAAAGGGGTTTTGTCAGAAATTCACCGTTACAAGCTGCAAAACAAGACGCTGGGAGCAGCAGAAGTTGTCCCAACAGTCTGGAACAACTGTCTCAGGCTGTTGGTCCAGGGGCAGCTGACACAAGAGCTCCCTCTCTTCCTCACATCAGAACCGCAGCTCATTCAATTCCTCTATAACCCAATTCAAGTCATTCCTGTGGAAGACTGCTAATCAAATGGGAAAAGTGGATTGTTTCCTGCCAAGGCTGTCACTTGATCTCACTCTCTGAGACCTTCAAGACGCACACAGGAGCGAACACAGAGTGCACAGAACAAGTACAAACGTGAATACACTTCCTACAGTCCGTGAGTGATTAGAACAGCTCCCTGTGCCTTGTGTAACAAGTGCGTCAGCATGCACTCGGCACATCCTGCACGACTGCATCCACTGTGACAAAGTGGTACAGCCAGCAGGGACAAATTCTACACAGACCTGCCTTGACAGGTCCCTGTCCTTACCCTGTGGCGCTTGCCCTGGATCTTTGTTCGAGCGATTTCGGAGCTGCTGCGCCGTGGTCCCCGCCGGCGCACACGGGCGTAGTTGGCTTCCTGGAATTCCTTCATCTTCTTTCTCTGCAGCCGAAACTGATGGCTGCAGCTGACGTTGTACCTCAAGTAAGCAGAAGCAGAGCAGCAGTTAGAAAGCAGCAACTATCTAAACCTACTACTTGTCCTTACTCCAGATGGGGATAAGACTCCTCTTTACCATCAAGTTCTGTTCCTCCTCCTTCTAAGACTTCCCCTTGGAAGGAACCAGTCCAGACTTCTGACACAAGCAATATTTGGACACCAGAGTCTTGATCTAACATCTGAAGGGTCAATTAAGTCATTCCCCTAAGGGAAAAAAGACCCATAACAAGCACTCTGCTATCAACAGGAGGCAACAACGACTAGTCTAACTTCTCCCCAGTTTTTTCCCCAATGCTCCCTTGTGTCTTTGTCTAGTACCAATGCATCAGACAGCTACCAGTACACATTTATTTACTCAGTCAAATGTACATTTGTCTAAAGAGAGGTTCTTTACAGTCCCAGAATTTCCCCCTTCCCACTTCATTTTCTGAGCAAGCCAGAAATCCTGTTTATACTCAGCATCACATCCACCTCTCCAGACCTAGAAGCATTTACAAATCATTTAGAGTGCTAAAGGATCTCTGTGGCCAGTACATCCCACAGAGGGAGGATCAGATGTACTGAAGTGTGGTACACTACTTGGAGAAGGGGCACATGCCCAGTTCCAGCACAGGTGTAGTCAGAGACAAGGAATATTACATCTTGCTGTTGTTACCTTTTAGCACAGGTCATGGAACAAAACCTCTTGGAGCCACGGAACTGGGTTGCTGGGGCATACTTCCCACAGTATTCACACTTCAACAAGTCTGCCTTCTTGTCAAGCTCTAGTGAGATAGAGACACACACCACTTGGTGATCTGAACTGAAGCAGATCACACACCCAATGATTCCCCATTCCACTGCTCTTCTGAGCAGACAGATTCCAAGCACTATTTTCTACTGAATCTAGTAAGTAGTTAGCCTGGGGAAGAAACTGGGAAAAGAAAAGCACAAGCTCTGCTAATTAGGACCCCAGGATATCAAACAGAGCAGTTTTCTCCTGGTCAGTACCACTTCATGGAACAAGATAAAAATAGCATATTCCTCACATCCTACAAGGCTGTGGGGGAAACCTCCACCACTGCACTCTCTGCTCTGTCCACATAGCCTTCATAACCTTCAGTCATTAAAGACAGGTACAGTTTAGAATCTCCTGCTTCCTACTGACACAGTATGTGTTAGATCATATTTAAACAACAAAAAATGCATAGTTGGTCTTCTGGCACTCAAAAAAAGTGAGACCCTAGTTCCCTAGCTCTAAGTCTCTAAGGAGTTAGCAGGAAGAGATACAAATCCATAATGTATGAAGTAAGTAATACAAAGCAGAAACTTTCAGTAACACTAGCTAGTCCTCCTGGTGCTGAAACTCACCCATGGAAGCACTATCCTCTCCCAGAGAATTGCTGGACAGGTTTTCATTCTGGCCAGAAGCAGCCTCTCCCTGCAGTGGTTTCTCAGATTCTTTCAGCAGCTGAGAACAACCCACCTGGATAGGGAGAGAATGAGTTGGACCCACAAGTAAAGGATTCCCTGTGTCCACCACGCTCTGCCAAAGTATATGTACCTCAAAATTCAGCTCAGAAGAATCTCTCTGCCTAACAGGGAAGGAGAGATGCTGAGAAAAGTCATTATTCACAGGCATGGTGGTTCATTTAAAGATCCCTATCTGCCTTGAATAATGTCCAATTCCATGTAACTCCATTTCCCGTTATTTACTTCAACTTCACTTGCTGCCTGCTCAAAATGCATCTTTCCCTCACGGAGAGGAGAGCCTCCTTACAATTCCTGCATTAATTATTGCTTTGGTGGCTACTGGAATAAGCAGTTGCTGCAACACTTGTTTTACTCCTTCAAACCCATTCTCTTTAACGACACCTCTTAATGCCTTGCTTCATTCATGACACCTCCCTCCCTTCCCTTCCTCTTCACCGTCTGTGTCTCAGGCTAATAATGCTGAATTGGAATATGGGGAAAGATACTCCTATGCAAAGATGGAAGCCCACCACCCTCCCAAGAAAATGCTACACCTTCCCCCACAACAAAAAAATCCCTACTGGAAAGGGCTCTGCTCCCTCCTGGATGACAAAGCCTTCAATGATGTGTGTGAGGATCTGGGGCTTGACGATGGCTTGAGGAGGTTTGGAGTCTCCCATCTGACGTGACACCATTGCCAGGTTTGGGGTGGAAGCAGAGGTGGGGGTGACTGAGGCTCCTTCACTTGGTGTGGCATTTGGGGTTGCAATGGCAGCAGTATCAGAATTATCTGGAAAGTTAACAGTACAGCAGTCAATTACCTTTGCTCCACCTACTTCAAATGAAATTCAAGATCAGGTCATTAGCACACAGAAGCAGAGCTCTCCTTTGTACCTCACCTCCAAGGCCACTCTTCTCCTCCATGTTTTTGGGGCTGTCTGTTACGGGAGAGGACCTGGCAGGCAGGAGTGCGGTGACACTGGGCGACTCCTCCTTCTCCTCCTCTGACTCTGCCTTGCGCTTTACTGCCAGGGTCTGAGATTTGCCCTGCATGAATAGAGGAACATGTAAGCAGATAGAAAACCTCCAAAGCAAAGAACAAGCCAGATCAAAAACATAGATGCATCCTGCTCCATCATACTTGATTTCCAGCCTGGTTTCTTCTGGAGATGCCTCTAGCTCCCTCAGTAAATATTTCTACCTGGGAGCATTTGTCCAGCAAGGAACAAAGCTTGACAAGACTCACTACCATGCCACGGACTAGGATCTGGTGTCCCAAGTCATGTTGATACATTGGTGTAATACCAAGACACTGTGTAAACCTCAAAGGATTATTGCAAGAAGAAATGGAATTGCATTCACCCAGCAGTTTCCAAACAGGCTTTTGGATAAATCAGATCAGTTTCAATGGAGAATCAAAAGAGTAGGGCACACATATTCACCAGGAGCAGAATTGTCCCCCCGCTCTAAAAATCAGACAAATCCTGTGACACCTTCCTGAAGAAGCAGACAGAGTTTAGAAAGAGTCTCTGCAACTGGCTAAGGAGCTGCTCAAGGCAAGGCTGGATGGAGCAACCTAGTCTACTGAAAGGTGTCCCTGCCCTTGGCAGGCGTGTTAGAATTACATCATCTTTAAGGTTCTTCTCAACTCCAATTATTTATGACTCCATGATCTGAGTCATAAATAGTGACTGTTCCTCCAGGGATTTAGGTAGGCCCTAGCTGGACAATTCACAACAGCATGGACAAGGCCTATGGAATATGAGTTTTCCTCTGCATAGCCTCTTGCTAGGGGATCCTCTGAGGCCCAGAGTCAGTAGCTGGTACAACACACCATGGGATCTGTAACCCAGAAGTATCCACACTGCAGCAGTTCATGAAAAAGTGCAGCCTGTGGGAAAGACCCACACTGGAGAAAGACTTTATGAAGGACTGTATCCTTTGTGAAGGACTGCATCCCATGGGAGAGTTTCCCCCAGGCTAAAGCAAGGGAAAAGCATGAGAGAGAGAAAAAACCTTAGGAGCTGACCACAAATCCCATTTCCTGTCCTCCTGCACCATTCAGGGGGAGGAGGTAGAAGAGCCAGGAGTGAAGTTGAGCCTGTGAAGAAGCGGGGAGGTGTTTTTTGGATATGCTCTTATTTACAATTATCCTACACTAAACTGGCAGTAAACTAAATAATTTCCACAAACTGAGATTGTTTTGCCCATAATGGTGATCACCACATCCTTATCTCAACCCACAAGCTTTTCACTGTATTTTTCTCCTTCTCTCGTGTTGTGAAGGGGAAGTGATAGAGCAGCAGCTTGGTGGTCACCCAGCAGCCAGCCGAGGTCAACCCAACTCCACTGTTAAATGTGATACTCAGTATGTGACATGGACACCTACCCCATTTGGGGCAGGCTCTGAGTCTCACCTATTAACTTCATGCAAGCCCTTGAATGATAATGTGGAAGAGAAGTGCCTGTAGTCAGTAACCCCAGGGGTTGGATTGGAATTAGTGGTTTTGAGGGTAAAAAAGTCTCCACATCCCTTTCCCCAAACCCCTTACCCATCCCATCCCACTGACCTGGGCCTGGACTGCGATTGGTGTCCTAGGAATGAACAAAGAGAATCCATATGCTATTCTCCTTCTCAATGGTATCACTTACTGGCAACTGGACAGACTGCATGTAGAATGCTGCTGGCATCTGAGCCACAACTGGAGAGGAAGCTGGGCTCTTCACCATGTGGGCTGTGCCTTGAACTTGTGCCAAATTCACCCCTGTGGTGAGAGAGGGAGCTTCCTGTGAGGATGCTGGAGCTGACGATGATGGTGGGGAAACAGCATGGGTTTGGGAAACAGGCTGGACTACAGCCGGCATTCCCCGGGATGTCGGCACTGCTGCAGCGATCTGAGCCAAGCCCAGTGCTTGGGCTTGGCCTGAGCCCTGCTGCCGAGTGCCTACTACCTGCACGGGGATGTGTGGCGGAGGCTGCTGTGCCGCTGACATTTTGGCAGGCCCGAGCTGAGGGGGTTTGATGGGGGTGACCAGAGATTTTGACTGAATAGGAACAGGTGACTTGGTGGCTGGCTGGCACGGACTGTCCTGCTGGAGCTGTAAATGCTGTGGCTGGGACTGCAACATAGGTTGCACCACAAGGGTCTGTGCCTGCTGCTGGTTTTGGGGGGGAGCCGGCTGCTGCGGAGGCTGAGCTTGCTGCTGCTGCTGCTGGGTCAGAGATGCTGCTTGCTGCTGCTGCTGCTGTTGAGCCAGCTGGAGATGGGTGGCTGTGTGGAGGAGCTGGGACTGGCGGTGCTGGAACTGCTGCTGGTGATGAATGGCTATCTGCTGCTGGATCACCACCTGCTTCTGCAGATGGATCTGCTGCTGCTGTTGGATCAGTGAGTGTGGCTGGATCTGCGTATATGTCGCTATACAAACACAGAGCGAGAAAAAACAGAGCACAAAAGTTAGCAACAGTGCAGCTGGGAACAACAACTACAAAAATAAGGCAGCCACTGCACTGGCTTGAGACATTAAACTCCAAAATGACTGACAGCTTATTGGCAGAGAACATGAGGGACTAAATCAACTTCTTGTGCTAATAGAAAGGGATAACCCCCTGAGACAAGTCTCTGGGAGGACAGAAGCTGGGAGATGTGTTGCAAAACCTTTTATCACCAGGCTTTCAAATGTCATTCTTGTGAAAGCCCAACGGTTTTGAAGAGAAAAAAAAAACGATGAGTGCTTACCTGAGCTAATCAGTGTCTGGCTGGGCGCTGGTGTAGCGGTCCTGGTGAGGTTCATGCCCACCGTTTGCTGTCCACCACTGTCCGTGTCGCCCTTCTTTGCGGCTGCATTCTCCGTCTCCGTCTGGCTCCCCTGGCTGACAGTCACGGCCTGGGCAGCCGCCACCGGCAATGGCTGAACCACCCCCGTGCCTTTCCTCTGGCAACTGCCAGCGGCACCCGCTGAGGAGCTCTGGCTCAATCCCATCGAGGGCTGGCTCCCACCACTGGCCACCACACCCCCGGAGACACCGTTGCTGCCCGCCGCGCCCTGGCTCAGGTTGAGGGACTGTCCCGCCCCGCTGGAGGAGGCCTGGGCCACGGCCATGGTCTGGCCCGTGCTGGTGGCCTGCGGGAGGCCCGAAGCCTGGGAGCTTCCTGGCAGGGCTGTCTTCTGAGCAGAGCCTTGGAGCTGGGCGTTAGCGGCAGAGGTCTGCTGGCTCCTCACGGCCAAGTTCTGCACCTAGAGACACACACACCAAACAGAACCCACTTGCTTTATACACGGTGCTTGCCGGGAGTGTGACAGAGTACGCGTAAGCAACACACTCGGCTGCGATGCAGGCTGAGTTGATGCCTCAAGTCTCACGTGAGGAGCTGCTGACACTGCAGGGCAAAGCTCAGGCATAGCCCTCCCCAGGAAGCACATTATCCTAAACTCCCTCCTGCCCAATCTTTGATGGAAATTAAAGATCTCATGGCACTTTGTGAACAGGATTTGGGCACCATCTTTCTCCAATGCCTCCAGACCTGCCTGCCATACCCAGGCATCGGTAGGAAGCAGCTTAGCATGGCTCTAGAAGCACTGAGATACCCCTTTAAAGACCAGTCATTCCTTTCCAATTTTTGTGCCACCTGCCTCCCCCAGCCCCACAGATCTACTCATGACCCGCACCCCTTCTGATTTCACCAGTTCCTCTGCATTTTGGTGCTGCCATCCTCCATATTTACTTCTCCTCCAAATGCCATGTTATCTCCAAAATTTGATCACAGCTGACTTTTTTTCCAAAAAATTGCTTCAGACAAGTCTTTGGCATCTTTACAACAATGAACCAACTGGATAAAGGAATATTACCCCTGGCAAAGACACTTAATTGCAGACGGAAAACTGTACATAGAACTCAAGAGTTCTTTTCACACAAGCACAACCAAGAAACTGTGAAGGTAGGATTGATCCAGCCTCTGCTCACCTCAGAAATTTCAAGCAGAAATTAATCTCATCTCTGGAGGCAAAAAACAAGCATGAAAACATGGTGGCAAAATCTCCTGCCTGCACAGGGACCCAGGCTGGGGATAAAATAGCTCTAATCTCCTATACAGGGACAGCTTGAGACAAAGACCAGAGTGTGGTGTGGCAGAAGCAGGGGAAAGGGAGGACTCTGGGAGGGGGGTCACTGACCTGGTCTGTGTCTGCATGGATCCCAGGTGACTGAGTGGGTGGCACCTCCTGCTGGACAGCAGCCACAGCCCCGTTGGGCATCAGGATGAGTTGGGAGGCAAGGGGCACATTGCGGCCCAAGGTCCGGTTCACCTGCAACAGGTTCCCCAGCTGTGGCTGTTGAGGATCAGGTGATGTGGAATGAAAGCAATGGAGGTAGAAGAGAGAAAGAAAGACAAAAAAAAACCCACAAGCAAACAGATTACAAAGGAACACTGGGCTGCAAAACCACCAACCCTCCCTGCACTGTAACACTGAACATAACCCTCCCAAGCAGGAAACTGGAAACAGTTTCCTTATGGAAACAAGCACTCTTCTGTCAAACAGAGGCCTGGGCTAACAACTCCCACAAGACTGCCCAAGGCTGTGTATCTAGAACTGGTTGAAAAACAGTGATAAAAAAAAATACATCCAAGATTAGGGCTGCTTAAAAAGAAGGGTATTAAAATCTGTATCTGAAGTCAACTGAAAAACAGAAAATATTTTGCAAGTAGCTAACCAAACCCCAGACTAACTCCATAGTCAAACCTAATGCTTTCTACCTAGCTGCACTTCAAAGCAAATTAAAAGGATGACATTTGCTCACATTGACTTACTTGTCTAGGCTTACTTGAATTCTGATTTACACTCCTGAGCTCAGCAAGCAGTAGAAGAGTAATTTACCATGTATCTGTTCCAGCACTGAACCAGAAGAGTAGCCTTATTTCTGTGAGCTACATTCAAGTCTGGGACATCTATTTCACATTTACACTCTAGTGAGAAGTGCTATGGAACCTTTAACATCTACACAGAGCAGAGACACACACAATTGTTAACATTCTCACCCGAGCTACACAATACAAAGCTCATCTACCTCAAAAGCTGAGCTCAGAGTCAAACTTGTGGTTTCAGGAATGAGAGCTTCCCCATCCAATTTTAAAATACACTGCAACATCCTCAAAGCTAGGTTAGCCCATAAGCGTTGTTAATCCCAAGCAGTGAAACTCTGCAGTGGCTGGTAAGTGGGGCTCATGGTCAGGACACACTTTGATGCCTATCTCTTACCCGAAGGTACATCTGTGCCTGTGACTGGTTGAGAGGAGGTGAGGTGGTGTTCCCGAGGAGCACAGACTGCGTCAGCGTCGTGGCGCTGGGGGAACTCACGCTCTGGGACCGACTGATCAGCTGAGCAGCTGAGGTGGTGGCAAGGTTGATCTTAGAAGAGAAAAAAGCTTCAAATCACATATGAGGAGATGGAAGCCAAGAAATAAGTACAAATACACTTAGTGGGGTACACTAAGTCAGAACAAACATGGTAGTTTTTTCCTGTATCCCCCAGGGGACCAAGAAGAAGAAAGTTCTTGTCTTAGAGGGCTTGTCTTAAAGGCTACACAATCTAAATTAGCCAAAGCCCTGGATACTGACCTCATTTGTATGCTGAGCTTGAGAATCACTGTTAGCATGCAACTGCAATAAGAGATCCAAAAAAATACATCATTTTCTCCAGCCTCCCAAGTAAAAGTAAAAAACCCACAAAACCTTCTCTACCAACTCATCTACTCTCTGACCAAATCCAAGCTCCTCAACACTCACTACAAAACCAGACATCCTCTCATTCAACAAACTACTGCTCTGCCTAAGACAAAAAGAACATTCCTTTTCAAGCTGCTCACAACTCCTTCTCAGAAGTCCTGATCCTTTTCTAATCCATGACAACGTACCCCCAAAGCCTCAGCAAACAGACATCCATGTCTACCTTTCCAGCTAAGAGGCCTCTCCCACCCAAAAACCTGATCTGGTTTCCTCAAGCCCCACCAATAATGACAGCACCCCAAGTTGTCTGCATCTTGTTGTTTCCCAACATTCTTAGAAGCTGTGTGCATCCTAAAATGACAAGGAGGAGACAGAAGAACAAGGCAGGGAGTGGGAGGGAGGCTTTGATATGTGTGTGAGGGAGCAGTTTTACTTACAGAAGCCTGGGTGGTGGTGGTCTGTTGTGAGGTGCTAGTGTTGGGGGAGCTGGCCTGTCTACTGGCTGCAATTGTAGCCTGCAAGAGAGATTGACAGAGAAATGAGTGCCTGAACAAACTTTTCAATCCAGCCCCATTATTTGGCTCTGTCAGAACACCTAGCCCCTTACCCTCAGAGGGTATGATCTCCAGTCCTTCCACCCATGGGTACATGCACTACTCTTGCCCAGCTTTTATCATACTACACACTGCAACCCTCACCCTGATGCCAAAATCCACTGTTAACACCCAGACATTCCCTGCAGTATTAGCAATTTATTGGGCTAATTAAGCAGTTTAGTAGCAATGCAATGATAGCACTTCAAGTGACAAAATTCAGATTAGAGAGCATATGGTTTGTGGAAGAACATAAATATTGATAGATTTCTTTATTTCCCCCTCTCTGATGCCACGGGAATTCCCCTGCATGAGTTTAGTTAGTTTTGTAACTCAGATTTGTGCAAAACTGATGAGAGGATTCTATTCCTTCTATACTATAAGACTGCAGTCAGGGATTTTGAGAACAATCACATCCTGGACTAACTGCCAAGGAGTACAGCTATTGAGATATTGCTACACAAACAGAATGTATTCATGTCACACACAATCCATTTTGAACTGGTAAGATTAATCCCAGTAGGTGAGCAAAGCTGATAAGGAAAAAAAAAATCACTCAACAATTATAGATCATAAAATATATTGATTTACACTGATCTGTATATGTCTCAATTAGAGACAACCTCCTGGTTGGACAGGTTTACCCTCTTGCTGGTAAAGAAAACATAGGCTACTAAGTTACAAGACAGAAATTTCAGAGGATGCTGCCTGAAATTTCATGCCAATACAAACATTTATTCTCAGAAAAGTAACAACCCACTGTTCCCTTTAATCTAGTTTTTAAACACTACTGCATCCACTGCTGATTTAACCACCCATCTTTTATTTAAAGAAGGTGCAGGGGGTAGCCATAGGCTTCTGAAGTCCAAGTTCCTTGATGGGGATGCCAAATTTTATCTTTCCCTGCTCCGTACCTGAAAAACAAATGAATCTTTGCTTCAGGCTTCCAGTTGACTAGCTGCTTGTATTAACTCTAAACAATGTGTTTAGGGACTCATTGTCTCATTAGGGATCAGGATGACTCAGTGCACAAGGCACTGTATAAAAAGAGAACCTCTGGATCTTCCCCAGAGAATGAGCCAACTCCTCTCCTTCTGCCTCTTGGCAACTCACCTGCTGGACAGCAGCCAGGCTGTGAAGTTGGGCACTGTTAAACTGCTGCTGGAGCATAAACTGATGGAAGTACTGGGCTGCATTGGGCTGTCTCTGGAGTGCCTGCAAGGCCTAGATAAAGAAGAAAACGCAATTGTCGAAAATTGAATGCCGTTGAAATATGATTGAAGAGAGCAATGAAGAAATAAGTAACAGCCATGAGAACATCCCTAGACCACATGAAAAAGCAGGCACAAGATTAGCACATCCAAATCCGTAGTACAGTTACAAATTTGGTAACACACTGAAATCATAGGTGTATTCCAGGACAGTGGGAATCATCGCAAGACTTTAATAAACTTCAGGAATCTGGAGATGTGCATGCTCACGCAGGCAGACAAGTGCTCCTGTGTAGTTTGTGTATGGAGGGCATAGAGGAACTGGGATGGCTAACTGACTTGCTCTAGAACAGCAGGCTAAAACCAATCTACTGGATCACAGTACAGATTAAATCTAGGAGGCTGGACACTGAAGGAGTAACCTGTAAAACACGAAGCCTCAGGCTACAAGAACTAAACATCAGGCATAGCATAATAATTTCTAAATCTGAAAACATGACAATCCTCTGAGCACAGTCCCACCTTGACACACAACTCAGAGGAACAGAGAAGGGCTCACCACCACCATCCAGCGATGCACTGGCATCCCAGAGCATACCCGTGTCTCACCTGTACTGCCTGTCGCTCATAGAGAGACATCTGCGAGATCTGAGGACGGGTGCTTCCTCCAGAACTGGAGCTCCCGCTGGTGGAGTTGGAGTTCTGCTCACTTTCAGTCTCCATGGTGACAGGATCCCAGGAGCTCAGGCTGAGATGGACTCCGGATCTGCACTGAAAGAATTGGAAACTAAGTCAGGCTACAGAAAGAACCAAACCATGTTTCACTACATTATGCAGCTTTTGTACTAGAATATCTCAATACCAGGCTCCCTGCACAGCTTTGCTACATCACCCAGAAATCATACTCACAGTTTAAATCCTTTACTACCACCATCAGAAATGCAATGCACATATTCTCGTATTTTTATTGCCATGCTATAGTTGGAAGCTACAGCATCCTGAACTCTTAAAAAGGTAGTGGAGTGAAGAAGCAGCTGCAGCTCATTGAAACAATTCTGGTTACAGACCTGACTGCCTCTCCTTTTAAGAGAGACTAGCGAACTGAGGCAAATTGCACTGTGCTTCCAGTCCTCCAACGCACTTTGGCAATTTCTGATCCTCTCTCCCTTCAGTCAATCAGCTCCAATGCCCTACTGATACCAACTCAGTCCCTCTTCCTCCCAGTTTAGCTCCCAGCCCTCCACTCTTTCTTCTTCTGATCACATGAACTTTCCAGCTACTTGTTGCTCCCGAGAGATCTTAACTTGAATCTGTGGTGGCAGGTTCCTTTCAGGAGGAACAGAGTCAGAAACAGAGCACGTGAAGTGTTCACTGCCAACACTTGTGAGGCAAAAGCTGCTGAGGAGGTCATGCAGAACCAGGGAGATCTTCCAGCAGCAGAAAGATGAGTTGCAGTGATTTGCAGGACTGAGAAAGGACTGGAGAAGGCTTTCATCAGCCAAGAGAAAGAGAAGTGAGACTGAAGACAGTGCTTAGCAGAAGAGTAACACATTGAGATGATCAGGGAGTTTCCTGCAGCAAGAAACATGAGCTACACGGGGAGTAGCAGCAGGAGGGGCTAGAGTCAGAAAAGGGAGCAAAAGTGATTATTCAACAGAATTCCACTGGAAAAAAAAAAACCAACCTGACTTTTTAGAAGGTTAAAACTCCATGTAAGATTAAAAAAAAAAAACAAACTGAGACTATCATCGACAGCCTATTTGTTTCCGAAGTACCGGCTGGTTCCTCTGTAGTGTATCTGAGACCTCCAAATGAGCTTCCAGGAGCCTGAGCACCAGCATAGCCCCTTTATCTAGCCCTTTTTAAATCCAGAGATTCTGAGCTTCACAGCCTTCACCAAACATTTTCCTTGTGTACAAGCAAACAGACCAGTGCAGCAGAAAACGAGGTGCAACAATAGTCTCAGCCAGACAACTTTTTAAATTCTGAAAATGTGTTAAGGGCAGCAGATGACTTTAAAGTAGGGCAACAGCATTAACACTGCAGAGGATGGGTGGCTAAATCAGGGAACTGATGCTTCAAACCTACTCCTCAAACTCTGGAAAATTCTTTAACTGGCAAGCAGAGTGCTGCTGCTCCAGCCTGGTCTTCCACATCCATCTGCCCTCAAGTCCTGCCCAGGCATCTCCCAGCTGATCCAAAACTGGCTTCCTGCACCGCTTCAGCAGTGGCCACCTTCTCCTCAACTGAGACACACCTCCTCCTAACTGGCCACTACCGTCCTCAGGCACAACTCTATTTCAGCTAGAAAGAGCTGGTCAATAAACCTACCTAGAATATAAAAGCTCTTGGAGAAGCAACTGCCTTAAAGATCTTACCCCAGAGGGGAAAAATTAAATGAAGCCTGAAAATAAACAAACTGAGAAGGGAGAGAATACAGACTTTTTGAACGAAGGAAACTGTGGTGGATAAATAAAGTACTTTGAGTGGGGTTAAAATGAATGTGAAGTGACACACATTACACAAAGTTCTCTACTAGCTCAGATGCCATTAGGAGACAATTTACGTTCCCTTGCTCACCCTCAACTTCCCCACGCAGATCCTTCTCATTCACCTCGCTTCTGGTGCCCATTAGATCAACTTGCAAACTGCAGAAAAGGTACCCTAAAACCCCATCTTCTGCCAGATCAGTGAGTTGAATTGCCTTACTTGTGATGCCACAAGTGCCAGTGAGAGAGGGAAGGATGTAAGTAATGCTCACCTTAGCTACAGCAAATACTGTTACCCTCAAGAGCTTCACCAGGAGAAACCAGGCTTCTGCCTTGGTGCTCTGCTCCACCAATCAGTGTTTCCTCAGTAAGCAGCATCACCGATTCCTAAGATTTCCAGCATTTTTGAGAGTTCCATATTGATCTAGATCTTGTTAAAATCAGGTCCTAGCACAAAGGGAATCTTACTGAAACACCTCTGGCATGAGGCATCGAAAAATTTTGGTCTCTGTGTAGGCAGAAAGCCTTTTGGAGACATGGATAGAGAAGCGTACGCTCCCTTTGCAGAAGGGCAGTAAGAATTTTAAGTCACTCACAGCAAGGAGAGTTATCCAGCAAAACCATTTCCAAACACAAACGTGAAAAGGCACAGCATTTCCTCAAGCAAATTCATCTAAGGATGCAGCTCCATGTTAGTGTAATCCGATCCAAACACAGGCCATTTCCACACAAAATAGCAGAACTACACCCTCTCCCCTCCTCCAACTGCATCTCCAAGCACCTTCCTCTTACAAAAATCTAGTGATCACTGGGCTATCACATCACTTGACTCAGCTCGCTGCTCCATGAGATGGATAAGCTACTAAAAATTATTAAACCATGGATTTTCCAAACAAAAAAAAAAACCAACCCAGAGTTACAATGCGGCCATCACTGGAAATTAACCTTTGAACACCAGCTAGAACTGCACCCCTAAAAGACAGACACAGAAGGATACAAAAGCTTTTTAGCACCATGGCAGAAATGACCACACAGCAGAAAGGACGAGAAGGAGAAGGGAGAAAACTGGCTCAGGCAGCAGTACAAGCATGAGAATGTGGGCCAGTCCAGAGCCTAACCCACACTGCTGATCTCAGCACACACCGAGAACACTACAGGTGGCCCATCTACAAGTTCCTGACCTTTCTCAAGCACAAGAGCAGACAAGGGTCAAGCCAAACATTACTCTAATCACTGAGAACTACGCAGGAGGTAGAAAAGTTTTACTTGCTCACCCCCATCCATTCCCTCTGGGACATGACTGCTGCCTGCAGAACATTTTCTAACTTTTTAAGTGGTTTTGTCACTTCATCCTTGAGAAACTAAGTTAGGAAACACGTAAGATTTGCACGGGTTTACGCCACAGGTTTGGGGGAGAAAAATGAGCACCCAGGACTACAGCATACTCGCTGCTGCTACTATATGTTTCTACAACAGTTTCCAAGCCACACAAGCAGAGGTGTGGAACTGCCGGGACACGCTGACTGCTCTGGGATGCTCTGGAAGCAGCAGCTGGAGCACTGCAGGACCCTCGCACCACCTGGTCCCCACCCCTTGATGCCCAGCCCGCCTTTCCCCGCCAAGCGCCTCGCCCGGCCGGCGGCGGGAGAGAGGGAGGGAAGGATGGAAGGAGGGAAGGATGGAAGCGGACAGCGCGGCGGCAGCCACCCAGGCCTCCGGCAACTCCGGCAGCAAAGTTCATCCGACACGGCGTGCGGGCGCGCTGCCCGCCCGTGCCGTGCCGTGCCGTGCCGTGCCCGCAGCCCCGCCGCGGCGGGAGGCGGGATG
>VWZT01004192.1:63628-123420 GCA_013397055.1 Pachycephala philippinensis
GCCCCCTCCGTGTCCCTCTTTTTAGTGCCTTTTTTCCTTTTGTGTTTTGATTCTTTTTGTTGGGGTTTTTTTTTGGTTTTCTTTTTTAAACCTCGGCCTCTGGGGCTCCCCCGGCGCTCCGTCACTTCCTCCCTCGAGGCGCTTCCGGGCACGTGGTGCCTTCCCTGGGCGCCGCTTGCCCGTTGCCCTGGTGACGGGAGCGGGAGCCTGGCGGGACGCGGTGCGGCAGCGGCGGGAGCGGCGGGAGCAGCCCCCGGCCCTCCCTCGGTCGCGGCTCCTTNGGTCGCGGCTCCTTGCTGGGCCTGCGGGGCGGGCACCGAGGCATCGCGGTGCTGGTGAGAATCACAGCCCCGGTGTTCGGCGGGCGCAGAGCGCTCTTCGCCAGCCTGAGCGGGTGTCCCCGGTGCCGGGGCTCGCTTTACCGTCCGTCCTTCTGGAGACTGATTAACCTTGTTAAACGTTAGTCGTTTCATGTATCACAGAATCGGTTAGGTTGGAAAGGACCTCCAAGATCATCGGGTCCAAGCTGTGACCGAACACCACCATGGCAATAGACCATGCCACTGAGTGCCACATCCAGTCTTTCCTTTAACACCTCCAGGGACGGTGACTCCCCCACCTCCCTGGGCAGCCCATTCCAATGTCTGATCACCCTTTCTATGAAGAAATTCCTCCTGTTGTCCAGCCGACACCTCCCCCGATGCAGCTAAAGACTGTCCTCTCGTCCTGTTGCTAGTTGCCTGGGAGAAGATTGTAGGTTGTAAACTGTTTGTGTTGGTACCTGGAACAAGCTTTGATGGACAAACAGGACACAGCAGGAGGCTTTCTGCCTTCATCGTGTAGAGAACACGTAGAGGTGCACAGTGGAAACCTGCATGAACAGGATAAAGAAACCACAGTGCTAGAGCTTGCTGGCAGCTTTTAAAAGAGAAGCTGCGCTGTGCAGGCACTTGGACCTTGCTTCTCTTGATTACTCTCAAAGAGCATCCATTTGTTGCCTGTCAGTTGGCTGGCTTAGGGTAAGAGTGGGTCATGATGGTAAGCTTAAGAATTGTTAACCATAATGTTGTCATCTTTAGATGTTAAGTGGAAAGGAACTGTGTATGCACATAGTGATAGGACAAGGGGCAATGGCTCCAAAATAAAAAGGAGTGGGTTTAGATTAGCTATTAGGAAGAAATTCTTTACTGTGAGGGTGATGAGGCGCTGGCACAGGTTGCCCAGAGAAGCTGTGGATGCCCCATCCCTGGAGGTGTTCTAGTCCAGGTTGGACAGGGCTTTGATCAGCCTGGTCTAGTGGACGGTGTCCCTGTCCATATCCTTTGGGTTTGGAACTAGATAATCTTTAATGTTCCTTCCAACCCAAAGCATGCTATGATTTTATGAGCAACATATTTGTTTCTAAGAAAATAAATGCCCATCGAGGCAGACCAGGGGGTCATCTTGATGAGAGCTGGTGAGTGTCCTTTCAGATTGCCATCACGTGCATCAAGGACAAGTGGGATGAAGCAAAAGACAAACAGGAATGAGTCACGCTCCATCTACATGTGCAAGGTGCAGAAGCTCAAGCACCACTGAGGGTATGAGCAGCATAAATAGTCCTGCAAATGGCATGTTTGAGCTTCATGTTGCAAGAACGTTGCATCTGGCTCTGTAATGACAGTGCTGGGCTATCAGTTTGCTGGAGAAAATTCCCATTATGAATTGCAGTCAATTCCCATCGACTTAGAATCACAGAATAACATTTGCTGCTGCCTGAAAAGCAGCAAAACACGCCATACAGAAGGGCATTTGGGCTGTTACCAAACATACTTGCTCTAAATGCTGAGGGTTCTTTTTCAATTCAGATGGAAAACTGTCTGGCTGATTTTCAAGGAGATATTTAAGGTTATTCAAAACAAAAGGTCAGACAGTGAACAAAGAAACAATGACAAGGCAGGAAACCCAGCAAACAGTAATCCCTGTGAATCAACCACGCCTAAAAGCCACAACAACTGGATGAACGACTAAGCCATTTGTCCCTATTGCAAAACCCACTGAAGTGGAGTCAAAGGAGGAAACTCTGGAATGTATGCAAACGAAGGGGAGTTACTGCAATAGGACTAGGGGAAAATACTGCAATAAAGAAGCTTTAGGACTTACAGGGGAGTACTTAGCAGCTATGGGGGGATGTAGGAACCGGTAAGAGAATTTTAGGGTTTTCAAAACTGCACTAGTATGCTTGGAGTAAAAATCACAGGCAGGGGAATGGAGGGATCAAGGTTAATCAAATGGAGAAAAGGTAGGGATAAACAAAGCCACTCAAATGCAATCAGTATGTTTGTCTGCACAAGTTTTGCATCTGATCACCACAGCCTGTATGACATTTTAAATAAATTATTTGAATTGTTTCCCGTGTTATTGTGCTCTTTGTTGTGTGCGTGTGGTCTGTCTGGTCAGCAAGTAGGATGAAAGGTTTATAGGGCCAAAAACCCGGGAGCTATGAAAGCACATTTCTCTGAATGCTGACCCTTAGGAACGGGATCAGGCCACTGACACTGTGCTTATAAGGGCATCTCTGAAGTATTGTCTCCTACCAGCGTCAACCTGTGGGTTCATGTCTGTTGTGAACTTGCACACCACTCTGCTACTGCTGGAATGTGAAACAAGTAAGCTCTTACTCACCTCCACCGACCCAGGAAAAAAGGAAATCTTTAAGTCCACCAGGTTCAGCTGCCCTTAATGCTGTCCAGGGAAAGCATGTGCACCTATATGTGCCAATATCTACAGTTCATTCCCCTTGTTCTACTCCCACATCCAAGCATGGTAGTAGGAATGGTGGAGAATACCCCTCAGCCTCTTCCCTTTGGTATAGACTGGCTTTCCATTTGTTTGTCTATGAGCTTTTTGAACCTGATGACATTTTTGGCTTCCATAACTCCTGTAGCAGTAGGTTCTTGTAGTGTAAGGTACTTTTTAAATTTGTTTTAAATTGATTACCAACTAGTTTTATCCCATGTGCCCAGTCTGCCATGGAAAGATTTGCTGAAGAGCACTTTTCCATTCACTTTATCCATCACCTTCATTACTTTGCTAAATATCAGTACCTCATCTTCTCAACAAATTCTGCTCATTCTGCTCACCAAATGATGGGATCCCAGCCTTCTTAGTGTTTCCTGATAAAGCACTTGTTAAATCCCATGATTGTTGTCACTGAGGATCATGCTGTGAATTGTAAAACTGGCTTAGAGGGTCTGGCTGGAAACCTGACAAATGCTTTGCCTACACATAAGGCAGAATTCACTTCATAGATGGCTCGCACTTTAGGTGCAGATCTTCCCAGCTCTGGGAAGAAGCAAGAGGCAGCCCATTTTCATTCGAATGATTTTTTTTTTTTTTCCCCCCAATTCCAGCCCTTTTTAGAAAAGGTTTATTCTCTGGAGAAACGGCATCTTGCAGAGCAAGCCACGGAGCGATGGTGACACTCAGTGGCCCTGCCGGAAAAATGCACCTTCCGACTTCACGGGATTTTTTTTCCAACTTATCGGGAAGACAGTGGTAGTAAATGAACCTTTTACACAGGTGAAAAAACAGCACGTAGCATAAGCATGAGCCTGCATACTGTGCCATACAGACTCACATAGTACAGACACATAAACAGAGACCCAGTCTATGTAAGTGCACTTGTCTTCTTTCCCTTTCCCACACTCAATGACTCACTTCCGTCTGGAAGTGACACCATCACCTTCAGGAAAACCCCATCTCTTGTGGTGGACTGTTCATTGTACAGACTACCTTTTTCATGTATAGATTTTAAATATGCCATTTATTTTTTATATAGTGCCCTAACAAGGTCAGAATCAATTTGGAGCCATCTTGTATGCTTACAGTAATTCTCCTTTTAAGGGGGCCTAGTTCCCACTCCTTTTAAGAGCTTCTCTTTGCAGAAGAATCCCTTTCTGTCTGAGATGCTGGTTACTAGATTGCCTGTTAGCTGCCTCCTGTACTGTGCTCTTCTGGACCTTCTTTCTTTACAGGCTGAAGCAGAAAAACTTTGCAGGAAATTTCCCAGTTGCCTCCAGACCATTTGGGCAACCAAGATCCACACAGCAGTTGTGGTGAGGTGGTGGAAGGAAGTCTCCAGGCCATCAGCCCCACCTTTCCTTAGACATTGCAAAGGTTCCTCTCTTGCACTGGAAGGTATTTCCTATGGATGTCACCAAGGACAGGGAGCACTTTTCAACAGCCAGCAGAACTGAGCAAGCATCAGATTGCCCATCCAGCACAGACTAGCCACTTAATGCATTCCCTAATATTTAATTCAAGAGGCAAAGACCTCACTGACTTCTACTGTACATTCCTATCTTAAGGGAGCTTGCCACACAGCAGCTTTTTTTCAGCTCTCTGCTTTGCCAGCTTCCTCAGCCCCTCTCATCTGCATTTGAATAACATTGATCTGGTTTGAAACCACAGCCTGGAAGTATCTGTTTGTATTCATATTTCACACACTTGTTTTTCTCACTTATTCACCCCACAAAGGTAGAAGGTGCCAAGGCTTCCTGTCATCAGAAGCAGAGGAATCTTCGTGGGCCTGCTTCTATTGAGATCTAATTTCATGGCAATTTGATCCTAAAAACTGTAAAGCAGACCCTTGGCACGTGTCCATTTAGAGATGGGAGAGCCTGGCTTATGGGCACAATGAGCACTCTGGGTTACAGGCATCAGGTTTTATTTACAACCTCCCTATATGAAGTTCAACAGATCAGAGGGCTTTGCCCCCAAAGCTCTTTCAGTCCAGCCCAAATATCCAGGGGAAGAGACTTCCCAGGAAGGCAGCCGGGACAGGCAACAGGTCCTGCTTTGCTCCCTTTGCAGAGCACCATCGAACAGTCTCTATTGACTTCTAAAATATCTTGGGAAGGGGCAATGCTAGGGAAACAATCCTTGGAGGTCTGCTCAGTCCCTTCATGTTTTTGCTTCCTTGAACTCAACCCTGTCGTGTTTCTGTATGAACTGTTCACAGAATGTATCACTTGGTTCCTCAGGTTTTCTACCTCCCCTAAATGCTTGTTAAGCACTCCTGTGAGACTTTTATTTTCCTTTTGCCCCGTGTGGAAGAGCTGGTTCTGCCCACTTTATGGACCAATTGTTCTGAATGGTTAGGGAAAAAAATATATTTACTGTCCTTTTGCAAGCTGTGTTGATCATGCAAAGGGCTACTACACACAGATAACCCAAGCAATCCTTGTCACATGACCTGCTTCACTTTATGTTCCTTTTCCCCCTTTTTTTTTCCCCCAAAGTACTTTCTTTTCAGAAGCATCATCGCCACTTCCCAAATTCCCAGCTCATCTTGTTCACTTCTTTTCCATTGCCCCTGGGCTTGTTGACTTCATACCTTACTTAATTTTTTTGGCATGACTGTCCTGGTAATTTCTCTTTTGGCAACCAGCTCTGTAAAATTAGTGCCCATTTTTCTTATGTATTATCCCTCTTTTTATGAGCGCTATCTTCCTAATGGCACTGCATATCCCGCTGAGCCATCTGCATACACTCTGTTGTCTTGTTGCACGTGTTGCATCCTGAAATTCCTCAGATTGTTGTCTTTTTTAAGTAGTGCCACAGGTAAGGATTAGTCATTTGGGTTAATGTCTTGACAGGATGGGGCTGAGTGTTGTCAGAGTGTAAACATGTAGAGAATTTGGAGTGAGTGTTGTTTTGGTTTCATGCCCTCCCTTCATAAGACTTTGCTGTACAGTCCTTTTCTGTCTGAATGAACTGGTAAAGTATTTCTCCCTTAGCATTCCCTTGCCTGTTCCTGCTCTTCAGTTGTGCCAGAAAAATGATTCACAGGGTCAGGTAGTAAACCAGATCAGGGTTAAAAATGAGGGGTTTTTTTGCATGGACTTTGGTTGCAGATGAACTATTGTGTTAATTGAATTGAAAGGGAGCTCAGAGCTGGGACTTGGGGAGGAAAGAGAGTTAAATCACTATGGTGACAAAATGAAAAGTATGTAACCATTACATGCACAGTGTTTCCCTCTTTTTCATGCACTGAAATCTTCATCAACTGTCAAGTCACTGCCTTCTGTCCAGGTTCCACATACTTTATTTCACTTGCTCCCAAACTAATGTGTATTAACCCAGTTTTTACATAGAAACATAGAGCAAAGGAAATAGGGTGTTTCCAACACAGCAGGGAAGAGGAGAGCTGGAGCAGTGAAGTTTTCCCTATGGAGGCAGAAAACTCAGGTTGCAGAGTCAGAGCATACTAGGAGGAAACCTTCTTTGAGGCATCTGTGGAAAAAAAGAGGAAAGAAAAGTCAAAGTGCCTGATTAATTTTTGGGAAGGTGTCTATGGATTAAGAGATCTTATGGGATGAGTTGCAACATCTTTTTATCAATGACATAGGCATTTCCAGTTGTACTTCGATTTGGGATGCTGTGACTGTACAGAAATGAAATAAAAATAGATAATTTTAACCTTCCATGGTATGCTCAAGCCTTAGCCTACACTGAGATTAATACCTGGGCTAGAAACTGCGCCCACAAGTAGTAAGTAGATCCCAATTCGGCCTGCAGTCCAAGAAGGCTCTACATCACATGACAGGATTAAATGCAGAGCAGAGGTGGGATGCTTTGCCTGCTTACCGCCACTCCTCTGCTCTGTTCCAGCTGGGAGCCTGGTAACACTAACCTGAACTGCAAGGGAAAGCATATTCTCCTGCCGTGTGGTCATCTGGAGAAACAAAAGAGAAAGGGTGGTGAGCTGCAGGACCGCACGGGGGGTAGTGCCAGACTTCTTTCTCTGTAGCACAACCAGCCCACTACCTTAATTTTTCATTCTTCAGACTGTGAATGCAGGAACAAAGAAATGTCTCTAGTGGGTCAGGCCAGCAATCTGTCTCCCCAACACGTATCCCATACAGCTATAAAAGACCACCTCATGCATTGTGATACCTTCTATTGCAAGGACACTTTTTGTAAATAAAAAAAACTTTCAGTAGCGTGTCTTGATAGCCTTGCTTATTTAGTGATCATTAGTATGTTCATGTATGTACTAAGCACAAAAATTCTTGTACAGGATGAAATAGCAGAGAAAGAGTGTATTAGGTGACAATATTTAGCTCTGTAATAGCTGGATTAAAATGTGTCCTCCTCTTCTTGCCATGCTGTGGAAGGGAGAACAAGAACGGAATTTAGTATATAAGATGTAGTGCTGTTTTCTAAATCTCCAGCAGCAGTTTTTCCTTTTTGCTCTCAAATTTTTTTAAAAAATAATTCTTAATGTTCCATCTGCTGTTTTGTCTCATACTGAGCACAGAATAATCAGAGAGACTCAAAATATCATCGAGATCTCTCTTCTCTGTGCTGATAATTCATTTAGAGCTTTAAAGGGTAACAAATCATTTTCCTATTATCCTCTGAGACATGGCAGGACACAATGGATGGTAGGATTATTGCACTATACATGAAATACATACAACTAAATTCTGCCTTCTAGTGGATCAGCGTAGCACTATGTAACACTGATTTTAAATAAATGCCTAAGTATTCTCAAGAGAGCTGAAAAGCTGGAGAGAGCATGGCAAATTAGCAGAGATGTCTTCTAGCTTGAAGCTAGAGGAAGAAAACAAACACAGTTGTTTGGAACACATAACACCCCACAATATAATCATAGTGCCAGGCAGCCTTGTCTCAAGAACTTTTCTAAACAAGTGGCTACTTGAATGTTGAAGTTTTGTACAGAGGAAACCAAAGTTTGAAGTTGCTAGAGGAAGTGCACTGGAATAAGGGAGTTAAGGGAATTAGGGTAGCAGATAGGATTATGTCTGAGTGGGGGGGTACAACAGTTACTCTTTGCCAATGTCAGTGAAATCTCACCTGGCTTATAGTAGTCATAGACTTGCACTGTTGCAGCTTTCAGATTCTGCACTTCAACATCTTGTTCCACTGAGATGTTAAGCTTCAGAGGACTCTCACCCAGCTGGAGAGAAGAATGGAAGTGAGCAGAAATGCACTGATCAGCTCAAAATCACCTACATACTAGCTTTACTCCTTCTGCATCAGAGGGGTTTTTTTCTATCTTTCCAGGTTCTTCCACCCTCTTGCTCTTCTGTGAAAAGTTTAGCCTGCTTGATCAGCCTAGAGATTTGTATTTCTGATCTGCAAAAGTCCCCATGCACAGTACTTCAGCTGCTACTACTTGAATGGGCAGTTCCCTCTGGTCTTCCTCTTACCTCCTCCAAGTAGATTGTGATTTTGTCCGGTTTTATCTCTGTCTTTTTCACGAGGGGTACCTTCTCCAGCTGTACAGGAAGGCAAGAGATGAGCTTGGTTAACATCAGTTTGTTGGCCTTCCCTGTTTCTCAGCAGGTTTGGTATTTGTCAGTGAACCACAGCTGACAAAAGCACTTAGCCTAGTCTGGGGACTAGTCAGGTCTGCCCTCCTCAGCATTGAGATTGTTAGGAGCACATCAAGCCTTAGAAAATATTTTTCAGTTTTGGCACAAGTGTCCTTGGGCTGTGTCCCTACTTTCATCACTTGTAGCAAAGGGAAAACTGGTTAGTAGGAAGCTATGTTGGATCTTCCTAGCTATTGTGTGGAACACTGGAGCGTGTCATTGAACAGCTCCATGGGATTCAACAGCGCTTTATGGAATATCCCTAAAAATGGCACTGGTAACTGCAAAGGGGGCCAGGGCACCCCAGGTGATTCTAACTAGGCGCTTTTTCATCTTCTCTCTAAGGTCTTACTGTGTATGCAACCCTCACTATGAAGAGGAAAAACTGCACAACCACTTGTGCAAGTGGAAAGTTGCCTTGTGAAATAGCCTGTTGTATCTGCACTTGTAGTTACCATTCTCCAACACTTCTTAAATGGTTGGATATTTCTGACTGAGCTACATCTGGAAAATAGATTTTGATATCCTCAAGGAAAGCCAAAGGAAAAGTCTTACCTCTTGCACAGAGCTCTGCACAGGAATGAAACCTGACAGCATCTCCACCTCCACCAGGGCCATGTTACTCGTCCCACGGTCCCCTACATAACTGAAGGGGGTCAGGAGAGAAGCACATTAGATGTGGAAGGCATCACAGCATTTCTAGGAGATTCTAATAGACACTTCCAAACTTTGCCCTGCCCTACAGTGATGTGAAAGCTCATGTCTAACTGGTGGGACAAAGGGACAAAAAATGGTCCCCATCTGTTCACTCAGTATGGAGGCAGATTGTGCAGCAAATGTGTTATGGTTAATGTGGAAATAATATGGCTTCATACTGCCCTCTCCAACAGGTGGAAATGACCTTTGCTGTTACAGGCTGAGAGTGGCAATGTTGGTATTGTTCTCTTTCAGTAAGGACAGTAAGGCATGGAGAACATGGATCAAGACTCTCATCCTAGACAGATGCAGGCAAGTGAAATATGGATAGGGACTGAAGTTTGTGCTGTCTAGTTGCAGCAGAGGTTCACACTACAGAGGATGCACCTCAGGGCTGGTTCAACCCATGATGCCAAGCGTCTCCCAACATGGGAGCTCAGCTGCTGGTGCTCTGGGGACAGCTGAGCTGCTCCATGCTGCCTGAGATAGTTGCTGTGGTTCTGCAAGACACTGCCAGTGCATTGCCATGCTTCTCTAGGCCTTAATTCGCAGTTAACAATCTCCTTGGGATGTATGGAGAAGAAGAGAGTCATCTCTGTGTCTCTGATTCTACAGACAGGAGGCTTTCATGGGGTTCTAGTCATACAACTGGGTTCACACATTTTTCCACTGAAGAAAGAGCCTCAAGGGATCTCATACCTGACAGACACGAGGATGTCAAACTCTTTCCTGACACCATCACATTCTCTTGGTACTGTTTCCACATCCAGGACAAAGACCTCTTCTATTTTTGGTGGTGGGATGTTATAGTACAAAGTGGTCTGGTGGGGGAGAAAACATCTCTGTGAAGTGCCCCAGAGCTTCCCTGAGTAAAGGACTACTTGTGCCTCCAGCCTTTAACAGATTGGTAGCCAGTGGCTAACACAGTTGGACCCAGATGCACTTTCTGTTCAGAGATGTGCTCTTTAGCACATTGCAGCAGAGACACCTGCCAAATGCAACCCAAAACTTGGAGACTCAGCTATCTGTGATTCAAGGCCTCATTCAGTCTCATAAAAAAAAAAATACTGTTCTGTTTAAGGTTCAAGGAAGCACATTAGCTAAAACACTGCCCCACAAGGAGAAAGAAGTGTAACTGTTAACTCTTGACCTGCTAATAGTCCGTAGTTCTAGGTCTCAAGGGGAAAATACTGGTATAACAACTACAAACCCCTTAAGAAAGAAGAAAGAACAAAAAATTGAAGAAGACAACTCAACAGGAGGGATGATCACACTCATCAAAAGAGCAGCATAGGCCAATTTTCCTCCACCTGCCTGGTGAATGACTGCCTCCCCAGCATGTATTCATCAGATGTCTTATGCTCATTGACTATATGCAAGTGTAGCCAAGCAGTATGGTTCTAGTTACCTCCTACATACATCAACAATTAATAATGGTTGTCTTCCCTTTGACTAGACACTGCTTGCAGATTCTCTGTGGGCATCATCTGAACAGAAGTGACCCAGCAAAAGAAGTTTTCATAGGGAGTAACTTGAGTTCTTTGCTGCATGGATGGCTCACAAGTGGACCACTATCAAAACTGCCAGAAAAATAAGATGTCTCCTCCTGATGGACCAGTTGTGTTGGTGTACTTGAATAAGAAGACCATGGTACCACATCACTCCTCATCTCTGCATATGATAACAACCCAAAGAATGTTGTGTCAGAAGATATACAGCTGCTGAAGCAGTGCCATCAACAACACACATTCAAAATAGAAGCATGTACTCTTCTGTGTCTCATTACTCCTTGCTTCAGGTCTACTGGTTTCTTAATAATGACAAGCCTCTGTAGAATAGGACAGCAAAGCTGAGACATTTCTGACAAGATGCCAGAGATGGTTGCATGAAACCATGTCAACAAAGTACATCTGAGTACCTTCAGGTTTGACATGATTCTGCCTATAAGGCAAAATCCTGCTCAGAACTCGAGGCTATAGTGTCTGCTTAAAGCCAAACCTCCCTTCAGTAGTTGGAGGCAAAACCTGAGAGCTCTGTTCCTTACGCATACGCACCTGGACATAAACACAGCCACTGCCCGTCGCTTGCACTGTGTAGGTCCCTGTGTCTGCAGGGAGAGACGCCTGATGCAGGACCAACTTGTTGTTCCTGTGCACATGGAACTCCAGTGGAGAAGCCCCCTTGCCTTTCACTGCCACCTTGACATCTCTGATCTCCTGAGGAATCAGGGCTGCATACTGAGCGAGGGCCTGCAGGCTGACAACCGTGTCCTGAAGGGAGAGAGAGCGAGTCACTTTGCTGTGGGACCATGCAGGACAAGACCCAGCACCCTAGTTCAGGGACTGCAGAGAGAACCACAGTCCTCATGGCCCTGACTGACCCTCTGACACGGGCAGGCTCTATCCCACTAAGTGCATAGGTAGGGTCTGTGCCACAGGCAGCAGGGTGATTTCTGCTACCTGGAAAGGGCAGCTTGTGAACTCTGGGCTTAGCAGTGCCAGACAACCCTGGGTAATCCCGATTACATTATACAGAGAAGAGTTTCCCCATGGCACTCCCTTTCCCAAACAGGGCTCATATACCTTTGTCTGCAAAGGATGGGTCTAGAATGACATGCACATGAGAGACGTGCACATCACTCCAGGCACAACATTCTTCTCTTTCCCCCATGGTTTTCCCTGGTTTGATACCTGTGTGGAAGCAAATCCTCCGAAGGCGTTTCTTTGTCCGCTGAGCCAGCGCACAAGCTTGCTCACTGAGGCTTCATTGACTGACAAGTCTGGTTTGGAGACATGAGCCAGGATGATGTAGGCTACTGTCTCAATCATGGAAGAAGACTTTTCATCGGCAGATTGTGATGTCAGTAGCTGTGCTGATGGGGGAAGAAATACGTAGAGAAGAACTATAGATCCCTGTGTATATTCAAAGTTAAGTCTCCAAGCTACAGCATTTTTGCTGTTTCTGCATTTGCTTAGCATAGAGTTAACAGGACCCCCTGTGCTGAAAAGCTCTAGGACTCATTTCCAGTCACTTGTGCCTATTGTACAAGAACTGCTCAGTCTTCGAGGGAGAATTGCTGTCAGGCTACTGGAGGAGAAAGACTACCCAACTTAGTTTGCTGGCATCCTCACTGTGCAGTGCATAGTGAAGGGCAATTTAAGCAAGAGGTGGGCTCCCACCTCAGGTCCAAGCTCACATGCACTGAATATTTTGCTGCAGTGGTAGTAGAGGGCTAACGAAAATTCAGCTAAGAATTTAGCTTAGTTGTGTCAGGCTTAATTGTGTAAGCATCTTCTGCAATGGTACAAATGTGAAAACCTGAAATGCTTTTAAATTCAAAGTCAGTTTTCAGAACAAACCTTCACTTTTGAAAGAACCACCGAATCACTTGTTTGCATAAAACCAGCAAAGACTTCAGAAAAAAAACGAGTAAAGACTTCAGAATTTAGCTAAGGTCCTCTACAGAGAACCTTCATTATGTTTATCACAGTGGAAGGCATTTTCCTTGTTCCATGTGTATTATCACAGAAGCAGCTCTGAACAAGTACTGCACTGAATATGTGCAATTCTACTCCTTCCAGTTTGCCCACTGGCTGTGCTGTGAAGCCAGCTGGCAGCTTGAGTGGCTGTGCAGTGAGCTGCACTCAGCATTGTTAGCTGGTCAGGCTGAAAAGTCCTCTCTCTCTTCATTTTTTTTTTCTATGTTATTTTTCAGCCCCCACTGTAGTTCACCACACTGCCAGACAAGCAGATGTGGGGAAGAACTTACTTAAACCAACTGAGGTAATATTACCAACTGTTTAACCATAGGCTTAGGTGCTTTGAACACCTACCCCAGCATCCTCACTCAGGACAGAAGTACATTTTTTCCCCAAGATAATAAGACAAAAGGAAGAACCAAGCTCAGCAACACAGCAGTAAAGGTCCATCCACCTAAGGGCCCTGAGCTGACTAGAGCAGCAATGGGGAAGCAGTCAAAAGGTTTGAATTTTTCAAGTAAATGTCCTGAGCAGCTGCTGAACAGACAGGGTGAAACAAGTTTCCTCTGCAAGATCTGTCGTACTTTGTATGAATTGCTAAAGAATGACAGGAGCACCACAACACAAATAAGCACTTTAGCTGCACAAATTAAGCATGGATCACCTCTGCTGCTTTTGATTAGAAATTGTTTCCTGGGTCTGAGAAAACTAGAGATTCTCACAGCTTCAAGAAATTATGATTTTCTAACACAAAAGCGTATTTGAGAATAGCTACATTTCCCAGATTGCTGTGATTAAATGGTACAGATATCACACCTTGAACACAGTTATTATCTCTAGGACCCCAAAGCAACAACCTACCAGTTTCCTTCTCTACCAAATCCAGGAGCTGCTTTCTCATCTCCATGTCCTTACTCAGTGTGAAGACATAAGCCATCAAGGCCTTGACATAAAGGCTTGTTTCATCAAGTTTTACATTCTTAAGGCAATGTAAGGCATTATCCAACATAGTGTCCTGAAAAAGGGATCCAAACCGAGTGAATTTCCTCTGACCACACAACATGTTGTTGTGAACATTTATCCCAGACACATCCTTGATGTATTTTAGTGCCAGCATCTCTCCCAGGGCTGTGGAGCATGAAGTAGAGTGGTCAAAGCATCACTGACTGTGGGTTAAAAGCAAAGGTGTGCTGCACATATCACTGGGATAGGGGATTGCTAATACACTGGAGAATCCAGCTGTAGGAAGTGTCTGGTAACACACTGGCTCAGAATTGTCAGACCCACATGCTGTGGGTCTCGGTTCCTGAGGGGTATGCTGTTGTTTTTAGAACTGTACTGTTAAGCCTGGAATATCAGTTATTTTTTGCTAGAACAGTCTACACTTGTCTTGAAGATAATTACTTTTATTTGGGGGGAGGGGAGGGGGACAGTGCATACCTGAAAAGTAGTCTTTTTTTTCTCCTTTAGCTGTGTTGATCAGTTTAATGAAAATTATTGTCTCTCCATGCAAATTCTTTGTTATTTTCAGAGACAGTTGTTTCCCCTGAGATCAGCTGGGAAAAGCAAGTGCTCTGCTTTGCTGCAAATCAGGCCATTTATATTAAGAGCTTCTCACCGAGTTAAAATTTTCCTATTGAGCTTATTTTGTACCAAGGTGGGAATGATAGAACCTTTCACCAGCTCAAGCTGGGTACTCTGTGAAGCCCCTGACCAGGGGAGGAATGAATGGTGGAGCATGCTCCCAAGCCCTGCAGGAGTTCAGGTGTGACTTACATTCCTCTCCAGATGGAGTTCCACCAGTGCAGCAGCAATGTAGGCTGTTAATGAGATGGTATCATCCACACCGCCCTGCAAGCACACAGACAGTCATCAGAAAAGGACAAACCCAAGCACTGCTTGCCTGTTGTTGTACAGCCACTAAAACTGCATCTGAGAGAGTACAGCAACATGCTTCTAGGCATTCTTGGTCAGGAAAGCACTCCAGGCTCACTTGCTGAATGTCATGAAAGTTTGGTGTTGAGGGCAGTCTCAGCCATGTTGTTCACACACCCTAGACACCCCTTCTCATAGAAGGGCATGAAGCAAACTGTTAAGCAATTTATTTTATTAAATACGTTACAACTGTACACTTGAATAAAGTTTTTATGATGCAGGATTTGCATACTGGAAGTTACGCAAGTTTACATACAATTCACCTGGCTTTGAGAAACTACAGGTTAATATGTGTTAAACAGGCTTTCAGGAGCCTCTTTTCACCTCAGAGGACATTAATTCTTGGGGAGGTTCTGCTTACATCCTCAGCTATGAGACAAGAATACATCTAAAATGAGAGCGGGAAGTTGGGCTAATATGCTAAGAAGCATCATTCACACTGAATAGAAGAAACTTTGTAAGGGTGAGGCAGGTGGGGGTACAAAACCTATTCCAAAAAGTTCTGTTCAGATAGAAAGCTCAAGCTGGGAAGTTAATGACAGTCAGACAAGGATGAACAGTCTACATGTACACTCTTGTTTTATTGTATACTGCATCCAAATTATAGGAAAAAAATGTGTAACCCTTTGCTTTACTAATGTAGCAGCCTGTTTTCTTTCATAAATCTGCCCTGTATTTAACATGGGCAATTTTGCAATCTGACCAGTGTGGGTTACTTGTACCTTTACAAAGGCAATGACCCCAAGTATTGCCATACTGCACATGCACTGCTCAGTACCTAAGCTCTAGGGCATGTTCACCAACAGTTTGGTGCATTTCCAGCTAAACTGCAGGGATCATTTGGGGGATGCCAAGCTCCAGGAGAAGTCATATTTTTGGGGCAGTGGAGGGACAACTGTGTCTTCAGACAATCCTGTATTAGAGCACATAGAGTATTGTGCACTGCAAGGTACGAGAAGAGGGAGAATCCAGCCAGGGTATTCTAGACAAGCACTAAAATATAAAAATATTTCTTATTTTCCTGTGCCCTTGGCACAACTAGCTGTGTTGTCTTTTGGCTAGATTAAAAATTAAGAAAGCCTAGCAGAGTCTAAAACCTCACACAGAGGAAATGACTGCTGGTTTAGGCCATGCTCTTCATTCTGCTCTGGGAAGATGCCTTAGTTGTGCTAAGGGGGACATTGCTTTGTGCTGCTGTTCACAGTGGAAAAGCCTGAGGAAGCAACCCTGTGCCTCGCATTGTGTTCCTCCTGCCCCTATTCCCACGTCTGGCAGCCATACCTTCAGGTCATTGTTGAAGAGCTTCCCCACGCTCTGGAAGCAGCCACTGGGCAGCTGGTGCTTCTGCAGCCAGAGCAGAGCGCTGCGCACGTGGCCCTTATCGATGTAAATGTGAGAGCTGGCTTGTCCAAAGGACCTGGCCACAAAAGCTGTCAGCCTGTGAGCAGAGCACGCAGGAATCCCATGTCACAGCCAGGAGATGAACCAGCAAGGATGACAGGTTTAGGGTGACAATAGCAATTCTGGTCACTCACCACGTGTTGCCCTGCTTATCACCTTTCCCAAAGGCACTGTAGGAGCCATCGTCATGTTTGTAGAGCAGCTGGCGCTGGTAACCTGTGACAACAGGACGTGGCTGATTGTGAGCACCTGGAGCATCTCAAACTCTATCCTTGCCACGGGAAGGTGGCTTCACAGCAAGAGGCTTCACCAGGTCCTACAGTCAGAGCCGCTGAGGCAAGCACACCACCCCCAGCTCCCCCTGCATCCCACAGCAGCAGCGTGACAAGGAGCAGTTGAACAGCACCGCTGAAGTGTCCGTGTGGCTGCTCTGCAGTACTGGAGCTGTTCAGAGCAAGCGCTGGGGGTACCTGCCCTGCTGTTTGGCAGAAGGGTGACATCCTCAGCCACCTCATGGCTCCCCATGTGCCAGGGAGCCCTCAGGGGTCTTGCTGTGAATAAAAAGAGCGGTAGGAGTGAGGAGCAAGGCTCCTAGAGGGGACACAAATGAAAACCTATTTACTTTTCAGGACTTCTAGCCCTATTGGGACTCAAGAAAGCACTTTTTATGGGATATACAGGAAGCAACAAGGACATGCCTTTGAACTCTGAGGGCAGAATGCTGTCTGCCTCTGTTTGCTCTCCCTCACCCTCCTCACGGTCTTGTCTACCCTTTGTCTTTCCTCTCTGCCACTACTCTTCTCTTGGGTAGGCCCCCCTCTCCCAGATACATGTACGTGTTCTCAGTACATGCTTGCAGTACCAGAGAAAAAGGGGCAAAGAAAAGGAGTCAAATCCTGTCCAGACAAGGAGACTGGCAGGCTGAAATATGAGGCACGTTACAACATGAGACACAGAATCTGGCACTATATTAAATTCCGACTATACTGGAGAGAATTGACATGCCCCCAAAATACGTTTTCTAAAACATGGGGAAACACCAAGCTACTGAAGTCCTATCTATTCCCAAAGGCCCCTCTTTATTCCATGTAATAGCAGCTGATGCCCTATTTTCACAAGGTGTTTCTGTCAGCCTTGGACTGATAAGGGAACAAACAGGCATCACATAATGATGGAAATCACTAATTACCTACACCTTTCTCCAAAAAGCAGACTTACTACCTCAATTACCAGCAGAGCCAGAAGTCGTGCTTTCTTCAGAAACACACTTTTCTTGCTGCCCTTCAGCTCCCCACCAAACCCATGCCCCACACTCTTGATTTACAGCAGCTTCATTTTGCAGCAGAAGGAAGAAGGACAATGCTTACCTGTTGTCAGAAATTCCAGTGCTTTATCCTTAATTTCAGGGTTCAGTTGTTTGGTCTTATTCAGGTACTGGAGTACGAAGATGTTTGGTGCAAACTGGACCATGTTCTGTTCACCACAGCCAAAGGGCATGCTTAGCAGCCGGTCTAAATTCTGAAGTGCTGGACCCATGATGTCACCTTACATTTGGGAGGAGAGACAGGAGAAAGGAAAAGCACAGACACTGAGCAGTGGGAAACAAAGGGACTACTGCTTTCCCTAGACTCTACTGGGATCCTAGAAAAGAGCCAGTCCCTGACTGAACAGACGTGATTGAGGTTTCTGGTGACCCCTCCTACGTTAGGCCAGCACAGAAAGAGAGGCCATCATGGTTCTGGGAGGAGGAAGGGAAGCTTGAGGAGGTCTGAAGAAAGGTAAAGAGCTGTCATTCCTAAGTGGGTACCAAGGTGGGAAAGGAATTACAGAGGCAAAGTAGGTGGAAATCTGCAGGGATGGTTTTGGTTCATTTAGGCAGATGGCAGTGACAGAAGTCAGAGAGGATATCCTGGTTTGTGCCTTTTCCTCCAGACACTTGGGGATCACCTAGAGTCATTCCTTATGAGAGGAATAAATATTGGAAAAGATTACTTGATTCACTTGAGGCCAACATCACATGGCCTACAGATGATCTCATGAGGAGCTGGGTCAGTGCATCAGTAAGGCCAAAGATTTGTGCAAGTTTTTTTCACTACAGACCCAAGAGCAGGGAAAGCCTTTCTCACCAATCACAGAGAACGTGACTCGGGCAGATCCCTCCAGCACTTCTGCAGGCAGAGGCAGGGAGAACTCTTCAGAGATGGTGTTATCTGAGGAAGGCAGAACCCAGACATTTATCCCCTGGATGAAGCCATTCGCACAAGTGTAACATCCAAGAACACCCAGGTGAAGTGTAATGTGACATCAAGTCACAGGAGCCAAGACTTGCAAACAAATGCCTCAGTACAGGAAATTTTGGCAGGTAAAATATTGACATGGACCAATTGTAGTGGTTGTTCTCCCAGGCAGGGACGGTGCCACCAGTGCTTGCTCTCTGATTGATTCGCCCCCACCTCTGGGTATTTGCAGTCACCCTGTCCCTTCCATCCTGCTCTCATGATCAATGGCAGTCAGGAATTTTTGTCCCCTACCTGCAGGACAGAGAAAGGCATTTTGGGTCTTCTCTTGTAGGACACCTCCTGGCTGCAGACGGAGAAAGAGTAGTTCAGATAGGGAAGACAGGAAAGGAAGTCACCCTGCCTTTGCAAGTTTGTCTGATGTCCAAGAAGAGGCTAAACTTCCTCTTAGCATCTTGCTGACTGTACCAGGGGACAAACCCCTGTCCCCAGGGATTCTCCATCCTGAGATGTGACCAACCTTTACAAGCAGAGGTTTTATCACTGCGTCTCTCCCTCCTTGCAAAGGTGTCACAGCAATCCTGTTACCACACAGATTGTGTGACTCTTCTGCCACGCTGCTCACGGTGACATTCACTCTGCCTGCAGGGAGCACAGGGACACGTTGCTGAGCACTTGCAGCAGACAGCTGCATGTACGAGCATTAGGTCCGGATATGCAGACGTGGGCAAATTCCATCCCTCCTCCCATGAGCTGCCACACATCCCTCTGCCCAGCCTCACCCAGCCTGGTCGCCGTCACGTTCCACACAAAGGTTTCTGCTTCGTTGGCACAGAGGCAGCTGGTGAACTGGCAGCTTGGACAGGCATCCACCTTTAGTTCTGGGGTCTCTGTGAGGGTGGTGTGCACCTGAGCGTGGTTGGATGTACAAGCACGCATTGGGTTAGTGTTAGGAAGAGGCACTGCACCAAGCAGCAAATACCCTGGGTCGTAAAGTGCAAGAGGTTGTGCTTTATGGTCCAAATGCCAGCATCTAAGGCTCCTGAGGAGTTCAGAGCTTGCCTTTGGGCTCAAGTTTTTGTTCTGACAGAGGCCATGTAACTGCGGGAACTCGCTTGGGGGAACTCACCTGGATACAGTCCTTGAGATAGTTAAAGACAGTGGCTTTTAGTCTGAAGGTCTCTCCTTGGATCACAGAGTATGGCAGTGATACATCCACAAAGAAAGGCTGGAAGACCCTAAGAGAGGTCAGAGGCGAGAAACCAAAGCCCGTATCGGCAACACAGAAGGTGTTGGCATTCCACTCTGTGATGGTGTCGGGTACAGCAACTTGGAGAGACGCTTGTCCATCGCCCCTATAGCAGGAAGCAGAAGAGGAGGACTTGCTTAGAAGAAGTCAAAATACTCCAGGAGTGTCCCTGGGGAAGGAAGGCAGAGGCTGTTACCAACCCGACAGAGACCAAATCCCAAATCCAGGTCTCTGGGAAAAGCGTCCGTGGTTTTGGCTTCTTCTTTTCAGCCAAGTGAGGTTTAGAGTCATCAAGGAAAGCATGGCTGCCTGGTGGAGAGCAAGTGATACCTCAGAACACAGCATATACAGCTACAGATGAAACAGCTCTTCATTCACAGGCAATCTAACACAAACCACAAATGTTTTGTGACACAGAAAAAGAGTGGACAGGGCTGGTGCTTCAATGAGAATCTGACACAGTGTGGGTATCTTTGGGAAACACAGCTTTAGGGAGACACAGTTGGATAGAGTTTGGCCCAAGGCTCAGTCTGACGGATCCAAATTTGGTCTGGATCCAGGGGAAGACAGCATGCTAAACAATGGAGTCACACTCCTTTAAATAATCTGTGAAAGTGCCAGCAGAGAGCACACTACATTTTGTATGAAAAGCACTGAACACAGGGACAGCAAGAAAGCATGGAGATTTGAGCTTCTACCTGTGCTTTGTAAATCAGGTCCATTGAAATGGACACAAGTTTTGTTGGTCTCATACACAAACAAGAAACACAGCAGGATGGGGGTCAGTTGTCTCAGCCACACGCTGGCCAGAACTGGGAGAGGGGAGCCCCTTCACTGAAGGAGATGGGCATGTCTGTTCCTTACCATACAGATAGGTTTTTCTTAGATATATCTTTTTCTCAAAGTCTGGACGCACACAGGAAACAGGTTTCTTGATTCTAGTGTTGGTAAATATTTTCATGCGCAGTTTCTGGGAAAGTAGTATGGACAGCAAATCATTGATAAATAAAAGGGAACAAGGAATGTTGAAACTGTCTCATGATCGTGGGTATCAAATGGGGGCTGCTGGCCAGTGGTGAAATACTTTTAAATGCTGCTTGTTTGTATCTATATTCATAAACTTACAGGCTCAGACTCTGACCAGTGCATGAGGAATGGAAACCAGTTTCTGAAGAATGCTGGGACCAACTATTACTTCTCATACAAGTAGATTTCAACTAGATCTGCACTTCATATGCCCGACCCTAGCAATGACACACAGTCTAAGGAATAACCATCTAGGAGACAGCACAGTAACATGCCTTTTGAAGGGAATCAAGACCTGTATCTGTATGGTAGAGTTCTATCAACTTAAGAAACCCATGCAATTCAGACTACATGTTGGGTGGTTTTCAGCGTGTTGTTACCCTCTTCTCCTATTTTAAGGTGCTTCTGCTTGCATATATTTTTTAAAAGAGCATTCTGCCAGAAGCAGCACTTCTTGCATTTCAGTTAGCAGACATGTTAACACTTTTCTGGCTATCCTGCTTGTTAGCACATTAGTTTATTTCATTGTTTGTCTTGACAGTTAGCTATAAAGCCACATTGTGAAAGACTTCCTTTTACTAAAACTGCTTTGAAGATAAGTTAAGGAGACACTCAGTGAAACACAGAATAAAGTAGTCTGTAAATAAAATAATAGCCAAGTGGTGATTGGTCAGAATGTGGTGAGGTGCTCAGGTATTACTGCTGTATTCTTGCCACTCCCCCTTTGTAGTTATGGTAGCCTAAAGTAAATTTGTTCATTTTTACAGTGTCTATCTTTCTGTAATCAGGTGGTTTGTACTGTGCTTACTCAGCTTTCCCCACAGTCCCCAAATGAGTGTGGCTACACTGAACAACAAGGAACAGATGACTTCTTGTAGGCATTCAAGATGGCATATTGAAACTCACTAGCTCAGGAAAAGTTTAGAGGAGGTGTAGGCACTCACCTTAAACAGGTTATAGACATCAGCCTCGCTTTGGTACCACGGTGCACCCATCCGAGCCTTTTTGTGGGGGCTGGGCTGCTGGGGCAGACAGGGATATGCCTCAAAGTCTTCCAAGCGGTAAGGCAAGCCTCGTCCTCCAACCGTGAAGCTGTCATCAAAGATTTCCTCAGACAACTGCAATGGAGAAACAAAGGTCTTCAAAAGGAGCTGGCCAGCAAGCATGTGTGTGGGTCAAACTTTTGGGCTGTAGCCCTCTATTACGTATTGTAGAGCTTTGCAGCTGAGGAAGTTGGCAGTGGCCCAGCTTATCCTAAAGGACATAATATAAAGGACATATATAGGGTAATATATACTAAAGGACATATATATATCCAAGGAGTGGATGTGGACAAGCAGCTTTTAATCTCCAAGATAGTTGAAGCCTTTCAACACTAGGGTGCAAAATTAGGACAAAAATGCATGATTCAGTTTAAACACAAGGCATTGGCACATCTGACCTACATATTTAAAGATTACCACTTTAAATACTAGTTAGTAGATGATGCAAGTGCTCTGCACTAGGACAGCATCCCTATGAAATGGAACACCGGATCACACTGTGGGCCCTATCAACAGGTGTAGTGCTTCCCCCTGGATTTGGTGAGGCTTCTTTGTAACATGCTGGGCTGCTATAATTTAACTTAGAACTTTGCAGGAGGCATATACCTGTTTTATTATCTCTGGTACACAGTGTGGATTTATGTTAGGACTTCCAATTTTTGCAGTATTTTTGCTCCAAGTTTTTAATTCATTCCTCTGAAACACACAGCTGCTTTAAGGTGTCTCCAGCCCTTCTGATTCTCAGAATCCCCCATGTCTCAGGACATGGCAGGCTGCACTCACTCTGTCTGCTGTTAGGGTTTGGTTCTTCTTCAGGAGGATGCTCTTGTCAACAGCTCGCACAGAGCACAAGGACCCTGGAGCAGCCTTGAGGTTCAGTTTGACTTTTGATCCCGGGACTTGCTCCTTGTTTGAGAATTCCAGTGCCACCTGCAAAAGAAGACAGGATCTGGGGGTTTAGCCATGGAGAGTGGGACCCTGTGACTCTTGTATGTCTGGGTAGCAGAGGGAAAGACTTCGAATAAGGTAGGGAAGGGGATGAGGTGTTGAATCAGGCCATCCTGGAAATCCCTTGGGAAGGTTGAAGAGGCTGCAGTGCACACAGCCCTGGCCAGAATTCCTCTGCCACCACACATCCACCAGCCTCTGATCCAGAACTACCACTGGAAGCTAAGCAGACAGGCTTCTCTTCTGTGTTAGGGAGCGTATGAGGGACAGTGTGTTCCCAAATCACTAATGGAGAAGGAGGGGAGAAAACAGAGTTCAAGGGGACCTGGTTTACTCCTGAGCAAAGCTTGCCAGTTGGTGTTGTGGAGAGCAGGACTAGGAGTTCGGGGAGAAGGAGGTTACATGTCCCATTTCCCAGCCAAAAATACTGGGCATCTGGTTTTGTGTATATCCATTAAGCTGGTATATCCAGCTTACACCATTCAGATGAGGATAAAACAGAACCAGGAACCACAGCAGCCCAGGGCACATCAATGATGCTATCTCATTCCTGGTGTGATTTCTGCTCACCTTATGTCTAAAGCACTTTTCTACTTCAAACTGCTCCACGTCAGCCACCACCTCTCCATCCGAGAACACCGCATACACCAGAAGCTTGATGTCAGGCAGGAAGTCATTGCCAACAGGCAGAGTCAATGAGAAGGAGCCCTGCAGATCTGCACAAGATAGCAGCAAGGAAGAGAGGGACAACATCCAAACAAATCAGCTCACTGGAGTGGGACACATGTTAAGAATACAAAGAGGAGACTTAATAATTTCTGCCTGCAGATAAGAACACTCCACACAGACAATGTCACAAGTGAACAATAAACCAAGCATACCAGCCATTTCTTTCTCCAAAGGTACAAGTTAGCAGCAAAGTCATAAGATTGGATATTAGATCAATTAGACAAGACAGAAGGAGGACAGGTGCCTAGAAAGACACTGAATTGAGAGGAGATTGTGTTGGTCTTAGGAGAAGGATCACCACTAAGAACTCAGTTCAGTATTTCCCACCTATGGATAAGAGTAACACCCGCAGACAGAGTCACTGAAGAGTGGTCAGTTTTCTGGGGTGTATTATGAGGCACTTAACTTCTCATGTTTTTACTCACTCTCATGGTGGGTAATTGGCACCTTCTTCTCTCTGCTGAAAAGGATCTTGCCTTTTGCTATCACCTGAAGAGCAAAGAGAAGTGCCATTCAAGGGTCTGAATTCCAAGAGTGTGAGAAGACTATGAAAAGAATACACGAAGAGAGAATGACATCTGACAAATGTTGCCTCAGAAGTTCCTCCATCAGAACATGATTTCCAGAGCTCTGCAGCAGAGATGGTGATGGTATAGCTGGGTAGGACTTGAGAGGTGTTGGCTAGGCCATGAGAAGCTGTGGCTGCTTGGAAAGACAGAGGTACTTCTGAAGCTACGGGCAGCTGCTCTTAAGACCCGGCGAACTCAGATCTTTGCACTACTAGGATAGAGAACTTTCTGATTGTACAAGTGAATCCAGTTCAGTGACCAAGACAGTCATAACTTCTCGGCTAGGCTGTAGTCACACCCTTGCTATGACTCACTTTCTTGAAAGTGGACTTCATCAAAACACTATTACATAGCTCTGGTGTGCATCAAGGCCCTGTGCAACGGCCTTTCAATCTTTTCCCTGCAAAGATGCAGGTCAGGGAATGTCAGCTGCCCCAGAGATTGCCTCTTAGTTCTCCAACAGGTTGCCCCAGACACAGATGGACATCTGAGGCACACCTTCTGGGCAGAGTTCGGGCTAGCCCTCCACTGCCATCCATGTGAACATCAGAGAAAGCAGAGGAAATGGCAGGCATCTATTGCCCAAGCTTAGGTCAAGACATGGATAACAAAGCAATGCAGCTGTGGGCTGGGAGCAGGTCCAGGAACTGGAAAGCAGGTGAAGGTTTGGGCAGAACACAAGTCACAAACTGACTGTCTAGGAGTAGCTTTACCTTTCCTTCGCATATCTCTGTGCTCTGAGAAAAGGGTAAAATGCCAGCAAGCATAACCTTGCCCTGAGAATCAGCTGTCTTCTGTGCTCACCAAGTAGTAGAAATCGATGTGGTCTTCTTCAGAGCTGAGTTTATTCTGGGAAAGGATATAATCCACCTGCACTTCCTGCTCTTGACCACAGGACATCACATCATCCTTGGCCTTGATTTCAAGGAAGCTGTTGCTCTCGGAGTAGAAAGGTTTCAGCCAGTGGAAGCTGTCCTCTGCTTCACTTTCAGCAGAAAATGGACTGTCATCAGCTGGAGGCTTGTAGGTACCCTTCAAGCACATAAACACAGGGTGGCAATACAATTAGTATCAAGTGATGCAAGGGAACATGTACACCTGCTGAAACTCTGTCATCACCTGAGCTGATGGCAGAATGCACACCTGCATGCTTAAAATAATTTGTTGAAATGTCATTTTAAAGTCTCTTACAAGATATTCTCTGACAAAGTTTTAGCAAAAATCTAAGCCTAGTAGATTTGACCACAATCTCATTTTTCCTCTTTTATCTGCTCACGGGGCACACCCCACACCAGGCAAAAGATTTTCAGTGGCTGATACTCACCTTCAGAGAAACCATTGTGCTGTTCCAGCTGGTAGTATCCAGTGTGAAGTGAGCTTCCCCTTTCTCATCTGTGAGGAATGACAGATGTGTCTCTTCATCATTGACATCAACTATTAGATGGACTGTTTCATTTCTGAGGGGAGACTTTGAACTGTGGCAGAACATCTGTAGGGAAGGGGAGGAAGTTAATACCCTGTAGTGCCAGACTCTGAGGCACTGCCAGTGCTTAATATTAATTGCTTCTATCACTGGGTTCCCTCAGCCCTTCTAACTTTCCAACTGATTGGACGGATCCAAATAAAAGTCCAATAAATACATGAAACCAACAATTTGAAGCTGTTCAGGACTGGAACAAAATGGTAATACAGGTAAATGAGACACCTCTGTTGGGGGAAGAGGTGAATTCCTCAGATCCTGAGCTGCTTCTTGGACAATGCTGCAGGATCTTTGATGATCAGAAAGAGACTTGTCTCCAACAACTTAACTCTTGCTGTTCCTTGCCCTCCATGCTAGGGTCAGTACTGGCCCAGGTGAAAGTGTTTCTAGCCCCAGGACAGCAGTCCTAGCATCACCCAGGGGACCTGATTCAGAAGTGACTGCCAGTGAACTGATATGCAAGGCTTTAGAGATTTCTGCCAAGTTACCATCAGCATTTGTCCAAAGGGAGTGTTACGTGCCTGCTGACGCCACCCCCATCCCATATGCACAGACTAGTTTCAGGAGCTGCTCCTGGGGAAGCCTCCAGAAACTGCAGCTGGGCCCAGAATTCCAGTCCAGGAAATACACTATGATAGGATGGGGAGAAAAAAATTCTTCTACAGGAGGTTTCACTCCTAGTTTCTGGGTGCCAGCAGAGCAGCATTTACTTTCCTGGAGACTGTTGCTTTCTACATGCAAAAGGTTATATCTATGACGTATTCTCAGCAGAGAGGGGATCCATGAGTGTTACCTTCCCTGTGTATGGTATCCCACGTTTGTAGAATGGATGGAGGTTGATAAACTCTATAGATTTCATCATCGTTGCAACAGGAATTAGAGCTGTTTCCACCAAATGTGCTCCTGGGTGGGGAGATGAAAAATCTGTTGAATCCTAAGCAGTGCTCTTAGGGAACCAGAAGACAAAAAGGCACTTCAACACTACCTACAACATCTACAAGCTCTAAATTTAGGAGAGAAAATACATTCTTCTAATATATGCTTCCCTCAAGCTTCTGGGCTTCCTGCTTCATGACATGAGGCATGGTAGCCTATAAGTGTTTATTTATATGTTTATTTGTTTATGTTTTTTGAAGATAAAGGGAAAGAAGATGACTGTTTAGTTATAAACAGCCTGGCACCCTGGTGTCCAAGCAATCACTAAAAAGTTATACACATGCTAAGGGAGGTGAACAGTGGAGAGGATTAGGAAATCTGGTGAAAACAGATGGAAGAGGTACTAGAATAGAGACTATTACCATGACAGAAGATTTGGGAACCTTCAAATTAATTTTTCAAAAGAAATTCCACTGCCACAGAAAGACCCAAACCAAAAATGTTGCCTATGAGAAAGAGACTGCTCCGCATATTATCCAGTACCTGTTCCATTTTCCACCAGTTTTCCTACTGCAATTACATGCTTGTCAGCTTCATTTATTTCCAGAGCCTCTGTCTTCACTGTGAAAGTAGCACAGCCATCCTTATTTGTCTGCAGAGAGAGAGGAGAACAGAGAGAAGGAGCATGGTGTGGAGGAAGACAAACTGTTCCATAGATGCCAGGCAATCCTAAAGAAGTATTTCCAGATATTTTCAGAACAGAGGAAAGCTCACAAATCCTAACTGCAGAAACCCATCATGGATACCTTAGGCAGAAAAGAAAATCGATGTGCTTGGATTAAAGAGTCACCAAAAAAGTGGCAAAGAAAAAAAGGACTTAAGGCAAATCATGTAAGGGTTAATTATGCCACAGACAAACTCATGAGACTGGATTCAGCCCAAATCCCATAGCTGGGAGAGCATGAATTTCATTATGTGAGCTAAAGGTCTCCCTGAAATGCTATGGCCCTAATGAATAAAGCCTGACTGTGGGCCTTTCCAGACATGACCACTCCTGTGACATGGCCATATTAAACACGGGCATCCTGCCACGTACAGATGGTAAGAGCTTTGCCAAGCATTGAGGCAGAGCCTGGGTACGGGCAGTGTTTCTAGCCACGCCTGTGTAGTGCTCCTCAGAACCTTCCAGGGCCTCTTACATGCCATGTAGAGCTGGCATTCAGCTGGTGTTTTGCACAGCTAAGACTGCACAGCATTCCAGCTGGAGTGCATTTTAAAAGATGCAGAGATCCAGCTAGATTTTTATATTCTGGCTCGTTGCTGGCTGGTCTGACATTTAGAAATATTTTCCTGTGGCTCTCAGGCCAAAAGAGCTGCATCTGAAACCCGTGGGAAAAAAACAAACTCGAAGCTTAACCACAAATATCTAATGGACACAGATGGGAAGAAAGTGTAACCAGCAATGGACATAATTTCAGACCAGACACTAGCAAGCTTCAGATGACCCATTGTGCAGGGATAGAGCAAGAAACAGGGCACAGATCCACAGCCCATGTGATGCTCTGACAGCCTGCTTATTGGTGGGAGTGGTCACAGGGCTGAATAGGCCAGTGTTCTGAATAGCCCCATCTGATGGGGCGATCTGATTGCATCCAATATGATACAGACCCTTGGAAAAAGTGCCAGGCACCACTGCTTCCCATAGCTTACACCTTCTCCGGAAGCACGGAGTCAGGTATGTGCAGCTAGAGCAGTAATTCAGGCAACAGGGTCACGGGAAGAGGAACCAATGGTCTGATCATGCCCAGCAACTGGGAAGACACCAGACTACAGTGGCTGGTGCCCATCTGAGGTGCATTGAGGCAGGTTAAGGGGGCAGAAACACATTCCCAGCACACGATACTTATTACTGTCCTATTTGTTCACCTACCCGGCTGTTTTGCTTCTGAATCGCAGAACCTGTAAAACTGCCTTGCATGGCCTGGGAGAATGTCACAACAGTAATTTCTATTTTCCCTTGAACGGGCTTCCCATAAGTATACCTATATCAAAAGAGAGAAACATTCACCAAAATCCAGTCTGCTGACTATCAGCAGAAATAGTAATCTAGGACACCTCCCATCCTCATCAGGGGAAGTGGAACCTGGAGAGCTTTGCTTTGTACCTTGTTTGCTCATGCTTTACAATCATTTTGCATCCCTCTCCACCCACTATACCCAGCATCCTTAGTGTCCTTCAGCCTCACAGTAAGTGACCAGGTGTTAGAAGGAGCCCTTTCCAGAGAGTGATCTGTCTCCCCAAGACAGAGGGTAATGCAAAAAGATAATACTGACGAGTGGAAGACCACTTCTTGTTTATGCGCAATCTGGAGGTGATGGTGGAATCAAAGGGCAGAGATCACAATGGTACCATGTACTCACTTGCCACAGACATCCAGCTGAAATTCCTCATCTGCTGTGGTGATATGTGGAGGGTGCTCAATCTTCATCTCAAATTTTTTCAGCACTGTATGGAAGAGAGTAAGATATGGATGGAGGAAAAAACCAATGGATGGTGTGGATGAGTATGGACACTGACAGAAGTTGTGTTATAGCTGCAGTCCAGATGAGGGAAAGACAGTGATGTCCCCAGTTCTTCATCACCATGCTGCAATAGGGTTACTCCCTCCAGCCACACCACCCTGTATTTGCTGCTACGATTGCACATGGGACTGCTTTCTACTCCAGCTCAGTCAAGCTTAAACACTTGAATGGCACAGGGTTTTGTCTTTACCAATGCCAGTTAATGGGACCAAGACATGATTCCACTTCCCATTATAGCAGCTGACTGGAGTGGATGCCAAACCTAGCCTAGAAAAGGGTGACACAAACCCGTCCATCCTTGTCCCCACTCTGTTGTTCTCCCAAGGCAAAAGGTGAGATGAACACAGCTGCATCACCCTGCTCTCTCCTCCAGCTACCCACACTGCTTTTCCCTCCCCTCTGATGTTCAAGCCTCACCGTATTCCTCAACACTGAAGGTTTTTTCAGCCATGTCCTGCTGCACTGAGATGGTATACTTCCCAAGGGATGCTTCGGACGCCAGGGGGAAGGATAGATCCACAATGCCATGATTCGACTTCACATTCAGCCACTCAGCAATACGGTTGTATTCAGGATCCTGTTTGGGAAAGGACACATAGAACCACCAAGTCACGTTGGGAGCACATGTACCTGGCAGGTCCAGCCATAATCAGGCACAAGAAGGCACTACAAGGTCTTACCCTTGACCCAGTAGAGAAGATTACAGATCACCAGGGGAGATACCTTTGCTTCCTTCCAGTATTATTTCAGTAAATTTTGGAATTACAAAGGCTGCCAAGAACAGTAAAGCTACTGGGAAGTGGCAATATCATACCCCCATGGGAAGGAGAAGCAGCTGTGCTACATTTATTGAGTGCTTGTCCCTGTGCAGACAGGGTGTTGGGCAAAGGTTCAGCACTGCACTGCCTCTAGGTGAGCTGTGTGCACCACAGAGGTACTGGTTTGAATGAAGAACCCAGGCTGACCACGTAGAAAAACCTTGGGCTGAACCTGAACTATAACCATATCCTTATGAATTTGTGGCACAACTCTGGGAGTGAAAGATCACAGTAGAAGAGACAGACATATCCCTTTGGTCACTGCTTTGTCACTTACCTGCAGCCATATCTGGGAATACTGTGAAAACAAGAGAAACACAATCTCAGTTTTGTAAAACAGCATCCATGTGAACCAGTATAAAGAACTCTGCCTGACACGGGCTCCTGACCAGAAATTTCTACCCCATCCAGACCCCACAGTACGTTGCCTCCTCCCTCTGTGCCAGCTTACACTGGTCTTTCTCCAAGGGACCAGTGAATGGGTGAGTTCCTCCAAAGATAATTTGTTCTTATGGTTTAACAGGAATGAAGGGAGATATCTCTTTCACAAGCTTATCAATGTGTTTCACACTGAAGCTCCTACTTCTAGAAAGACACAAGGTGATACTCACCTCATTTTTAAAGACCTTAAGGTTCTCATCAAGGTTCACAATTCGAAATTTCACTGTAGATATAAAGAAAAATGTAGTAAAGCATTCTGGCTGCAACATGTCCTTGCACAAACCTGCTTCTCCTTTTCTGTGCTGGAGTATCCATGTCTCTCTGTTTACCTCAGAGATAGTCAGGCCTTTTCCCAAACAGCCCTCTCCAGCATCTCCCACCCCAGAGGGCTTTGTCTGGGAGGCTTATACACAGCTATGCACTGCAGAAACACACTGCCTTTACCAGGAAAGATTACAAAGCTGGGGTAAACAGTAGGGTTGTCTGTAGTGGGGTCTGTCTGCAGTCCATTTATATGGTGAAGACTGTGGGGTAACTCTCTGTAATTCTACAGCTTGGAACTGTCACTCTAGGTTTTTCTCAAATATGAAGAACAATCTTCAAAAACCAACTTGTCCAGTGTCCTGGAGAGTCCTGGCTTTCCCTTTAGGTGTCACTAGAGATACGACACCAAAACAACACCCAGGAGCAGCGGGCTGGGAATTTGGTGTAGCACACCTTGGAGGGGAACATCCTGACCCAGACTGTTCCTAGAAACATTGGATAACAGAGATCTGCTTCCTTCCATCCCCAACAACCTTAGCTTGCTGCACTCGGTGAAATCTTCCCTCCAGGTGTGGCTGCTATCTTGACTCTTCCCTCCCCATTTCCATATGCCGCCTTCTTGCCTTACCTGTTTCTCCAGGTTTGTATAAGCCCTTGTCTGTCTCTATCAGAATTATATTCTTCTGGGGCTTGACCAGAACTTTCTTGTGACCCTCAAGGAGCACATTGTCTCCACTGTGGATCAGGATATGCAGAAAAACCACCTCCTCTGGCTGTCAGGTTTAAAAAAAAAAAAAAATTACCTCAGACTACAAAGAGCTTGAAAGACAACCAGAGGTACTTGTCCTTCCAAAACCTCCAATGTCCCCCTCCTCCTTTCATCTCCTGTGATTTAAGTCTCTCCTTTCCCTAGTCATAGTCTTCCTTTTGTTGTCCAGCTCCTTCATTCTCTTTTCTCTGCCTTTCTGCTTGTCATGTTTGCCTCTTTGTACATTTCTTTTTCCCCTTTACTATCTTTCCCACCCTGCGTCTCCAACATTAACATGACTCAGGCACAGGAGAGGCTGAAGCCCTCTAATTTGTAAGAGGAGGGGCAGACAGGAGACATATCCTACCTGTATCTTGGAATCTGTTTTCTTGGGAATTAACATGAGGTCTGGCACCTAGGTTGATTGACACAAGGAAATGGAAAAAAAATTCATCAGAGACTTTGCATCTTATCCCAGATATGACATCATCTCACTGTTAAAAAATCCCCAAACTTCAGAGTCCAAATTCTTCTGTATGACTCTGTAACCCACTTGTGATTATAGGGAGAAACAGTCACTGCCTTGTTCATGAACTTAGGAGTGAACTGACTGATATGTAATTCTCCCAGGTAACATAAATGTGAGAGTTTTATGGAACCAGGTAAAACCATAGGAAAGTCACATCTGGAGTAATGGGAGATGGGATACTGATCAGGCAAACACAGGACATCTCAGCATCAGAAAGACTGAGCTCAGCAGGAGAAGGATTTTTGGGTGGTTTTTATTTTTTGCGAACAGCAGACTTCCTTGGCTTTCCAGAACCAGAACTTTCCTCAGGGCTGGCACCAAACTCTTAGTTAATCATTGTCATGTTGATGTAAAACCCAAAAGTGCCTACAGCCCCTCCTTGAATTCTGCTGAGTCTGCAGGACATTCAGGGCATAGGCATAGTAACTTTGTGCAGTGCTGAGGAAGACAGGGGCAGTCTGTAGAGCCTCAGCACCACACACATCTCCATGGCTCTCCAGAAATGTAGCTGGAGGTTCTGTAGTCAGTGTGTCTAGATGAGCTAACTAGAGCAGTTAGCAATGACAGAACTCAAGCCACTCCAGAAATATCCAGACTGCCTCGGTGAAATTCAGTTCATTGTGGGTTCAGCGCCATCACAGCTAAATTAAAGCAAGCTCAATGTCTATGCAGACTGCAACTACATCTGATAATGCAGATGCAGCTTTAGAGCAGAATGGTCCTCTTGGAGCTGAAGGCGCAGGCTCCTGAGGAAACAAGGATGAAAAGAATGTATTCCCAATGCATTGACTTTTGCTGTGATATAAAAGCACTTTTAGGGACAAAATACAGAGTAAACAAAGTAAATGTTTAGCACCACACTTTAAATAGGATGAAATGCACTGATACAGATCAAAAGAACAGGTTTTTTTCTACACAGGAAAGATTCCCTACTTTCCTAGACTCCAGGACACTGTTGTATTTTGCCTGGCACTGGTAGGGAAACATACTTATCCTGCTTGTAACCTATGGCAAGGAAAAGGACAGTGTACCCAGGGAAGTGCTGTGCTCTTGTGTGAAGTGAAGGTGAAAGCATCCACTGTCAAATCAGTAGCCATGTGTACACTCACCTGGAAGGTGATGCTCTGAAAAGTGCCTGGCTTCTCCACATCCTGCTCCACCAGTGTGTGATTCTGGGTTTTTGTCTGCAAGGTGACAGCCAGGTGGACGGCCTCAGTTAGGGAGCTGAAGTGAATGTAGAGCTTCTCCTCGTGGGACTGCTGAATGATAGCAGGGAACACCACCATATAGTGACTAGAAGAGAGCGGTACATGGTCAAAAACAAGTTAGAGGCTGAGGTGGACAGGCCAGAATCCATCTCTGCTGCTTTCATGAAGAGGTGAGAAGGGTCTGGAGGACTGCATTGAAGGAAGTTTAGCACGGCTGCCCCTGCTCCTTTCCAAACGAGAAAGGAAGAATATGCCCAGTGTGGAGAACTCCCAATTTCTCTGTGTCACCACCTTGCCACCAGCCAGCACACAGCTGCCCATGCACGATGCTCCAGTTGCAAGCACGCAGAGCAAGGCTGTGTGAAGAATGAAGCTGAAGACTCAGTGGTTGAGGCATAAGGCTTCAGTCCTCACACCAGATTTCACCCCCACCAGCACCGGATGAACAGAGGCAGAACTCCTGTGGCCTCTGTAGCTCCGTGGTGTGTGCAGTGCAGTGCCTGCAGGAGCCAGCACCAGGGGCTGCCCCTGAGGCGGTGCTCAGTGCCCGGGACTCTGCAGGAGCTGCTTCTGCTCAGCCTCCCTGGCAACCAGGCCCCCACCATCCAGCTCTGTGATGCCAAAGAGTGCAGCCCCTCAGCACCACCCTTCAATGACAGGCCCTTCCACCAAACTCCCCGAAATCAAAGGAGAGAGCCTCACGGTTCCACGCTTGCTGCAGCTGCCACTGGGAATAGAGTCAGGGCTACGAGGAGCAGTGGTGCTCCCATTGCTTGGGCTGGGACAGACAGCTGATGAGATCCACACTGGAGGAGAGAACTGCATGCACTGATGGGTTGGAGCAATCCTAAGTATCCCCCTCAGATACTCCTAGGTTCAAAGAGTAGGGGAGTTAATATATGGAGATAATATCTTTTCTAGGCTAATGACATTAGCTAATATTTACTTGTTCCCACCAGCAGCAGAGTGAAGGTCACATAGCACAGCTCTCCACCCACATTTACATTCAGGTGGTATTCCAGGCCATGGGTGCCAGGACACTGAGAAGGGATATGTGGGAATACATATCTCTAACTCAGGCTGAAGGGGACTTGGGAGAGTCTTACCTCACCGGTGGTTGGTCTGGATCCTGGCTGATGAGAGCCAAATCTGCACGTGAGCTACAGTCGTCAGCTTGTAAAATCAACATTACTGATCTTCCCCTCATCCAGTTGTTACTCAGAGCTTGGAGTAAAAACCTTTCAAATCCCCTCCATTCCATGCATCCCTACCTCTGTCTACCCATCCATCCCAGCCATGTCTGACCCTCCTGGGTACAGGATCTTTTCCAGGGCAGTTCCAGCTACCTATGCCAACTCCCCTCATAGTTCCACTGAAAGGCCTTTCCACATAAAGCATGACATTTTAAGTCTACACATATTTTATCAAATCTCTACTTTACATGTGCCCAAGCTGGATGCCCAGTCTTCTGACATATTCCAGCCATAAGGTGATTCTACCCTGACACCACCACCCATCTCCTCCAGACTCTTCCTGGGCACTGCACCCTTGTGTTTCCATCTCCTGAGGGGCAGCAGTGAAGTGCACGGAGCTTGGATGAATTTGCCCTCTAGTTACAACCTCACTTGAAGGTGGAGTCCTCATTCTGCCCTGGTCCCTGTTGTGTTTTAGCAGAGCACAACCAAAGGTACACAACACAGAGAGAATTTGCCATCCACCCGTGCCTTGCTACCGTGTGAAGCAATCCCCTGGATTTATTTTGGCACAGCCCCCATATGCATACTCAGCACCCACTCTCTCAGAGCACAGTCCAATGGAACAGGGGCACACCAGCCTTTAATCTAGCACTGACATGGCAGATAAACCTCAGGTTTAAAGCACTGTAAGTCACTGATCTGGGAGTATATTTGACTCTCCAAAATTAAAATGGGGTTTGAGTTCAAGTCTAAACTAATGAGACAAAAAACAGATAGACAACCAAAAGATAACAAAATGTTAAAGTTCTTCCCTTCCTCCAGGGAGGAATGGAGACACTGGCAGAGCTGCATGTGAAGCCCTGGGCTGGTCCGGCTGGAGGCTGCAGGTCAGGAGTGAAATTTCAGTAACAAGTAAATAATACCTAAGAAGAAGTTCTGCAGAAGAAGAACCATGGAGAAAAATCCACTGACATCACAATGAATTAATTTGTATCAGAAGTTTCTGAAGACATCCCAGTAAAGACACTTCTAAAAAATCGGACCCCTGTACCAAATATAGGAACTAAGTACTCCTGCTGCCAGGAGTGCTGCCTAAGGCAGACAAGCCCTCTCCGAGAGAAACACCAACAAGTTTTACAATGTCTCGAAGCAGCTGCCTCTGGTTTGTAGGCAGTAAACACTGTCACCACCCCTTTCTCCCGCCCACATTCCAGCCACGAGCAGCCTGATTTCCACCTTGGATTTGAAGCCAAGGGAGGAACGGGCGTCCAGTCAGGGCAGGAGCTGCGTGCTCCTTCGGCTCCGGATGAGGGGAAGAAGGAAGACAGCAGAAGCAGGGGCGAATGGAGTACTGAGGAGTGGCTAAGCTTTCCTTGGAGGAACTCGACCTGCAATCAGCTATGTGGAGGATCATTTTCCTGTGGGGCAGCATCCTTCTCCTGCCTAGCACGGCTGGAATGCCTGCAATGCTGTAAGAACTTCACTGCTTTGCAAGTGTGCTCTGGTCTGTAAAGGGATCCTGGTGGGGGGGGCGGGTGGCAATAGGACAGAAATGGAACAGAAGTCTTAAGGTGAGGGGTGTTTTTCCAGAGGGGCATAATTTCTTACATTCCCAAGGTTTCACTTATTTTCCATGTGCACTTTCCCCACACTGTCCCTGCTAATTGGCTCTTCCTTTAGTGCCTTTGATGTAGACCATGTATTTCAGCAAGGACTCAGCCAGAACAACTCTGCCAGCTTTCTGCATCAGCTTAGTTCTGACCTGCCAATATCTCATGTCTCCTGCTGTGTTCCAGAATATGCTTCCTTTGGGCTAAGCTTTTCTTCCCAGAGTCATAGGTCACCATTTAATAGTTTAGCCAGCAAGGCTGAGTGCCTTTACAAACTGAGCAAGCATGAGCCCAAGTACCTGACAGGGATGCTCCTGGTAAAGCAGTGTGTTCGTTCAGGCTTGGCTGGCCATCTGCTCCCACCACGCCTTTTCTCAGACCTCTAACAAGGACAATTCCCAGCACAGCTTCTCTTCATATACTTTGTCGGGAATGCAGCTCCTGTTCCAGCAGGCACTGCTGTGATATCCTGGCTTATGAACTTGTTCCTGCTTTTCTGAAGGCGTTAGCTTTTGCAGCCATGGCACAAGTGCAAACAGAAGCATGACTGTGCTTGAACAGTAGATGTTACAGTGAAAAATATGTCAGTGGGTTGTAGCTGGGTTCCCTGCTGCTGCATGTGGTGTGGCGTGCACAAGCCTAGTTTTAAAAAACTTCTCCAGTGGGAGTACTTCCTCTAGGGCATGTTCCATGGGCTGACAAGCTCCCACGCAGAGGATGTGCTTTACTGCTGCCTGCTTGCCACTGCTACCTTCAGCATGAAGCTTTGCTTTGTGGAAATACCACTTACTTCAAAAGGTTGTCTGCTGTCCTGCCTGTATGCCAATATTTTTGTAGGTTCATGATCCAGCTTGGATCTTGGGACCCTTGGATGACAGCCCCAGAGATGTTCTTTCTTACTTTTATAGCTCAGAAGGCAAGGGCAAGGGATGAATTGTTAAAGGGGTGTAAGAAAATGCTCCAGAGTAAAGGATCTTTAGGAGCAAGGGAGATATGGGAAGTTCAAGCAGTGAGTTTTTAGTGCTCGTCCCATCCTTTGGCGCAAGTGGCAGGAGGGAGGTGTCATGAGTCAGCTCAAATAGGAAAAACAAAATGTTGTTGGTATGTGTTTTGAGATCCTCAGGGGGGCTTGGCAGCACTCAAGTGTGACTGCACTCTGAGGCTCCTGGCCAGCAGGACTTTGACTCCCTCTCGCCAGGGCGCTGAGCTCCAGCTGAGAACTGCCAGTAGGTCACCTCCCTTCCTCCTGCTGTTCTCATCTTTCCAGGCCCTGCCCGCTGCTTCCTGCAAAACATGCTGCTGGCTGAGCCTGTCCAGAGGCAGTGAGTGGGAGGAGTCAGTGATAAGAGTTTTGAAATCTGCTTGAATGTTGGCTTTTTGTTGGTCCTAGATGCTGCAGTGCAGTAAAAGATGAAAACAAACAAACAGTGTGAACAGCTTTTTGGTGTTATGGACGCAGCTCAGAGTAGATGCAGAGATGGGAGAGCAAGTAGAGAGCACAGAGGACAAGAGTGTGAGGAGCTGAAGGTGCTCATGAGTCTCTGTGTCTGGGACACGAAGCTGGGACAGTGGGTCCCTCACACAGGGCATTGTTTCTGAGCCCAAGAGTAGTGGGAAAACCAGCCAATAAAACTGATGGTGATAATGTAGTGTGGTTCAGTGAAAATGCTGAAGACTCAGGAAACCTGCAAGAGAGCCAAGCTGCTGCTGATCCCTTGGGTGACGCGGTGAGGTCCCTTCACCTTATTTTCACTTTCAATTTGTAAGGCAGTGACTTTATCATTTTACATGTGCATGCAGCATATAGTGCTGCCTCAGTGTCAATGTCTGCAGTACCCATAGATGAGAACAGTGTCGTGAACACTGGTGGCATGACAGTGGAATGAAGAGACCAGAAGTCTCTTAGGAAGCACCTATATATGGATCAAAACCTGTCCTCTTAGAAAGTCAGTTTAACCTGACCTTTTTTTTTCCTTTTCCCATAGAAACTATGCCGTGGCAATACCATCTCAGCTCTACTACCCCTTCTCAGAGACAGTGTGTCTCCAGCTCAGCAGAGAGCAAGCAGTCCCGATCCATGTGTCGGTCACCTTGCAAAGCAGAGCTGGGAATGAGACTCTGATCACTCAGTCCATCTCTCAGCTCTCCTTCTTTCATTGCACAAGCTTCCAGGTGAGGAAGATTCTTTCACGGGCTCTCACTAGGGTGGATATTGCATGAGTTCTGGTCTTGCTGGGCAGGAATGCAAAGAATTGTGTCTTCCCACAAGAACATCTTAATTGGCCAGTGAATCTTCTGCTTCAGCCTGCATAGGTCTGCCAGTGTCCTTCCTGCTACATAGCCCCACTAATATTTTACGCTTCTAGAAGACTTTTTGAAATGTTCTGTGAGGTCCTTCAGGGCAAGAAGAAATGTAGCAACCCAAAAGTAATATAATCATTATTCCAAAAACCTCGGGATCAGTGAATGGGATCCACCCTGAATGATGGTTATAACTATACTTGCAGGTCCCTCCTCCTGTTGGAAACCCTGATGAAGTGGCTTTTGTTGTTATCACAGTTGTGGAAGGCAACTCAGAGTTTCAGAAGAAACAGAAAGTCCTCATCAAGCATGCAGACAAGAAGACTTTTATCCAGACAGACAAACCTGTGTACAAACCTGGCCAGATTGGTATGGACAGAATGCCATGTCTTGTGAGAGAGAGAGTGGTCCTCAGGCCACAAAATGTGGGACACTCTCTAGTCCTCTGAGCAGGACCTGCTGAGGAAGGGAGATGGGCCACAGGCTTCATCTCCCTTCTAGGCTTTGAGGGGTTTGGGAATATCTCTCTCCTATGCCAGCATGGCACATGCCACTGTGAACAGGGCTTGTGTGTTTTCCTTCATGTGTGAGAAAAGGTTTAGGTGCCACACTCATGACTGCTCCAGTCAAAGCCATGACTGTCTGTCAGGGCCCTAAATCCCTCTCTTCCCCAGGTGAGGAAGATTCCTCAGATGAGGATTGCAGCCCTACAGGTCCCACCACTGCCCTAGCACAGCTCAGATCACCACAGGGTACAGCTGTTTGCCCCATGCCTCTTCACACTTTCCACTAGGATGACCTTCACTGCAGGCAAGACTGAATGGCCCACCACAGGTCCACTGTCCAGAAAAATGCTGTTTCTCACCAGCACAGCCAGCCTTCCCAAAAAGCCCCACACTGCCTCTCCTAACACTTTTTCTCTAGCAGGCTGCCAGCTCCTAGCGGGGCTTTGGGCCTAGGCCCAGGAGTGGATGGCTCTATCTGCTGCCCACATCCTCTCAGTGAAGCACATGTGCACATCCTTCTTAGCTATCTGTTCTTGTTATTCACTATAGAGAGGCTTGATCTCATTTCAGCCAGTCCTGTTTTTCTGTTGCTTTATAGTCAAGTTGCGGATTGTGACCTTGGATCAGAACTTTATTGCCAGCAGTGAAACAGTAAGTCAAGAGGGAAGACACCTGAACTCTGGAAATGTTATGGGCTGCCTTCATGTCTTCTAGATCAGTGCTTGGCCCAGCCAAGTGATGTGGACAGTGGTCTCAGTGTTGCTTTTGGTGCTTACAAACAGTGTTGGGCACCACCTGCAACGCAGGAGCTGCTCATGATGTTGGGTTATGGGCAGTCCCTGGGAATTGCTTAGGGAAGACTGATGGCTGGTTGGGGAAAATAAAAAATACCAGGGAGGTGGATGGTAACTTACCTGGAAGCATCCCACCAGTAACTGTTGTTTCCTCCCCACAGCGGCGCCTGGTGGAACTGAAGGTAAAGCTCCTACTTTATTGAAAGTGGTGAACTCTTCTCACCTTGGGGAAGACACAGGTTTGGAGATGGTGGTGGGGAAATAGAGATGCAGAAAGTCAGTTACCTCAGAATGGATGGGAACAGTCCTTGACTGCTTGCCCTTCCTTCCTTCCATGTCTACAAAAGTTTGGCAGAGCAGTGTCATGACACTGATCACACAGGGATCCCTCCAGTAAATGACGGGTGCCACTGAAAACCAGAAAACTTCCCTAGAGTGGTCACTGGACTTTTAGTCCCTGTAGCCTATGAATTGAAGACTTGTGAAGATCCTGAAGTTTCCTTAAGGAGACTTTTATATTTAACATACAGAAAACAAAAGTTTGACCAGTTAGTGTTGTGACTGCACAGCTAGAAACACTTCCTAAAGCAGCTTTCAGGCTATTATTCTTAAAATCTGTTCAGTGTAATCACTGTGCTGAGGAAAGACACCTGAAAGTGGTGGTGGGGTTTGAAATACCCATACAGAGAGGTCAGAGCCCCAGCTAGCAATGGGCAGGAGTTAATGTACATGCCATACCCAGCAAGGAATCGTCACATAAACACCCGATTTCTGACACACCTATGCAATACTTTATGCCAGTTTATGCAAACACAGCACTCTGATCCAGCTTCACCTTTTCAAACAGCAGTTCCCACTTGTTCCACATGAAGCACCCATCAACTCATCACAAAGCCCTTACTGGCTGGGCAGTGTGGCTGTACCTAGAGTTCTGCATCCTGGCCTCCCCAGAGCCAGCAGTGGGAGAACACTGTCCTTCATGACTGGCCCTCAATGGTTCCCCTGCCTGGAGTCCTGGACTCATTTCCCCAGTCTTCCCTGGGGATTCAAGACATCATTCCCCAGAAATCACTCCCCAGTACCTCATGCCTGAGGCAGAATGTGTGAACAGTGACCTTGGTGGCTGTGCCAGCTCAGGTGACCACAGAGGTCTGTAAGAAGGGCCACTTCTCTGTCTTAGTGAGACAGGCAGGCAGTAAACCACAGTTTTGCAGCAGTCAGAGATGGCAGTGCCACCAGAGAACAATAATATGATAGATTTACTTTGTCAGTGAGACAGGGAGAGATGTCCTTTCCTCATTGAGCTTGGACCCACCTGAGCACTGTAGCTCTGCCGTCAACCTGGGCTCTCAGGGCAAGAGAATATGTGGTCAGACCATGCCCTGGTATCAAGGACATCCTGCAAAAGAGTTTTTTTAGCACTGAAAAATAACTGCTCTCTACTCCCCCTGTGCAGGACCCCAAAGGGAACCGAATTGCACAGTGGCTGGATGTTACTCCTGTGGGAGGCATTGTGGATCTGTCCTTCCCGCTGGCTGCAGAAGCACCGGTTGGAGAGTACACCATCAAAATGCCTGACCTCACACGCACCTTCAGGGTGGAGGAGTATGGTAAGAGCCTCAGGAAGCTGGTGGCAGCAGAGAAAGGTGTATTGCCAGCCTCCAGCCCCCCCTCACACAGAGCTGAATGGGCCATGCAGCTGTGAACAGCTGTGCTGGTTGTGCTATCTCCTGGGAAGTGCAAGTGCCTGCCCATAGGTGTAGTCACTGACCTTCACCCAGGCCCACCGGCTTTCTCCTCCCCCATGTCCTGAGGATGGACTGAGACAGTGTCCCACAGCTGTGCTCTGGGGAGGAGACTCAAGCTGCCTACTCCCATCCCATTCTCCTGGCTGGGCTGCTGGTGCCTTCCTACCTCGCCCTGTGCTGGTAGTCACGGAACAAAAGGAGAGATTTTCTTTTTCTGTAAACAACCACTTATGAAGGATTGGAACAAATGAACTCTTTCTGTTCTCACTAAATTATATTTCTCTTGCTTTCACACAGTGCTGCCCAAGTTCAGCGTCTCCATCCAGATGCCTCAGGTGGTCACCATCCTAGAGGAAAACTTCCGTCTCCACGTCTGTGGCATGTGAGCTGACTTATCGTGGCAGAAGGTGCATTTTTACTGGTTTGGAAAATGCACAGCCATCAATAACTGAGCTCAGAATGGTCTCTGCCAACCCTACCCCACCCCAAGAGTTGGTACCCTGGTATCCTTTGCTAAGTAATTCTCCTGGACTATCGCCTTTCTCCGTATTCTCGCTCCCTGCTTTCTCTGTGAGTCTGAAAGTGCAGCAGTGCATTCCCTCAATGTAGCATGAGCCCTACAATACAGCACCTCTGCAGCATTTATTAGTGGCAGTGTTGTGGGAATAATGGCTCAGCTTGTGGCCAACACAATGTCCCCTAGCCCTGCCTGGTGGGACTAGTGTTGACTTGAAGAGAACTCGCCCACCACTGCCTTCTGTCTCAATCTGATGAGGTCATTTTTACCTCTTGGCCTGCTCTGCTGAGCTGATGACCCATGAATATTCCACAGCCTGCTGAGCTGTACAGCTGCAAGTCAGAGGCTAAAGCTGACATCAGTCACTCTTGAGCCGGTGTTTTTGTGTGTGAATCCTCTGTGCTCCCTTTGCCAGGTACACCTATGGGAAAGCAGTCCAGGGCAGCGTGAAGGCTGTGGTGTGCCGGAAACATATCCGCTATAATCGGAAGTCTTCCAAAGCCAAGCGCAGTATTTGTAAGGATTACACTGGCGAGGTGAGCACGTGAGACACCCACTCCTCTTGCCAAAGGGAGGAACGAGGGCACAGAGACAGAATACTCTTTTGCCTTCATGATTGGTTGACAAACACAATTTCATATTCCCAGACAAATGAGGATGGCTGCTTTTCCACTGATGTGAATACTAAGATTTTTCACCGGAAGTATGGTGATAATTATGACTTCAACCTGGAGGCTGAGGCTTTTCTGAAAGAAAGTGGAACAGGTAGAAAAAACTGATTCTACACTTTGTGGAAAATCTTTTATTTTACACTTATAAAATATACTTATCTTTGGGTTTTTAGCTGTAAGATCCCTTATGGATCTTTGTGTCTTCCCACCAAACCACTGGAGCTTTCAGCACTGGCTCCCATGAGGCCAAATGTTTGGAGGGCTGTGTCTTCCCTGGGAGCACCATGACAACATGAATGTTTTTGAGTATCATAACACTGGACATGTGAGTTCTCCCAGTTGCAGGATGGGCTTTACCAGTGTGCTTGCTCCTCTACAAGCTGCTGTGGACAGTCCAGCTCTGGCAGTCTCTTTGTTTTGGCAGAGATGGGCAAGAGCTGCTTTTTCTTGTCTTCTCATCACATTAAAAATGTGTACGGAGGTGGGCCAGGCCAGGTTCTCTTGTTCTTAAACCGTATTTTAGGACAGTCCATTGGAACGAGGAGTTACTCAGAGCAACTAGGGATAACAGAGGCCCTGACTGTGTACTGTTATTGGTTCCTCATTAGATTAATCTCCACATCCCAGATAAGGAGATAAGGTTTCCTATAAGGTTCCCTCTCACAAAATTTTGCAAAGCCTTCCTCATGAGAAAATGCTTTGCAGCCCCTTGCCAGAAGCAGTGACACACATTCTCTTAACAAACAGCTGCAGTGATTTCAGATGGGCACACAGGACAAGACAGCAGACTGCAAACTGACATGGGAAAGGCAAGGAAAAATACTGCCTTCTAGTGACTGCTGTGAGAAGGGAAGGAGAATGGAAGTGGACAATTATGAGTGGGACCATCTTAAAGTGAAGGAGTGTTTGAGAACTGTCTGACAGAAACCTCCTGATAGACTGCTGTCATTCTGTCACATCAGAATGTAGGAGGCACTGTAGCTGAGTGTATGTGTGTGTTTGTGTTAAATGACCCCTGAAGCTGCATGGAGAATCCCCTGTGAGTCCACCCCTTAGCTGAGTTCATCCAATCTTGATGCCTGCTTGGACACGTGATACTCACCTGCATGTGCCTCCTGTCTTTCCCAGGGGTGGAGTTCAACGCCACCGAAAACTGCAAGGTCACTTTTGATATCACAACTCTCCAGTTCTGGGGGACAAGCTACTACTATCAGCAAGGAGCTCCCTACTATGGAAATGTGAGTGAAAAGGGAAGAAACATGGAAAGCCCAGCAGCTGGGGCTAAGCAGATGGTAGGCACAGAATGGCCCAGGGGTCCCCTTGTTCTGAGCTGCCCAAAGCTGCCAGCACAATCCTCTGTCCCAGTCCCACCTTTGACTTATTTACCAAGAGGATATCCAAAGGTGTGACTGCAGGATCTGTGGCTTTGCCAGATGAGATAGCTGCTGCATAAATGGGGAAGGGTTGGAGAAGTTAAAATTCGCACTGAGAGTCCCTTTGCAGAGAGGGGGACTGGGACTCCTCCTGGGAGGTAGATTTTCAATCCTGAGGCCTCCAGTTCTCTGACTGCTCTCTGCATCCTTACAGCTGGAACTCAAAAGTGCCAATGGGACACACCTGAAGAACAAGAAGGTGATTCTTACAGTGTCCTATGGCAGCAGGAAGCAGACGAGGTCCTACCTCACAGATGACACTGGGATGGCCTCTTTCGTCTTAGAGACATCAGCATGGGACAACAGCAGTAAAGTTATACTACAGGTCAGGAACTGGTTACTGCAAACCAATCTGGAGCTAAGCAGGTAACTAGAATGTAAGGAGTTAAATAGGAATGTCACCGAGAGGGAATTGACAGAGAAAAGTTTGCCTCTGCTTTCCCATGAACAAGGAAAACTCTCTTGTCTGTTTGTAGTGCTAGGTTTCTAATGCCTGTCCTGTCTAACTTTGAGGTCAAAGCACTTTGAGGCAAGCCCTGTCTCTGATATTACCAGACGTATTTTAGATGATGGATTTTGACCCTGCTGTAAGTCCAAAAGGTGTTAATGTTATACTCGAAGTACAGATAGGTCATATGTCAAAGTTGAGTAAGGCTACTGATCTTCAGTCGTCCCCTGCCACCTCTACCCTATGGATCAGGGAAAGCGCTGAAAGAAATGCAGAACAGCATTGATGAGTGAAATACATTATCAGGACAGAGCCATGCTAATACTTTATCCACATATTCCATACAGAAGCAGAGTTGCATGGTTTGATCCAGGGGCTAATAAGCCACTCTGCATGGTCTAATGACCTGGCTTGCTCCCAGGGTAGCAGCAGCATTGCAGAGTTTCAGACTTCAGCCAAAGCCCTAGTAGTACACAGCACCCTGCTCCTGTTTGGGCACCAGTTATCCCAGAGTGTGGTACAGCAGGCAATGCCAAGCTCCACAGAAGGACACTGAACTTGGAATAGGTGGAAATAGACACCTTACCCTGGGGTAGTTCAGAGCCCACTGTTCAGTCAGTCTTGGTTTTGGTGTAGGTAGAGCTGCAAGGAGTGCTCAGACACTTTTTTCTGTGCCACAGGCAAAGTCCCAGCCGGAGGACTCCAGCGGCCGAAACGTGAAGGTGTCTTACGGCACCGCATCGCTCCCACTGAGGGCCTTCTACTCCTCCAGCCGCAGCTCTGTGAGGATCCCGCCGGTGCAGGCAGTGCCAGCCTGTGGGGATGTGCAGCAGGTCACCGTGCACTACCACGTCCTCGCCACAGAGCTGGGCCAGGGGGCTGCCAGAGCACGCTTCTACCACCTGGTGAGTGCGGGGCAGCGCCAGTGAGGCCAGCTCTGCGCCGGGTCTGTGTCAGCACGGGGCCCTTTGCTGGCCCACAAACGTGGAGCAGAGGCATTCTCAGCCCTTTGTTCTGTTCATTACCCTGTAGGTTATGGCCAGAGGGTCCCTTGTGCATCATGGCCAAACAACAGTGCTTCTTGAGCCACCGTCAGGTAAGAGCATTTGACTACCAGGAACAGATTAAGGACCCAGCAAGAAAGTCCTTCCAGCCTAGATGGAGAAGGAGAGAAAAGAGATCTGAGACTAACAGAAAACCACAGAGCTGGAACAAAAAACCCTATAGGAAATATGCTATCTTTTTTCTGTCTTTTAATTTCCTTTTTTTTTTTTTCCCTCCTGATCAAATGATGAAACTGTCAGAGTTTATCTGCCAAGCAGGAAATTATCAGAGACCTCCAAGGTAACTTATGGAATCTTTCTTTCTGGGCTCAAGTGGAAAGTCATTTCTCTTCCAAGTGCTCACTTTTACCAACACCCATTATGATGTAAAGTCACTGCTATAAAATGGCACTAACCTACATCGTGGTCTGGCTGTGGCCTCCCCAGAAGCAAGGCAGAATAGTTTTATCCAATAAACTGTACAGAATTATTACAGAGGAAGAGCACGTTGCTGCTGTAATCCTTGGATTGCAGACTTCCTCACATCTTCCTATACTTCTTCAATTTTTCCTTCTTCCTTCAGGTCAGTACAGTGGGACTTTCAACATCACTCTGCCCATTGACCTCATTTCATCCATGGCTACCCTCTTTGTTTACATTGCCTTCCCTGAGGGACAAGTGGCAGCTGACACCTTCCGTCTGAAAGTCTCCAGCTGCTTCAGGAACCATGTAGGCAGTGCGCAAAACATAAAGGGGCAGGTTGGCTGGAGGGTGGCTAATTATCTGCAAACTGGCAATGGATATCCAGCAGAATCCAATAACCACAGTTTCCCCCTTCCTTCATCTGTCAGTGCCTGCAGTCCCTCTTTCTTCTGCTGTTTCAGGTGAAGCTTGACTTCTCAGACGCAGTGGCTCTCCCAGGATCGACTGTCCGTCTCCATTTGCAGGCTGCACCAGGCTCCCTGTGCAGCATCCGTGCAGTAGACAAAAGTGTCCTTCTCCTGAGGCCAGAGGCTGAGCTGTCCAGGGACAGTGTGAGTCGCTTCAGTGCTGACCCTTGCTGGTTAATAAGGCACGGTGGATATACCAACAAGTACTCGAATGGGGACAGAGCATGGCTTCATCAGAAAAAATGAAGGCCAACATCAAACACCAGCAAAATTTCCAGTGTCTACAGAGGGATCTAATAGAATAACCCACTGTCATCCCCAGCTACAGCCCAAAGTCACATCCTTGTTAAACTTACAGTGCTTTACCACAGTGGCAAGCAGAAGGCAAGAGACATCAATATCCTGAACCAATTCATGACAGTGCTCTGAAAAAAAAGTCATGTTAAAAAAAATGCTGAACATGGGATAGGCTCCTTGTCTTTGTTCCAGCTCACATGAACCAGACAGTCCTTCCATTCACAGAGTGGACTCTAAGTGGTGTATTGGCAGTGGAAGGGTCCCATTTCTCCTCTAGACCTGGGTCTAAGGACACCTGAATTGCCTCAGGAAACCTCTGGATAGAAATTAAAATCACTCCACCTCTCACACTGACCTGTACTGTTTTCATTCTCTGTCTACAGGTGTATAATATGTTCAGCTATGCTCAGGAGCAGCTCAGCACCCTCACAGATGTCTACAGTGACTACTGCACTATCCACAAGAGCCCAGGAATCACTGATGCCTCTCAGACCACCCTTTCACCAGGAACAATGTCACCATTCATGTACAACAGATATTCTTATGCAGTGTCCCAACCAGATGTTTATGAACTTCTGAAGGTAAATTTAATTTCCAGAAAGCCTGAAATATCAGAGCCGAGCCCTCTTATATCCCAGGTCAGCACTGGGTAACTTCACAGATTGTCTTTCCTATAAATGCTGGCAACTTCACGATCTGAATTTGCCAAACTTCTGAACTAAGAGGTCAATGACACTCTATGCTCCCAGCATGATAAATTCCCATTGATCAGGGAGATTCCTAGAACCCAACTCCCCATTAGTCCCTTTTAGACTTTCTAGAGACTGGAAGCAGAGTGGAGTGTCAGCCTGTGTCAGAGAAAATTGGAGGTTGGAAAAGCAAAGCACCTGAGAGAAAAGGGAAACTCAGGGAAAGGAGGGAAAGAATAGTAGAAAAGAATGGCAGTGAAGGGTGAAAAAAGTCTGGGTTAGGGTGGGCAGCACATTGTGGTGCCAAAATAATGACTTTGTGTGCAGGCATGCACATGCGAGTGGTCACCCCTACAATCCTTTGGCATGGGGACCAGGCTTTGTGAGCAGGACAGTTCTGCATTCTCTCCCTGTATAAATTTGCAGGTTGTGCTGAGGTGCACAACACAGGTGGCTGATTTGCTGGGAGGCAGGGAAAGAGACAGACACACCACCCCCTCCACAAAATATGCCTTCATTTCTTCCCCTTTTTTCCTCCAGAATGCAGGTCTAACATTTTTAACCAGCCTTAAAATCAAGTCTCCAATTGAGTGCCGCACCCAAACCACTTTTGACTACGACTACATGTGTACATCTCGATTTTTCCTGTTTCTTTGGAGATCACGGGTAACATATAGGCTGCACATGGGCAGCTGAACATGCAGTGCACTTAGGAGCTGAGGATGGTTTACGGAGATGAGTGGGAGGTTGCACAGGAGATGTGCTCCACAGGGAGAGGGGAAAGGCCCTGGCATGTGCATGTGTCCAGTGCACTGGAGGGGCAGAGGGGTGGCTGCGGGGGAAGAAGCTGCTTGGAAGCTTCAGCTGGTGAGCAGGAAGATAATATGGTCAAGGGAGGAAGTGGGGCATCTGTCTCAGGAAAGAAAATCTGTTTGTAAGAGTAGGAAAGGTCTTTCCGGAAACCAGAGAATGAGACAAGATTGGCATTGGGCAGTATCTAGGCTTTTCTTCAGGGAATGAGAGCAAAACTGTGAGCAGGTAAAATGTGTCATGGGGGAGCACACACATGCTGGAGTCCACCTGGCCTCCTGGGTTGTCTCGTGGAAGACAACAGTGAAGTAGGTTGAGGGCATCTTGGAGAGGACAAGGGGGTTTGGTGGGGAGTGGGAGAGATGGAGAACCGGGCTTTTCCTGGCTGAACTCCATCCTGGTTTCACAGTTGCTCTGCCTTTGAATGAATGCTTGTATTCCCAATAGCTTTTGACGAGCTGGCAGACTTGGAGAGCTGGTACCCAGAACTAGATGCTGCTGTCGAAGCTGCTGAGGCCGAGCACACTGAGCTGGGCAGTGAGTCAGGACCAGCACGTACCTGGTTCCCAGAGACATTCATCTGGACTCTGGTTCCCATCAAGTGAGTAATCATGGGCTGTGGCTCCACAGGGATACCAGCTTTCTACCAGCAGAGGGAATGAGCAGGAGCAGAGACAGGGCATTATTGCCTTCTGTATACAAAAGAAAAGAGGGACGTTTGAAGAAGTGGAGAAGGACAATGGAGTTTTGGTTCAGTTCCTGTCTCTGCTTGAGATTTTCCAAATGCTTCCAGGAATTTAACGTAACAGATTCTTGCAGGATGCAAGAAGCATCCACAGGTCCATAGCTCAACATTCTACACAAGGCAGGTCAGGTTAGATCAAGTTGTAGTCAAGCACTCTATATCCCTGAGGATGGAGATTCCTCAAACTGTGTTTCAGTGTTTAACCATCCTCATGGTATTTTCTTAGGTCAGGTCAGAATCTCCATGTTCCTACTGTGTGTTACCTTTTATCCTATCAATATGCACCCTAGAAGAGACATGTTCCATTGTCTCCACACCTTCCCAATAGGAAGTGTCACACTGTGCTCCATGGCACAGATTGGGTGTATAACACGGACCCCTGTGAGCCCTGTGTGCCCACACAAAAGAAGAATTTCAGGTGCAACACTGTTCAGAAGCAAATTTTGGGTTGCATTTTCCTCTCAGTCATTTCTTGTCCACCTATTTTCTATCCTTCCCATACCTCTGTCCTACTTCCCAGGAATCCCCACACCTTCCCATGCACTTCCATTTTTGCATTTGTCTTCCCAAGACAAATCTTTCTGGGGTGGGGACTATCTCTTCCACTCTGTTTTCTCCTCAGTGATTCAGGGGCTGCTGAGCTAGCTGTAACAGTACCTGACAGTATCACAGACTGGAGAGCCATGACCTTCTGCACCTCAGAGAGCCATGGGTTGGGAATCTCAGAGACCACCAGCCTGCGGAGCTTCAAGCCTTTCTTCGTGGAACCCACTTTGCCCTATTCTGTTTTCCGGGGAGAGTCATTTCCCCTGAAAGTCAAAGTCTTCAGCTACCTGAAGCAGTGCATGGCGGTGAGTGGCTCCCTCCAGGATGGTTTGGAGCAGAGGAATGTGTGGAAACTACTTTACTAGTAGAGACCCAAACAAGGAGGCTACCTTCTTAGGCATCGGGCAAAAGACACCAAAGAAGCTGTTCAATTTAATTCCACACAGAGTCGTCACTGACCAGTTTATCCGTCCTCAGAAGCCAAACCTTACATGATTGCATGTCCATGGGACACTGCTGGTATCCCACAGATATTGCAATAGGCTGTCATCATACTCACCCCTGGCTTCTGGGATTGATTGTTATTGGATAAAGGACCTGAATGGAAAAACACAGCAGCAGCAGCTCTGTAACCTGAATTCCCTTTGGTTTCACCTCTAGCTCCAGCTTAGCCTAATGGACTCCAGGGATTTTGAATTTCTGCATGAAAATGTCAGGTTCACTCTTTGTCTGTGTCCTGATTCAGCAAAAACATTTTCCTGGGATGTGAAGGCTACAAAATTAGGTAAGGGGTCAAGGGAGGGGCAAGAGGGGGAGGCACTGGCAGAGCTACTTGAGGAAGCTAGAGCTGGGGTGGAAGGGACTCTGGGCTACTGTGCAAAGCATGAGGGAGCAGCCCTAGGCTGAGCAAACTAAAACATAGGCACAGATGTGCCAACCAGCCTCTTGATGTTTTGTTTTTCAGGGAAGGTGAATTTCACTGTCACTGCTGAGGTGATGGAGAGGGAAGATGTTTGCACAGAGCGTGCAGCTGTTGTGCCAGAGTCTGGAGGGAAGGACACAGTGGTTAAACACCTGCTGGTGAAGGTCAGGCTGCACTGCAGGGTTCTGGTGAGGTTGGAGCTGGGTCGGGCTCAAAACTGGGTGGCTCTGGAAAGGAAGAATCAGCTGGGGAGGTGGGCACATTTCTCAGCGAGGCTGGTCAAGGAGTGATTCTAAGGGTAGATTGGACTGGAGCGTGATCTCCTCCACTGGGTGGGACAGAAACATCAGAACTGCTTGCTGGCAGGGCAATGGGGTCAAAAGCCATCTAGCAACTTAGAAACCTGCTTCCCAGTACCACTTCACTGTTGGCATGGATATCTCTGCGGTCTGTGTGAAGCCCTTTGCCATGGCCCATGAGGATGGGAAAGGTGCTTGCAGGAAGGTGGGGTGCTGCACAGCTGCTCTCTGATTTTATTGCTCTCCCCTCTGAGCTGACCAGCCTTTTCCCCACCAGGCAGAGGGGCAGCTGGAGGAAAAGACTCACACCTCACTCCTGTGCCCTGAAGGTAGGTGCAGAGACCCCAGGTACTGTCTTACCACTGGGGCTGTGCTTGTGCACAGAACAAGGAGATCAGATGGAAGCAGTGTGGTGTCCGAACAATTCTAGGACTGTCTGGAGGTGTGTAGGGAGCAGAAAGTCAGGGATTTTGGAGCTTTTATGGGTAGGCAAAGCCAGTCAGCCCTACCCAGTACTGAAAGCTCCTGGCAACATTAAGCCACAATCTAACCACATCACTGTCCCTTATCAGTGGGGACAGGATCTCTGTGTCATCCTCTCTTTTGAATGCTGCTTCCACCAACTGATGAGGTGATGCCAGCCTTGTTTACACCACCTCCTAGGGGATGCCTGTGATGCTGCCATCTCCCTTCTGCCTGTTGTTCTGATGTTTTGCCATTTGCAGGAACTTCAGCTTCGGAGACAATCTCTTTCACTATGCCAGAGAACATTGTCCTTGGGTCAGAGAGAGCCCACATCTCTTTCTTAGGTGAGTTTTTAGAAGAGTCTTGGGAAGTAATACTTTCCCCTGCAGGACACGTCTCTTCTGGTGCCACTGTGTCTTCTTTAGCAAACAGAGTAACAAGAGGGAATATGTACAGCAAGGTACTGTCTTCCAGAGAAGTATTCCATCTCTCCTATGCAAGTGGCACTGGATGGATGTATAATTTCCCCAAGCCAATGGAAAGACAGCCAAATACCCTATCACTGTTCCTACAGTCTGTAGACATCACGTGAGCAGAGGTGAACTGAGATCAGTCTTAGGAAGTTATCTGGAAAATCTGTGAGACCAGAATTGTTTTACTTGCAAGAATATGCATGGCTCCCAAAGCTGTGGTTCTGTCTTACAGGTGACATTATGGGAACAGCACTGGACAATGTAGATGAGCTTCTCCAGATGTCCAGTGGCTGTGGTGAGCAGAACATGGTTCATTTTGCCCCAAACGTCTTTATCACACGATACCTTGAAGAAACAGGACAGCTGACTCCAGAAATCAAACAGAAGGCAATTGGCTATCTGGAAAGCGGTGAGTGGATTTCTGCTCATTTAAGCTGGTGATGTCCACTACAGTAGTAGTGTGGAAGGAGCTTCAGCAGAGGTCTGGTGCTGAGCAGGATTTGTGCAGCTTCACTTGCCTGACACCATGGTAATTGCAGCAGTGTAAATCAGGCTACTGCGTGTCAGCAGAACAAGTGGTACACGGCACCCCTCTGCTAAATTCCTCCGAGATAATGCTCTCTGTAATGATCAGCAGGATTGGTGGGGCAGGTTGGCACCTGGAGAACATGGCAGGCACACAGCATCTTCACTACCCCAGCCTCTTCCCGCAGGATATCAGCGGCAGCTCCTGTACAAGCACACAGACGGCTCATACAGTGCCTTCGGGGAAGGAAGTGAGCCAGGAAACACTTGGTAAGCAGCAATATCCAGACATAACTGAGGAACAACAGTTTGACCTGGTCAGGCTCGAGCTGGCTTGGATTTTGGTCTGGGGAAGCTGAGGCAGTCTGAAGGTGTGGAGTTTTGAACAGAAATTGCTCCTGAGACCTTTTGGAAGGTGTCGTGGTTTAAGCCCAGATGGAAATTAAACACCACGCATCTGCTCGCTCAACACCATTCTCACTCCAAATCCAAAACAGCTACTGGAAAGAAATTAACTCCACCCTAGCTGAAACCAGAGCAATATCCAACTCTTATTCTGTAACATTTATGTCATGCCAGGTTTCACACTCCGCAATCTGCCATCACTTTCCCTATTTATCTGTTCTGATACATATACAAAATCTTCCTCTTAGTCTATGGAACACCTCTGTCAAATGTGACAATGAACTAACTTGAAGTACCCCTGTTGGATTGTTTGTGCTTGGGCACCCCAAACGAGATTGATTCTGAAAACTTGGCAGCAAAGGCACCTTCTTTACGGGTTTTGCAGAATGCTTTGTGCCCAAACAGGATTGGGAATGGGTCTGAGTGATCTCACTAAATGTCAGCCCTCCAGGGCAACAAAGCACCCTGTTGGAATTAGCAGAGCTCTGAAAGTCTGAAGAATTGAATTTCTTCTCTCTTGCTGCAGATGGCTCTGAGCTCAAGCTTCATGAGCATCTAACTCATGTGCATTGCTTCCAGTTCTCCATCTGCACAGGTTCTCTGGCCTGCTGGTATTTCTACAGGGATGATGTAGGAGAAGACACAGAGAGTCCTGACTCCTCTTGGAGACATGCATCAAGTGGCAGTTCAGTTCCATTTCCTTCTTCCTTCCTTGGCTCTAGGCTTACTGCTCTTGTCCTGAAGACCTTCAGCCAAGCCCGGCACTTCATCCACATAGATGAACAAAATATAAAGGATGCTGCCAGTGCCCTGATTAAAAGTCAGACTCCGTCTGGCTGCTTCAAGAGTGTGGGGAAGCTCTTCAACAACGGTCTGATGGTATGACATGTCCTGGTGGTTCGTTAGGTACCTCAGAGCTCCTTCACTTTCTGGTCCAGTTTGGGTGCCAAGAACAAATGAACTCTGTTGCAGGAGGAAGGCTCTGAAGTGCCCAAGGTCACCCTTGGGTGACACTCAGGGTTGCCTAGTCACGGTGGCACTTTTTCAAGTTATAAATGCTGGAGGTTTGCATTTGATGATGTGCACATGGGAAGTGAAGCAGTGCCCTGCCCTACCTCCATCTCAGAAGCTAACACATGCCACCTTGCTGCAGGGTTGTGGGAACATCACTTTCCCCTGGCACGGAAATCTGCTACTGAAAATCTTATGTTTGGGAGGGGAAAGGGGAATGTTCTCAGCAGAGGGAGGGAATCAGCTACCCAGAGGAGATTGGGGAACCCTGGCAGAGAAGTGCTCTGGTAGGCAGGACCCTTAAAAGTGGATACCAGTCCTGTCACTTCCTTAGGAGAAGGAATAAGACCAGCACTGTCGCCTGTGCTGGCTTTTGCTAGGGGAGCAGAAAGCACTGGAAAACTTTCCCCTCTCCCTTCTCACGGCAGCCCTCTTCTGTGCTTTGTGGTGGCTGCAGGGTGCAGTGGAGGAAGGCCTGGGGCTGAGCTCCGTGATCGTGACAGCTCTCATACACTCGGGGATGCCTCAGTCCGTGAGTATTAGCAGCAGGAGCAGGCTGTGTGTGCAACCTCTCACAGGCACTCCCTGGGCTCTGCCTTTGTGCCCGGGGTGGGGTTGCTATCAGTCATGTCCCTGTGTGTCCTGTCCCTGTTTCCACCCTCCTCTGCACACGAGAACTCTGCATTCCCTTCCCAAACACCCTGCCCGTAACGAGTGTGCTTTCAATTGTATCCTAGGACCCAGTTGTGGGGAAAGCTCTGAAATGTATAAGGGACCTGGTCAATGCTGATACTGGCAGTGCCAACCTCTACAGCCTGGCACTGGCTGCAAATGCCTTTGCAGTGGCAGGTGACAAGGCCCTCAGGCAGAAAATCCTCAGAAGATTGGATAAGGCTGCCATAATATCAGGTACCAAAGAGTCTGGGGCAGGAGAGAGGGCCACTGGCAGAACTGTGGAAATCCCTGGGTTGAACAACCATGGGAATGGAGGGCAGGAGTGGTGGGGAGGTACTGCCAGACCTTTGTGGGGGGTCCAAGGCTTGGCTATCCAAGCCTCCGTTTGCCAAGCTGTCCCAGGTTATATCCACACTGTGAGACAGATTGTCTCTGTGGATGTTCCCACAGTCCTGGCCTCCCAGTCATCCAAACCAAGGGAGCTTCAGGGATATTGTGGAGCTCCTCCCCAGCCTGCAGGCCGAGGGTTTTATTGGGAAAAGCAGGGTGTGGGGAGCAAATAGGGAGCTATGCACTCATATCTTGTCCAACTGTATTACGTCCAGTGTACGTGTTTGTTTAGTACCTATATACAGCGGCTAAGTAGAACTCCAGGGTCACTAGATACAGCTACACACTCCATAAATGTTCCCACTCCACCTCTAGATGACCAAATATTCTGGAGTCAACAGTCCAAACAGGAAGAAGATTCCCTGTCTTGGTATCAGGCTCCATCTGTTGATGTGGAATTGACGTCTAGTATCCTCATAGCTCACCTTACAAAGTCGAGTTTGTCGTCAGATGAAATCAGAAAGGCATCCCAGATTGTGTCTTGGCTCACCAAGCAACAAAACCCATATGGAGGCTTTGCTTCAACCCAGGTAATCCCCTTGAGCCATCATCATCAGATTTGATGCTGGTTTTTTGAGAGCAATGGGTTCTAACAGCCGACAGTACAAAAAGAAAAAAGAGTTAATTAAAAAAGGATGTATGGATTTACAGGTCCTGGGAGTTACGGATAATCCCATGCTAAAAGCCAAAGGGAAAAACTCAGCCCTTATTGTGCTACAGCTGCAGTATGAGGGAGGGAAAGGCTAAGGACTGGGCATGCATAGGAAGCAGGAATCCTACTTTTCGTGATGTTTTTCTCTTTCCTCAGGACACAGTTGTTGCTCTGGAAGCCCTAGCCCTGTACGCAACCACCATCTTCAGCAAGGATAGCCCTGATCTTCAGGTTTCTCTCACTTCCATGGGATTCAGCCAAAACTTTCGAGTAGACAAAAGCAATCGCCTCCTGCTACAGACAGTGGACCTGCCAGCCATTGCCCAAGATTATACCCTGCGTGTGCAGGGCCACGGGTGTCTTTTCCTCCAGGTAAGCCCAGCCAGGAAGGAAAAGTCTGTCTGGTGAAAAGCCAGAGGACATCTTACCTTGCTACTTAGCCAGCAGTGAAAACAAACTGCTGCAGTAGCTTGCAAGAATCCGGGTGTCGTGGGTGGTGGGGTAACCATGATCCAACAGGAAGGTAACAGCTACTCCCCAAATGAAATCTGGATCTTCTCCACCCAGCCAGAGCAGCTCCTCTCCTCCAAGAAGTTCACCAAGGAGCAGTGCACTCCTAGCAGAACCTCTGCTTCTGCCGCATAGTTTTCTCTTACACCAACACAAGACAGCAAACAGCAGCTGAGTCTAGATAAGGATACTCTCCAGGAAAAAAAACCCTGCTATTCTCTGCCATCCAGCTTCTTTCTGTCCTGGCAGGCCATCCTGAGGTACCACATCCCTCCCCTGAGGAGTGAGGCCACCTTTGCCATATCCGTGCAGACGGAGTGCACCGCGACCGACGCCGCCCGGTTCCCTGTCACCATTCGTGCTCGGTAGGAGACACTCAGCTGCCCCTTTCCTCCCTGTGCTGAGAGGCTTCTGGCACCACCAGTCTCCTGAAGGCAGGGTTCCCCTTCACTCGTGGGGTCCAAGCGCTGAGGTGACCCCACTCATTGAACTGTGCTCTCCCCAGCTGGGTGAGAGGCACAAGGCCCCAGAGGGGTGGCTCAGGCTGCAGCCCTTTCTTGTTCCACGCCACTCACCACAAGTTCTCCCGAGGTCTGTGGGTCTCACCCCCTTCTAGGATTAGGTCTCAGAACACTGATGATGTGAAGGTCCTGTGGGACTGACACATATTCCTAAGCGTTCCCTCCTCTGCTCCTGGTTGCCTGTCACACCACTCTCCTCTGCTGTACTCCTGCCTGGCTTGGGACAGAACTGCCAAGAGAACAGGCGTAGGATGTGATATTCCCTGCCATGCCTAAAGAAGGTAACGCCAGGAGGCTTCCAAGGAACTTATTCTCCTTGGCACAATTAAAAGTGAGATCGAGGGAAGCACAAAGATTTATTACAGTACAGAAAAAGGTATGCTTGCAGGAGAAACACGGGAAAGAAAGGCACATTCCTCCACCTGAGTACCAAAGCTGGGTTGGAGTATCTGGAGATCATGGCTCAGAAAGTAACATTAGTGCTGTCCCCTGGGTTCCTGCTGCAGCTACACAGGGAACCGTGTGTCCACCAACATGGTCCTGATCCAAGTGGAGCTGCTGTCTGGATACAGCCCCGTGGCAGGTTCACTGGAAGAGGTGAGACCGTGAATTTGTGTCCAGCTGGGATGGGAACAGTGATGGATGTCCATCATGCAGGACTGTATGCTGAAATGTGATCATTCCTGTGGGCAGAGAAACAGGGTTATTTTCCTCCTAAGAAATCCTCATACCCAAAGTCTCTTCCAAGCTGCACCTTGCCTTTCCCTACATCAACAACTTACCTGGCCATGTAAATATTTTGCCCATACTCTCACAAGGACAAATGCCCCTGAATATTTCTGCTTTGTATTAAAGCCTTTCTGATATTTCCCCTCTATTTTCAGCTAAAGAAAATGCCTTTAGTGAAGAAAGTTGAAAGCAAAGCTGACCAAGTCGTTCTCTACCTGGAGGAAGTGAGTGTAATTTGGGCTAACAACATCATTAAAGGGGCTATGGACTGACAGGTAGCTTTTACTCTTGTTTACTGGCTCATTACTGTTTTAACTGTCCAGAGCTGTTGTTCCTGCATACCAGCCACATTTGCTGATCTGGAGAAGTGTCAGTCAGCAGTGGTTCATCTGTAGAGCCACTTACAGGGCCACTGAACTTGAGTGAAACAAAGCAAACTCTGATGTTAAGCCTACATCTGTTGGCACTGTTCTGAGACTATTGAAATTCCATATGTATGGTGCCTGATCAGGACTGGGGCGTAGTAATAAAATCCATCTAGTAAATCCAAGCAATCCTGAAATCTTAGAAAGCTCTTAAGCAACCTGAATGCAGCAGAGAGCGTGCAAGATTGCTCATGGATTTTGCCAAGATCGCTTGAAACTAAACCAGATGGTTGTGTGAACAGAAGTGCTCACTCCACAGCCTCATGAATTAGCAGATTAACAACCACTTCAGCCTTTTTCTAGCACCATGAATACCTAAACAGCACCAGAAATGAGACCTGGCATGTATTTAAAACTTCAGCATTTCTAAGGAGCATTTCTGTGATTCTCCATCCTCAGTTTCTGTCAGTAAGCTGAGCTAAGCTGGCCCCATAGGGACTGGGTTAGTGTCACGTGGATGCATTCAGCTTGCAGAGATGCTGCTTTCGTTACATCTACAGCATAGAGCAGAAAGGCAATACAGAGAAATGTTTCAGCTCAGGCTGCCAGGTAGCACAATGTGCACCCCAACCAACAGCAGGTCATGTAACTACTCCCCTGCAGCAGAGGTTCATCCACAGCTTGTATTTGTCTGCTTAATGATGAGGGTTATGTGAGACTGGACAGTAAGAGATGATGTCACTGTGAAAAAGAAAGAAGCTACTGAGGCAAGATGCATGAAGGAGCTCAGAGCAGAGCTGGATGGGAAGGTGGGATTGGTGGGGAACACTAGCGCCCCATTTAGGTACTTAATGCACACTGACTCTGTAGGTTTGATGTTCCTAATGAGCTGAGTTAAATTTGGTGACCAAAAAGAAGAGATAGTCACAGAGTGGGAAGTAAAAGATATTTCTGAGATGGACTAGAAAGCAGAACAGATCTGTTACAGTGGTGAGGTCCCCAGAGAGCCTGAGTGCAAGCAGGTGAAAGGGATTGTCTTACAGGACTTTATTTCTGTTTTTAATCCTCGCATTTCTTGGTCTTAGCTGACTAGACAGCCTCAGACCTACACTTTCCTGGTGGAGCAGGACATGCAAGTGAAGGATCATAAACCAGCTAATATCAAGATCTATGACTACTACATGCCAGGTGAGCTCAGATGCTGTACTGCAAAAACCACCCAAACGTACTTCTGGAAAGTAAATTTCTGAATTTCATTGAGTCTAAGGCAATACCATCCCTGACACAGTTATCTGACTGTTCCTTAGAAGCTCTCTAGGCATGAACTTAACCTGGTTAAGCTGGTTTTCAAAATGGTAGGCCCCCCTCTCTCTGGCCCCAGAACTTGCAGGCCTGAAGCTGGCATGAAGAACCACTCAGGGTCTGGCTCTCCCAACAAGAGTGGAGCAAGGAGCTGTGCTTTTGAACACGCATCTTGTGGGAGACAGCAAAGGCAGAGGGACCATAGTGAGGGGATGACTCAGAGGAGTAAGGGCCCCCTTAAAAGAATGACACCAAAACCAACTTGTCCTCTGTTCTGTGGGCTTCCTAATGGGAAGAAAAGCTAGAAATGTGCCAGGGATTGCTATTCCTTCAGAAAGGGAATTCATAGTTGTGATGGAGCTCTTTGGGACTTACAGCCCCATGCCCTGGGTGAATCCTGACCAGCTGCAGAGTCATGGGCACACACCAGTGGTTTCATGTGTCAAGCAGAGGGGAGTTGTAGCCTGTAGACTGAGGGAACACCTCTCCTAGGAACGGTGGCACAATGCTGGATTGCTTTAGTGGGTTTTTGTCAATGTGTCTCACTAGAACTTTTTTTCTTGTCTTCCAGAAGAAACTGCAGTGATGAGCTACAGTGTCCCGTGCGAGTGAGGTGAGGGCCCAACACCTCTTTTATTATCACAGGCAAGGTCCTGAAGAATATGGAAAGGGAGGGAGATGCAGGCAAAGGCCCTTGGTCAAGAAACTTGCCAGACTGCAGGTCCAGGGTAGAAAGCAATTTGCAGTGCCAAGTAAGGGTGAGTTCCTGTATCCCAGTGATTAAACTGAGGGAAAGAGAACTGAAGTAGAAGATTTGATGTGACGAGATCATGACAGAGTTGGAGATATGTTCCAGAAAATAAGGTCTGCATGTACCAAGTGCTATCACCAGACAGTGCTGCCATTTTGCATCAAATACACTTCATTCAAGTCACCACAGTTCTTTTTACTGGCATTTTCCCTGCAGTTTCACATCCCTCCAGCCCTCTGCACACAGTGTGCCGTGCTCACCTTTACTGCAGGGCCTGACTCCATTTCAGTGCCAAGCCTTTCTCCATCTCAGCCTGGCTTCTGATCCCCACTGGGGAATGGACACCTGCCTGCCCTCTTTCCAGGCTGAGCAAAGGCAAAGCTTAAGCTTGACCGGTGCCTGCCCCTGCTCTAAACTTTGCTTTCACCTGTGTGCTTTCCTGCCCACAGCCCACAAGATCAAGAAAACCACCAGGTCCATCAATCACCTGTAGAGAGGCACACAGCCCTGCCCTGGGATGCCTGCCACAAGCTCCACACCCTTAGTGGAGATTCTGACATAGGCTTTGTATAGATAAAGTGAGAGAGAATCTTAGGATCATAAAATATTCTGAGTTGTAAGGGACCCACAAGGATCATTGAGTCCAGCTCCTGGCCCTGCACAGGACACCCCAGAGTCACACCATGTGCCTCAGAGTGTTGTCCAAACGCTTCTTGAACTCTGTCAGGCTTGGTGCTGTGACCACTTCCTGGGGAAACCTGTTCCAGTGTCCAGCAACCCTCTGTATGATAAGAGCCCTGTCCTTCTTGGCCTGACAGCACCATTTGGTCACAAGGCACAAAAAGGCCCCTGGGTTCCCAGTGGTTAGTTTTAACACTTCAGGAACAAAGTTTTTTTTTTGTTTGTTTGTG
>VWZT01004192.1:123460-241974 GCA_013397055.1 Pachycephala philippinensis
TTTTGTTTTTTGTTTTTTTGTTTTTTGTTTTATTTCTTTTATTGTTTTCACAGGAACAGCGATACATCCCTCCTCTGCAGTCTCTGTCCTTCAGTCCTTTGTCACCCCTGCCAACTGTCACCACATGGAGATATGAAGAAAAGAGAAAATGCTTGGAATTTCCTGCTGAGCAGTTAGTTTCTGGGAGGCTCAGACTGTGTGTGGTGTCTTATTAAAAGTAGGAGACTAGAACTATCTGATTGAACGATTATTCAGGTTTACTGTTTTTCTCCCAAACCAGGAAAATTGCATTTAAGAGCAGCTGGGAAAAACAAGTTCTCTACCTCTGCTCACGTGCAAATCTCTGCCCCTCCAGTTGCAATTGTGCACAGGAGGAGGTAGAGCATCCACCACTGCTTCAAAAAAGAACTGATCCATAGTATCTAGACACAGATACTTCCTGTTTCTAGCTGGGTACATGTTCCCCACTGCTTACCATTCCCCTTCCTGTCTTTGCTTATATTCCGTGTTTCCCACCCAAGACCCACCATTTCCTGATGCCACTGTTGGTGTCACTCAGGAATTTGCTGCCTACCTCAACTACAGGCAGCACTGTATTCAGCCAAGGCTCGCTCCTCTGCAAAAGGAAACGAGGAAAGTGATTACATATGGATGCTCACAGAGAAGACTGCATGTCTTTTCCCAGCCAGAGAACCAGGAACCCAGCTCCCCACCCCAGAGTAGCAGGAAATCTGCAACCCACCTGGCTGGTAGTAATCATAGATTTTGATGCTGGCTGGTTTCAGGTTCTTCACCTGAATTACTTGTTCCAGTTGCAGAATGAAAGTCTGAGATTCATCGTTGAGCTAGTGGAGATAGAAGGAAATCAGCAAGGAAGGGGAGAAACAAGTCATAGCATCTTCCTCTTCCTGGATTTGAATGTTTTCCTGCACTACATTTCTCTACTCCATTAGAGATTCTGGACTTTAAAATGGCATACTGTGTGAGGAATAGCACTATTCCAATCCAATGACAATGAAACTGGGCAAGCTTCCTCTGCCCCCAATTCTACCAGCGTTCTTTTCTTACCTAGACCAGCCTTGGGCTTCTCACACAGCTCCTCGTCCTCTGACCTCTTGCTCTCACTGTGCCACACCAAATGCTTTTGTTCTCACTTACCTTCTCCAGATAAATGTAGACCACATTAGCTTTCACTTCTATTTTCTTAACAATGGTTCTGTTCTCCAGCTAGGATAGGAAACAATAATAGTAGGAAATTTGTGAGCATTTTCCTTAGGGATTCCTGACCTGAGGGACCCACTGTTTTAGTGAAGGGAAGGTATAGAGCTGGACTCCGTGTGGAACTGTGTCTTTCTCATGCCTAAGGGATTTAGTGGTTATATCTTTGCTAGTCCCTCTTGGACATCCCTTGTGTGCATCTCAGGTGTGAATGACACTGACCCTGCCCAGGGCAGAGGAATCTCCCCCTCTGGGGACCAGAGGCTGTGTGGGTGGTACATATGAGTGATATGTTGGTCAGCAAATGGGTGCAGGCATCAGTAGAGATTCTTGTTATTTGATCTCACTGAGTGTTCGACTGCTTTTGAACACCTGCATGGGGGCTGTGCAAATAATTCATCTCTCTGGTTTATGGTTTAATTGGAAAACAAAAGAATCTTTTTAGCTAGAGCTAGAGTGTCTCCAAGAAATCTTGTTTTAGAATTTCTGACAAAGAAATCCTGGTGTTAGCACACCCAGCAGTACACTTTGTTCCTGGCCCAAGTCCAAATACTGTCAGTGGGAGAAGCTGAACCACCTCTGATCTCCGTAGGAAAACAAGAAGTTTTGGTGCAATTGCAGCAGCAAAGGTCCCCTGCAAAATTAGCTACCGCCTGGCCTGAAATGAACTATTCCCAACAGGAGTAAGCAGGCAGGATCCATTTACCACAGCTGGGGTTTTTTTATTCCAAAGTTCTTACCAACATTCTGGATCTGGAAGTCATCACGAATCCGGACAGTGGGGAGACCTCAATGATCACCATGTTGGATGTGACTCTGCTCCCGATGTAGCTGGAGAAGAAAAAACAGACAGAGGGTCTGACTCTGGGGGGGTAATGCCCTCTGAGCACCCCTTCCCTCCACCACCACACCCTGAGCCAGGTATTCCATCTGGGACTGGGGACACGGCAGCCACTACTCCCTCTCACAAAGAGAAGCCCTCCCCCTCCAAGCCTTCCACCTGTCCCATTCACCCTCTGTCCTGTTCACCCTAAGGGTCAGGTCCCTCCATTGGAGCCCTGAGACTTTCCTGGCTGCTGTCCCCAAGCTCATTCCATCTTGCTGGAGGAGGAAACAGCCCTTGGGGTCACCTGGCGAGGATGCGGAGGGTGAGGACACGCGGATTGGCCTGGCTGCAGTTGGTCAGCTCTGTGCTGACACGCAGCGTGAAGATCACAGGAGTCCGTGGGGAAGGCTCATGGTACCTCAGCACCGTCTGCAGGGTCAGGAGCAGAAAAGACAGGCCAGGCATGACCTCATGCAGGAGAAAAGAGGCAGAATCCTGGTCTCTCCACGCTCATCCCACCTCCTCACCTGAGCCAAGACACAGCTGCTGCCGTGGGCCTGCACCAGGAACTGCCCCGGGATCTCCACCAGTGCTGCCTGCTGCACCAGCAGCCGCTGCTGGCGGCTCACCTGGAATGCCTTCCCAAAGGCCCTCTGGGACCTCACCCTCACCACTGCCTGGCCTGACGTGCTGAACGTCCTTGCTGCGTATTTCGCTAAGGCTTGCAAGGCAACAACTGTGTCCTGGAGAGGGAGAGACAGTCACTCCTCTGAAAGCATCAGCTCTAATGACCTGGCTCGGAACAGGAAGGCCTCAAGAGGACTTGTGCTGCCAGCCTAGGGTACCAAAGGATCCACAGGGAGCTGCTGATTACCTGGGTGGAGGCAAAACCCCCGTAGGCATTTTGCTGCCGCGTCAGCCACGCCACAATGCCAGCTGCAGTTGTCATGTCACCTGCATGCACCCGTGGCTTGGAGAGGTATGCCAGGAGCACGTAGGCTGTCAGCTCTATGTCCACTGACTGAGTACCAGGCCAGAACTCTGTCGAAGCCGGAGAGCTTGGCTTGGGGCTCCAGTGGATTTGTCCTCCTGCAGAAGGAAAAGGAGTATGAAGGCTATTTAGGGAGGACATAACTTGGGTTTCAGAGGAAACAAATCCCACAGTGCTTTCAGGGCTCCTTCGGTTCATTCCCTGTACTCAGGCCAGGATTGCTTTCTTGAATTTATTCTCCAGGACTTCAGCTTGTTTTAGCTCACAGATTCCTACCTCCTCCCTCAAAGGAATCTTGAAATCCTCCAGTCTGAGGAAACTATTTCTGACAAGTCACCCTCACAGCTTGTGAAATAACTTACTGTATTTTCAGTTACATAATGCAGTTACTGCACAAATACGAGGAATATGTATAAATACATATATCATTTTTGACTGCTGTAGCTGGGCATACAATAGTCCAGAATCCCAGCAGGCAGCACCTGATTTGATGGCCTGTTCCTCCAGTTTGTACAGCAGCTCCTGGGTTGTCTCATAGTCCCCAGCCAGGGCAAAGGCATAGGCCAGCAAGGCTTCTGTGTAGATGTTGGTGATGTTGTGAACCACCTTCTGCAGGCAGCGGAGAGTAGTCTGCATCAGCTTGCCCTGTGTTGGGGGGAGACATGTGCCAAACTCTGACAGGGGTGAAACAGGGGGCTGGGGAACTCATTCGAGGGAGCCACGCTATGTCTTCCTGATGTAGCTCCAGAGAAACTCCTTAAATGACAGACTGCCTTCAGAAAACAGGCAGTGCGGCCCCAGTGTGCACTGGGAGCCATTGCCACCAAGCATTACTGCACCAGGCCAGCTTCACAACACTGGCTCTTGCAAGGAACGACTTCATCATTTGACCAAATATTGGCTCATTCCCAGAAGTTCCCTCCCAGTTCGTGGCCTGGAGAACACCAGAATCACAAGCTGGTGTGTCCCCGTGGTGGTGCCCAGGAGAGCAGGAGGGAGCTGAGTGTGCTCACCTGCAGTGGCAGACCCATCTCCAGCAGCGCTGCAGCGACGTAGGCCCCCAGAGAGATTTCATCATCCATGCTGCCCTGTGAAGGGAACACATCCTCTCTCACTGTTAAGGGGTGCTAGGAGGGCACACTCCTCAGAAGGAAAAGCATTCCTCTCATGTTTTCCCTCTCTTCAGGGCTGGTTGCACAGGTTGCAGAATTACTTTCTAGGATCCTTTGGGATCCCACAATCTTTTGCTGTCACAAATCTGTCCAGTCATTCCCCAGCAGTGTCACCTGCCCTGGCCCATCATTACCTTTAGGGAGGAGTGAAAAATGTTCCCTTTGGTGGCAAAGCAGCCACTGGGGAGCTGGTTTTGCTCTAGCCAGCGTAGGGCATCATGGATGTTCTTGTCATCTACATAGATGTATTTTCTGGCTTGGCCAAAATTCTTGAGTACAAAAGCGGTCAACCTAGGAAGAGGATGAGTTGTGGGAAAAACAGGCAAACAAAAAAAAAGGCAAAGAGAAAGTCAGAGGTCTCTTGGTGCTTGTTCCTGGACTAGTGACATAGTGGGGGTGCAGAAGAGAGTAATTTTCATAAAGAAAGTCAATCTAAAAGTGGAAATGATCCACAGGACCCACCCAAGTGGCTCCTCTCCCTACCCCTGGCTCCACAGATATACTAATTAGATCCTACTTATGTACTTTACCCAGTCATTGCACAGGTGAAAAACCTCCTACTCATTCTACTTTTACCTGTTCCATTTCATCTACCCCAAATAACTAGAGGTAATCTGGATTTCCCCATTTTCTTCCTCCCTTCCCTTCTCCATTCATCTCAGCCAAGCACCATAGGTACAAGCTGTGCCAAGGCAGCTCCTCCCCACTCACTGAGGAGAGGACCTTTTATTGCTCTCACCTGATTTTTTTCCAGCCAGGTGTGCCCCTCTTGGCTGCCAGGTTACCAGCAGCGCAACCTGGTGTTGTCTGTGGGCCAACAACAGGGACATAGAGACAAAGAAAAGACCTTTCATCCCCTGGGACCACATCTTTGTAGTTCCACTTTCCCAGAAACTCTGCTGCCCTGCCTGACTGCTTTTTCAAGTGGCTCAAGTACCTGAGACTCTCCCTGTCAGGGAGTTCCTGCTGTCTCAATCTAAAAGAAGGAACAAACATCCTGTCAGCTTTCTCAGGCACGTTAGGTACTCTGACCCAGACAGGACAAATCGGAAGTGAGGGATGTTTGCAATGCTTACCAAGTGTTTCCTTCTCCATCCTTCTGCCCGAAGAAACTGTAGGAGCCATCTCTGTGCCTATAAAGAAGCTGTGTCTGATACCCTGGGGAGATGGGAACAGTGATTAATATGGCACAGGAACACAGAGGGGACAGTGCTGACAGAGTGGGTGCAAGGGCAAGAGCTACTGGTGCATTGGACACAGGGGAAGGCAGAGGGGCAAGGTGGGTCTGTGGTGCTCACCCTTGCGCAGGAATCCTGTAGCCCTGTCCTTGATCTCAGGGCTCAGCTGCCTCGTCTTCTCCAGGTACTGCAGCACATAGACAACGGGGGCAAACAGCACCATGTTCTGCTCCCCACAGCCGTGGGGCATCTGCACCAGGTGGTCCAGGTTCTGCAGTGCTATCCCCATGAGGTCACCTACACAAGGGTGTAAGAAACAAAGAAAGTCTGAGTGTGATTTGAGGTGCCTTTTCAGCCAAGCAGCGGATGATAGTGCTTCATCTCAGCACAGGAGGAGAGCACTAGAGAAAAGAGGAAAGAGGAGTAAACAAGAGAGTGCAATATGGAGAGTGGTGACTGTTTTGCCTCTTCCTAGCTTGGCATCATGACTACACTATGGAGTTCCTGCAGAGCTTCCCCTTATCAGCTTTTGCATTCTGAAGAGCTCCAACTGTAACAAATACTGTTTGTAAAAGGCTATGAGCAGAGCTGCACCTGCTCAGTCTGGGTCACATAGACAAGCAAATGTAACAGCACTGAGGGAAAGGTTGAAATGCTTCTGGTCTTTATCCAGGCCTGTTCTACCTGGCCATATGTCAAGCATCAAAATGTGAGGAAGCCAGCAGGGGTGCTAGTCAGATGGTGTGAAGGTGTCCATATGTCCTCCAGCCACTCAGAAAAGCCTTGTCTTGTTTCCTCTGTTGGGGTTCTGTTGCACAATATTCATGGCTACTTGTGCCAGGCCTGGCTTCATACCAGTGCTGGCCTGCAATGCAAATAGGCGTATTTAATGGTAGGTATGGCCCATCCCAGTACCCTCTCCAAAGTGCTCTTTTGCAGCTTCATAATGCTGAGAAAGATTTCTTCTCTCCAGGAGCTTCTGCTGTAACAGTAACAGGGAGGCAAGATGGTTTTGAGCTTTACTGTTTGTATTTACACAGAAATAGCCAAGGTCCTAGAGTGTCTGCTCCAAGGTCCTAGCTAGAAAAAGGATTATTCTCCTCTGCAGATTACACCTCCCATGAAAGCCAAAAATCTGAAAGCCTGGAGTTTGCAGAGAACAGAAACACAGCATCCTCTCTTTTGGGCAGTTCCATGTCAAGTGGATCCTCTGACACCAAGTTAAGCCTTGCTCTTTGGTACCACCAGTCTGTGAGCCCACAGCAGCAGTCACTTACCTACAATGGAAATGGAAGCCCTGGCAGATCCCTTTACTACATTGTCAGGGAGGCGAAGGGACACAGGTTCTTCAGCCACGTTTCCTGATAACAACGGGATAAAAGGCACAGCATGAAAAACCAAGCCAAAAACTTCTACCTGGAGGGACAAGACTGACCCAGGTAAATGGGACACTGCTTACACCCCACTCACACCGACTGCCCTGGTCATGGCACCAAGGTGCATTGCCTAAACACTTTTCAGATTAGGACATACATGAGAGCTGCTGGTGGGGCCGAGGGCTGACCAAGCTTCACTTCAGCTCAATTCACTACACAAGGTTCACAGAAATCACAGTTGGACATGCCTCAGCAGGGGGACATCCTGGAGACACTTGCAATGCTGCAGGGACAGGGTGGGAGGGTTGGAGCAGCTCTCACTGGTGACTACCAAGCCCCAGGAACATCCAGGGACTGCAGTGTGGGAAGGAGGCTACAGAGCAGGATTTTGCCACCGATACTCGGCAGCAAATTCAGTAGGACAGCATATGTGGGAGTGATATTTCTCGTTCTTTTCTGTCTAGTAGGAAGTGAAATTTCCTATGTGAAAAATAATTTCAAAACATTCCTTCATCAGACCTCCCACAGCTTAGTTCTACTCTCAGGTGTGGTTATTTCGGGCTGCAGAACCCATTCAGGCTGTGCACATACCTCGTCTCGGGCACATACCTCCTCTTGGGCACAGAAGGGAGCTGTAAGCCTTCTCCACTAACACACCCTCTGGCTGCCAGGGCAGAAACGTGAATGTGGGACACGAGAAACAAGAATACACATAAAATTCCCAAATGACAGCAACATTTCAGAGCAAGTTCAAGTCTGAATTCAGAGGTCAGGGACTCCACCCTCCTCATTTTTGGCAGGTCTGCCTGCTTCACTGCTCAAAGGATCAAGAGTAAGCCCGAGGGACAGGGCTCTCTGGCCAGTGAGCACGTACAAAAGCTCAGGTACAGCATGAAAAGCAGGGAAAGGTACAGGGAGAAACACAGACGTGGGAACACAGATCAAGAAAGAGTACTGCAAGAAGGGAATAGGCTTGGCTAGGTCCTGGGAGAAACAAAGTGAACTAAGCCACAGCTTTGCTATGCTATTTCTGGCCAAAATCTGAGGTGATAAAACCATTTAGCCCACCTCCGTCTGCCATCCCCCCAGGGCAGGGATATCATAGACAGAAGTGAGCCTGTTCTCATACTGACCTGGACCAGCAAGCGTTTGGTCAGTGTGTGCCTCCCCCTCACAGCAGCTGGCAAGGGCTTCCTGCCCCCACACCGTGAGGTGGTGTCCAGTGCCTCTGTCCTCACTGTGATATTCAGAGTCCCTAGAAAATAAATTCAACAGAGTCCTTTTCTGATACCTTGGCCAAATGGAGTAAACCTGCTTTAACCAATAGTGGTCTGAGATGCTTTGGATTGTTGGTCTTCATGGCCTCGGTGGTTTGGCCAGTAAAGGTGAGCCAGCCAGTGCTGACAGCTTGTTCAGACACCCTGAGCATGAAGGAACTTGGTACTGCCTCACCAGCAGTGACTTCATTGCACTGCAACGTGACTGGAACAACAGAGGGTCCAGCAGCCCTTGGACCCCAGCGTACCCCTCCCATTGCATATGAACCACAGGACCAGCGATACCAAGTTCCCCCACCCACATCCATGCAGCCTCTTCCTCTCCAGCTGGTCCCACACCCCTCTCTTCAGGAGTTCCTGCCCTCTCTGGTGAGTCTCTCCAAGAAGAGAGAAGGAAAGCAAACATAATGGATTGCATGTTTGAACCATTAAGGTCAAACTTCAGGATTCAGAGGAGACATGGCTCTGCCAGCTTCTCTGGACCTCCCACTCTCTTTCACTTCAGTTTTAGGGTTCCCCATCACCAGTCCCTTTTTGCTGCCATACCCAGCTGGATTGCTGTCACATTCCACATGAAAGTCTTGGACTCCTCTGCACACAGACACTCCTTGTCCCTGCAAGTCTGACATGGCTCCACCTGGAAGTCTGAGGATTTAGCCAGGGCCACATGGATCTGAGGGAATGACAGAGGCAGGTGAGATGGCTTGGCACAATGAGCTCTAAAATTGGAGGGCACGGTGGGCCTGTCCCCCCCACACAGGCACACACCTGTGTGCACTGCTGCAGGTAGCTGAAGACAGTGGCTTTCATCAGGAAGGTCTCTCCACGGATGACAGAATATGGCAGCATCACATCCACAAAGAAGGGCTGAACTGTTCTGAGGCTCGTGGTCGGGGCAAGGCCAAACCCCCTCCCAGCCAAGCAGAACATCTTGACTTTCCACTCTGCAGCAGCAGCAGGCGCAGTGACCGAGACATTCCTGCTGCCATTGGAGCTGAGAGGAAGGGAGAACTTGCATGAACAGATTAATCTGCTAGTGGATGGGGGAAGGAGATGGAATGAGGAGTGCTCATGGCCGTGCTGAGGGAGGTGACACAGGTCCTCATGCTTGGATCAGCCTCTGCTGTACTACCAACGACTTTTGCTCCAGTGGCTCACAGCAAAGGCAGCTGTCAGCAATTTCTTCCCTAGAGCCATAAACCCTGTTTAAATGCCAGCAGTAATGGCTTTATATCCTTCTCCTGAGCAAGACACCGCCCGAGCATTCCAGCTCTGTACACTCACTCAGTGCCCTGGAAAAGCAGCAGCACCATAACCCCCTGCATGCTGATTCATCAGTCTTACCCCAAGCACTGTGGCAACAAGGGCTACAGGTTTAGCTGGTGCACCCACCAAAATGAGAATTTAGCAGACTGTACTCCAAGGAGTGGTGGTTTGGTCTGGAATTGTTCTGCTGTTCCCTAAATCTGTGTACGCTTCAGTTCTGCACCTCAAAGTCTACTAGATCAACACACTACAAATGCAGGGAAGAGCCATAAAATTTGCATGCAGAGGTCTCTTTACACCTATTTTACACAAATGAAAGTCAGCCAAGTCTCTATAACAAAGGGACATCCTTCTGTCCATTTTTAAATTCAGGAATCACTTACCCAACAGAGTACAGATTCCAGATCCAAGTTTCAGGGAAATAGTGGTGAAATCTTCTGTGAGTTGTGAGTTGGGGTTGTTCCTCAGTACTTCTTCGGTGTTCTGTAGAAGGCACCCCTGAAAGAAAGAATAAGGAGTCCCACCAGAGTGGGAGAAATGAACCCTGCCAACCACAGACAGCCTAGCACTGGGGCTGGAGGCAAAGCAAGCAGTGAGGGAGACAAGAGAAGAGTGTGGCAAAGGAAAGCACAAGGGAGTGGACTGATTTCACAGGAGAGATTAAAAATTAAGGGAAAAGAGAGTGGTATCAGGAGAAGCAGTTTGCAGTGGGCTGATTGCAAGGTTTCCAAGACTTGGTTAGACAAAGCCCCTTCCTGACCTGACCCAACCCAGAGTTGTTGCTTAAGAGACTAAGGACCTTCAGAGAGCCATTTTAACCAACACTTCTTTAATTCTGTGAGTAATAGTACTATTTGCTTGCTGCACAAAACTCACATTCCACTGCAAGCAATGGTTTAAATACAGGCAAGCATGTGAGCCAGCTTAGCACGGTTATCAAGTGCAAACTGAGACATAGAGGAAGAACATGACTGCCTCTGTGGCCACCAGTGGGGACAGAAGCTGGGTCTCAGTACAGCCTGGGGAATAGGAATAGACACCAGGAAACAGATCCTGGCCCACACTTGGATTTGTCCGTGAGAAAAGGGAGTGCCATCCTTTAATGTCAGGGAATATCCAGGCAGTGACATTCCTCAGAGCCCTTTTTTATAGGGACTGGGTCACTCCTACTGAGTCTGGTGGACTGGGCAGATAGGCTGTGACAGCAGCACCCAATAATCCTAAGAGAGACAATATCCACCACCAGCAAACCCCAAAGATCAGAGGGCTCTGCCACCTGATGTGATCTCATGTCCCAGGTAGGCTCAAAGTGCAGCTCACCCATGATTGGCTTCCTATCCGCCTGACGAGAGCACTGAGAGGGCTTCTTGATTACAAGGTTTGAGAAGACTTTCAGTCCCATGTTCTATTAGGAAAAGAAGGAGGGCAGGGAAGGCAGAAAAGTGTCTGTGAGTGGGGAAGATTAACAACTGCTCTTCAAAATAACTCTGAAAACCATTGGGGTCAGGACAATCCAGTGCCCAGGCAGCCCAAAGCAGCACTGGCCCAAGCAGACACAGTGCTGAGGGAGGCATGGAGGGGATCTGCCCTAAAGACACTAAGAGATCTGCCTGGGAGCTGCCCAAAACTGTGGCAAAGGGCAGTGGCAAACTAAGCCATGTCAATGATCCATGGTCTAATGCTTGGGATCACTGCCCATCTTTCTTTCTCTAATCCAGTAGACAAACAGTGCACAGCCCAGGACCTCATTCCTCCTCCCCATTCAAGTCCAAAAAACTGGAGCTTGATGGTCCAGGATTTCATCACCGTGCTTTGTGCATCTGTGGAGGGAAATACAGGTATTCCTACTCATAATGGAATTGTACATCTCTTGAGACAACACAGCTCAGTCAAGGCAGACAGCAGGGTCTGTCTGGGGGAGGCAAGGCCTTCTCAGACTGCCTGGGGAGAAAATATCTCATAATTGCAACAGCTCTGGGAAACATCATGAGGTGATTACCCAGAAGAGGTTAAAGATGTCAGGCTGAAAGGAATTCTGTGGCCTTCCTCGCAGCAGAGATGATGAGGACTGGGGCTGCACACAGCGATCTGAATGCTCTTCTACTTGGGCAGGGTATCCACGTTGGTAGGCAGCAGGGAACAAACCATAGACCTAGGGAAACTCACAGGCAGGGAGGGATTGGGCAAGGAGCAGATACCTCCAGATGCCTCACTCCATCCTCTCCTAGCACACACACCAGTTCCTGTCCTTCTTCCTAGACAGGCCCTGCTTTCTCCTTCACACACAGACCTCCTCATTCATTGGCCCAGCTCATCCATCACTCCCGAGGTTTTGCCTGGTTGCACAGACACTCACCATTTGGCTGGTCAGCTCATAGTCTGGTCTGGTGAAGATCATGTTTTCATCCACTGCCTGGACTGCACACAGGGAGCTGGGCGCTGCCTGCAGCTGGAGCTGCACTGCTGAGCCTGCGTGGGCTTCTTTATCTGGGAATCCTACCTTGACCTTGAGCAACACACCGGGAAAGGAGTAAGAAAAAGAAAGGTGTGAGGAGGCTGACAGATGGCACAGACAGAAAGGGGGAGACCAGCTGGAGTCTCCCCTGCTCAGCCATTGCTATGAACAGAAGTCACTGCTGAAGCTTTCCTGGTCCCTGGGCACTGTGCTACAGATACCCCCTCCATCTCTTCTGCCCAGTTCACTCTTGGAAGGATCTGAGGGTGTCCTTCCCTCAGGCCTCCTGACTCCTGCTCATCAGCTCTCCTGCAGCCACAGGGGTGAGTCTCACCTGGTTTTGGAAGCACAAGGCGACATTGAAACGGATGCTGTCAGCTGTGACCCCTCCACTGGGGAAGATGGCATACACCACTAAGGAAGGCGATGGGGACAAGTCAGCAGTGAAGGTCAAAGGGATGGAGAATGAGCCTTTCAACACTGTGGAAGGAAAAGCAAAGTGTTTTCATCATAGCCCCATCGAGACCTCCCTCTGCCCTTCTTTTTGTGCTATATAATCCCACAATGTCAAACCACCTCCTGCTGCTGCACTGTCTGCCCTCTCCCTCCATTCTCTGACCCTATGTACTCCATCTTCCCCTACATCCTCCCAGTCTCTCTTCCCATGGTTGTTTCATTCTGTCCTTTTGCCCGCTTCCAGCTGACACAATTGCTTCCTCAGCCTCTCTCTGTCCTGTTTGCTGACTGCTCCAGACCTATAGATTATGGGGATTTGGGAGAAACTCCGGCAAGTCTCATGTCCAACCTAGAAACCGACTGGGTGTAACTGTTTTCCCTTCTCTGCCACGACTTACTGTTCAGTTTCCCGATCTGGATATTCCTCTGGCCCCTGACAGCAATTCCAGTCTTGCCAGTGACCTGCAGGAGGAGGGACAGGGATGAGCAGACTGCTGTTTGCCACCAGAGTACATCCACGCTTACCTATGTGCATCTTTCTCTCAAAAGCAAAATAAAACCCCTGAAATTAACTGTGGGCTCAATCCAACCCCAGACTTCAGGAGATTTGCGGACATCACATCTGGGAGGAGAAGCTTTAACACAGGAGACTCTGGTCTAGTCTGTTCATGAGGACAATGGATGGGTAGTGGATTCACTGCAGATTAGTGAGTGATAACTAAAGTGTTTCTCCTCTAGTAGGCTGGCCTCCAGATCAGACCAAAATCCATTTCCACTGAGCAGCTCTTTGATAACCAGAGTGAAAAAGGGATACCCCATCCCTTTTAAAGGGAGAAGATACTTCCAGCCGCAGCCTTGGCAGAGGCTAAGGGGGGGATGGGCTACAAAGACAGAAACCTCCTCCCATCCATGGTGACTGAAGCCCCAGCACCAGGATCATGATGTGGCCAGGCTGAGCCCTACTGGGTGTAGCATTCACCCAGTTCCCTGAGAACAAGGTTTATCTGTCATCCCTTCAGGGATGACCTAAATTATATCCTCAACTTTTCACTGGGGTCTGGTCCCGTCAGTGCAGCCCTTCCCCCTAGGTTATCTACTACCCCTACTCACATAATATGCAAAACTTATACGGCTGGTGTCTTCTCCCAGGTCATCCCTGCTGAGTGTGAAGGTCACCTGGACATTCTGCTTGAGCCCACAAGGCAGTGTTTCCGTGGGTGGGTGTATGTCCAGGAAGCTCTTGGTTGTGACATGGAAGGGCTGCAGGTGATGGTAAGCGTTGGTGTAACTGAAGTCAGTCCTTCGAGCAGTGCGCATGAGCTCCTCCAGCGTGAACCTCCCCTGAAAGGGCACCAGAGACACACAGAAATGAAGAGTTTCATGCTTCCGTGCTTTGTTAGGCTGTCATCAGCGTGGTTTGGGAAAGGCTGTGGGTTTGGTGACTTCCAGCTGGCTCTGTGCAGAGCTGTGTGGTGAGCCCAGGCCTGTGCTAGCAGGGGGCTGCAGGGCAGGAGGGGGGAGCACAGATAGAGCTCAAGGATTCTCACTTTCTCATATGCAGAGGTGGTGCTTACCTCCAAAGAGACTGATGAGCTGTTCCAGGCAGTCGTGTCCAGGTTGAACGATGCTATTCCACTGTCATCTGTGATGTATGTTTTGATAAACCGACGCCTCATGACCCTTATCACAAGATAAACCTTCCTGTTTTTCATACCCGTTCCATAGTGATCCTGAACCTTAATCTGGTGACAACAGGGTGAGGGAGGAAAGCCAAAGTCAGATATTTCTTCCAGTGTCACACCCAAAACCTTCCTTTCTGACAAACATAGACCTTCCTGTGTAGGTCACCTACAGATTTCAGTCTGGCCCCAAGAAGACAGAAGAACAGTACAACTCCCCCATCTCTAAAGTGAAGCTGAGCATGGTTAAAATCTGTCTGCTCCAAAAGGTGTGTGAGACTGGAATACGAGGATCTTCTCTCCTAGCCAACAGCTGAGGCATCCTTGCATCCCAGCATCCCTGCTGAGACACCACTCATTGCTCTCAGCAGATGCTGGAGGTGTAAATGCAACATGGAATCTGAAATGCAGCCACTGTAGCCACACTGTCAAGCAATGTGACACAATGCAAGGTAAAGCACTCTGTCTGAGGAGCAGAAAATGCCTTGGGTCAGCTAGATTTACCAGACGCTATATTCCTTGGCAAATGACAGGGAGCGAAAAAGCAAGGGAAGAAAATCACCTTCCCCCTGTACGGTACTCCAGGGATGTAATATTCATTGGGTGTCTCAAATACTGCCCTTGCAGCTGTCCTGGAGATGAGGATTTGGCTGGAGCTGTTGATCTGCACCCCTGTTGGAATGCAGAGTGCAAGGGAAGCAGGATCAGTACCAGAGGTGACTACTGCACTCTAGTTTAATCTCACTTTGTTACTCCCAAGCTCTCTTAGCAGAGTGTATGAAAATTCCTCCCCAACACCAGCATGCTTCAAGGTTTGGAGGCTGCTCTTGTGGCAGCTCCTTCTTTAGTGAAGCTGTCTGCAAGCCTCTTTGTAGCCTCATGGACCCACACCACTCATCCAGCTCCCAGCCACTCCTCATCCTCCTGCTGCCGGCAGAGTAGCTCTCCATGCCCTGTGATGATCCCAGCAGCAGGGAGGAGGAGAGTGGGAGGTGTGCCCTCTGATCCTCAAAGCCCCAGAATGGTTCCTCTTGCCCTTGTACCTTCCCTGCTGAGCCCCTGGGTACCTGTGCCCATCTCCAGGAGAGAGGCTTCTACATGAAGTTTGTTATCTTCCTCGCTGGGAGTCAGATTGAAGACTGATGTGCTGACAGAAGGGGTGAAACACCCATTGCTCGCTGTCTGCAGTAGGGAGTGATAGGTATTATTTGGGGCTGGGGGGAAGGGAAGGGGTCAGAAGTACAAGGGATTAGTCATTCTGTCATAACTTTCAGCTACAAATAATAATGCAGAACTCATAAAACACCGGAACATGTTCCCCAGGGAGGTGGTGGATGCTTCATCCCCAGAAACATTCAAGGTCAGGCTGGACAGGGCTCTGAGCAGTTCATTCTGTTCACTCAGCCTTTGACAATTCATCCTGTGTGGTGCTTCTTTACTGCCCATATACCTTCCAGGATTTTACTCACGGGACCGCTGTATTCCCTACAGATGTCCTTGCTGGCATTCTGGGGCCACCTCCTTGCTTTCTGGCACACAGTGACATGCACGGTCCCTCTCACTGCTTTCCCATAGCTGTACCTGCAGGGAGAACACCAGAGGAGCCTCTGGGCAGAGGCACCATGTGCTTTGTCCAGCACACTGCTCCACACAGGTGCCTTTCGTGATGAAGGTCTTACTACAGCTGGCAAGCAGGCAGGCACAAATTAAAATACAGCACTTTGAGTACTTTGGGACTGCAATAGCGTGGTCTGACATCCAAGAGATGCAAAAACAAAGCACGGACAGGAACAGACCCACACCCTCTGGAGGTCTCCCACTTCTGGGCGCATGCTGTCCTGGAATTGGGGGCAGACACAGAGAGTGGACCTGATTTATCCACTCAGTGAAGATATTAATTCAGGGGGAAGGCAGCAGAAATGTGTGTCCCTGCAGACGGCAACAGCAAATTGCAGTAATAGAGCCACAGAGTGACCTCAGATCTGCCTCACTATGGGCTTATCTCATGATCAGGGCTCTTGTTTCCATCATCAGACCTGCTCTGCTGATTTAGATGTTTAGGTATTTCCTCTGCCTGCTTTGCTGCCTTTCCTTGCTTTGACTTCTCTCAGACTTGCCCTTTGGAGCAATGCTCCTGATGATATTAGTAAAAAGATGACATCTATGACCCATCCTGGTGATGCAGCATGGTGTACTATTTACTGCTACAGCCTTGTATGACATAATTGTAACTGTCCCAATTAACGAGAAATTATGTCAGACCAATCGGTGGCAAAAGAGACACCAAAAGTCTCCCGAGAATTCAGCCCCAAATACAAATAAGCTCACCTGCTTTTGAGCGCTTTTGAGCTCATTGTCCTCCCATCTTTGTGTTTATACTGTCAGAGGTCCTGCCCTCCTTCCCTCCCCCATCTGCCCATTTTTTTGCTGATAACCACCTAAGTGGAGAAATCTATCTACTGCTTCTAAGAAGGCAATAAGTTCAGTAGCATGTAAGTGAGAAGGCATAAACGCCTAAAGAAATGCCAGCTCCTGCTCCTTTACCTCAGCAGGTCTGTCCCAAATCTGGTGTTTTTTCCCACATAAGATCTTCCAATGCTGGACGGACACAGCTTCCAAAGGAGGGTATCTCTTGCCTAGGACAAGTCTCCCTATAGCTAGATGTTCTCTCTCATGTATGGCTCATGTACCTCTTCCAAAAGGAAAAACCCATCAGTTTGACTCTTGAACTATTTGGGATTCCTCTAAAGGAACAGCCCTATTTGACCCTTCTTGAACCACCTCCCTCTGATGGATTGAAAAGATAGGACACATATGGAAGGAGAGACACAATTTTGATGAGATCTCTCCTTTCCCCCGAACATTCTCCTTACCTGCCACACACTCGCAGTGGGAAGCTTTTATCTGAAGCGTAAATCTGAGCCGGTCCCTCGAAGAAAACATCAAACTTTTGCAACACTGGAACAAAAACCTCAGAGTTATTCCATCAAGGGCAAAAGACCACCTGGACACAGGAACACAAAAGGGAAGAGTGTGTTCCCGTGAAGGAACATGTTAATGAGGTAAAAGCAAGCATTAATTAAAAACAGGGAAACCAAAGAAAGAATTCCCCGTTCCCCTCCCCCCCCCCGCCAACAGTCTTGCAGAGGTCTTTAGTGTATTCTAACTCTGTGCCAGAAGATACCTTCTCCAGGAATCTCCAGCATAATCTCCCTTGTGTTGATTTCTGATACTGCCCATAGATTTGTATTCAGTTGTAGCTCTCAGGCAGTAAATCCTATTTTACAATATTTGACCTTACATTGTTATACAGACAGGCAAGCAGCAAACAAGCAACTTCTTCCATCCCTTTCTTCATTCTCCTTACCACGTTCCTCCACCTTAAAGGTACTGGACTGGACTGAACTGGACTTAGAGGACTGGGCACTGATGGTGTAAGTCCCCAGGGAGAGTTCGTCAGCTAACTGGAAAGAGAGATCTGCAATGCCCTGTTTTGGTCTCACATCCAGCCACTGGCCAACACGGTTTTGGTTTGGGTCCTGTGGTGCAAGGGAAGGAAAGAAGAGGCAGTCATCAGCAATGCCTGCTACTCTCTACCCAGAGCCCACTGGATTGAAAGGCATTTCAGAGATTTCGGAGGCTTTCACAGGTTCCTGCTGGTTTTAGCCCAGATGGTGATGCTGGAGATGTTCACCAACAGAGGTAAACCCAACCCACCCAGGTTTAATCTGCTCTGTACAGCCATGGAAAAAGAAAGTATGGAAGGTCCTGACATTTAGACTCTCCAGTCTCCAGTAGGATGAACTGTAAGAATTTACTAAAGCCTGGCTGACATTCCTGAATATAGAAATTGATGAAGTCAAACAATTTGTATCATCAAGGCTTGTTAAGAAGAAGCATTTGGACAGAGAATGTGCATGCATAGAGCCTAAGAAAAGTAACTTGGACCAGTAAGACAGCATCCTAGGTACCATCCATACTGAAATACCTTTCCTCATAACATCTGAGGAGTCTGGAACACTCACCTGGATTTCCACCATGGAGTACTGCAAAGCAAACAGACAGCACTGTCAAAAACTGGCATGATGTAGCAAACTGCATGAAAACTTCTCTTACCCACCCAGCCCCTGTACTGTGACAAACATTATGATACGAGAAGCTTGATTCTACTGAAAGCAGGACAATTGCTTTGAAATAGTAAGGAATAGTAAAAATCTACGCTATTCTTTAGATTTGCTTTTTGATCCCTGAATATTTAAGATGCATTTTGATAGGTATTCTACAACCATGAAAGCTAGAATTTGCTATAATAAAATGGGAAGAGTAGGAAGACTCTCAAATACTGTCATACCAAGTTCACAAATATTATAGGGCCACAATTTTGTAATATATATCCCAATAATTAGCAAAACTGCATCACCTATAGGAAGACTACTCCCCACATCTTCCTTTAAAATCCCTGGCATAGGAGGTAAGGCTGGGGGTTATGAATTAATGCTGACTGCAGCTGACAGTGACAGGGAGGGACAGGGGAGGACACACTTCAGCCCTTCTAAGCCCACTAGTTCTCTGTTTGTTCCTATACTACTGCATCTATCATCCAGGAAGCAGTACTGGTGAAGAATCCCTAATTTGGGAGCACAAAGCATAAGGAGACAGGAGCAGGGCTTGGGAGAGTAACCAGACTGTAAACATGCAATTGACATGTAATTCACATTATTCATCATTCTAAGCTTTCACACAAGTTATCAGAGGCAACCCTGTTTTCATTGAAATAAAAAAAAGAGTGCACGTTAACCTGCTGGTGAACAGCATCCATATTAACTTCAACTCATCTAATTTACAAACTAGATATTACAGCTTTAATGCTGCAGTGCATTCAAGCCTTTATAATAGCTTTGGCTAAACATGATCTTTTGAATTTTCATCACAGCATAATTAACAGTTACAATGTTAATTTGTTTATACTCACACATAGACATCAAGCATTTATGGTCAAATATGTACATGAACCAACTGTGCGGCAAGGAAGCAAATGTATGATTTATACTCTATTATCTAGTTAATATAAGATATTTTTATATTAATATACATATTCTTTCCTCTGGGGAGAAGAAATGAGTGTTTGATCCTAGGACCTCACCAATAGCCCAAAAAAGAGGAAATTAAGTCAGCAATAAAGAAGCCGGAAGGATCTCTCCCTTTATTTTAGTCTAGAAGGATTTGATCCAACTCCCCTAATGTGTGCCCTTCAGCATTTAATTGTCATGGCATGAATTCCTGTTGGCTCTCCCTAAATTGCTTGAGGACCGAGGAGTGAAACAGCTATAGCTGCTGGCTGCAGATATAATTGCTTACTGGAGAATGGCACCAGCCTTGCAGTTTCCTGGCCACCACATATGCAAGTCTCTGGCAACTTCTCCCTCCCTTGACATGGGGACAATGAGCTGCTGCCAGCAGCAAGTCACTATAATTTGGTTATACTGTTTTCTCTCTTTTTTGTATGATCACTTCCTGTGTATCTTTCCCCAGATTAATTAATTTTTCTTGAAATTTTGCAGCTTGCTTCAGGCTCTCCTGCCGCCCTCAGGTGCCACACACTGCACAAATCACTGAGCTTTCCAGGGCTGCGGGAAGGGATCTTTGAGTCCGGCGAGGTCTATAGACAACTTTGTCTGATAATTATGCCCATGGCCAGCAACCCACAGACTGCTCCCCAGAAGCCCTGCCTGCTTTTTCGGCAAGGGTAGGAGCACTCAGCTAGCTGGGAATGCTGGCACACTCCGCAAATACCATCCAACCCTCCCATCAGCAAGCAGCCACCCTATGAGTGCAACAGCAGAGCCATCAGCCAACAGGAATTGTTGTTCAAATTTGGTTTACTCGAGGGTTGGCATTGGCCACCCAGTGTGCTGGGACTGTCCCAGCCTCCCTGGCATGGGGCTGGTAGAGGAAGCAGAACCATCTGAAGCCTGGAGACTTCCTTGCCTCCACTTAGACAGGCTTTACCTTGCCATTAACGGGAACAAAATCTTCAGTCAACGTCACAATCCTGAATTTCACTGGAGGGAGAAAATGGAGTAAAGCACAGTACAGACAGAGCGCATTTGGGAACGGACTTGCCTCACACTTGTCTCACCCCAGAACCATAATTCCACACCCAGCCCTCGTGGCAGCAGCCCTATGCCTGCCCTGCAGCCCCTCTTACCTTTGCTCAGCCCTGCTCACCTCTGCTTGCCCCGAACATGTGACAGCAGCACAGCTGCTTCACAATTTAGGGGTTTTCCCATGGGCTACACCCAGGGTTACCCTTACATTTCCTTGTCTGCAGTGTAGGCAGACCAGTCCTGCCTGGCCCTGGCCAAGAAGACCATGTTCAGGTCTGCTCCCTCTTCCAAGCCAGCTCTGCTCCTACAGCGTGTGAGAGCTCCCCTCCCAGTCCCCTCCTGCTGCTAAAGCAGGGTATCCAGGGTCATGGATACCTCACTGCAGAAGGCAGCACTCCCCCTCTGTCCCCAAGGAGGCCACATCGCACAAAGCACCCAGCACAGCACTCACAGGAAATTGGGAACGAAGTCCAGGTGGGTCAAGGCAGGGCCACTGTCAGGGTGCTCCATGCATTGCTCACCTGTCTGTCCTGGATTATAGATGGGTTTATCCGTCTGAATGAAGGTGCCAGTTCCAGCCCTGCGGATCAGGACTTTCTTCTCTTCACCTGCACTGAAGTAGTGGCCATTGGAGATGTGCAGGTGCACAGTGGCCACCTCCTGGCTGCCTGCAGGTCGGGGCACCTAGGACACAAAAGAGGAGAGCCACTAGGTTAGCAGGAGTCAGAGCAGTGCTGTCCTCACTTTGACTGCCCTGCACGCCAGGCTCTTTGCCATCTTAGTCTGGTGGGCAGCACAGGGTGTCCCTCAGTGGCTGAAGGCTATGTCTGTGGAAGCACAGGGTACAGCATTTAGCAGTTAGGATAGATCTTGGACCAGACAAAATGGGAGTCTGTTCTGACACGGGAATTTTGTTTACTCCTTCATGGGGCCACTGTTAGAATCTGCATGGAGAAAGATGGAGAAGACTTCAGTCAAGGGAAAAAACGGTCCGTGGTGATGAGAAATCTGTTTCCTAGGGTGTGGGGGTCACAGAGGCTGAAATCCTCTCTTATTCATCAGTGCAAACTAAGAAAATAAGGATCATGAGTTTGGCAAATCAGAAAGATTTGTGCTGAGCTTCTGTGCACACCTCCCCATGTCTTTCCTAGTCCTCCAGCACATTTTCAAGCCCTTAAAGAAAAGCTTGTAAGGAAGCAGACATGAGGGAAGCTGTCTGAGGTGAGAGGTCTGACTCTGCATCACAGATTCACAAACAACATGCTGACAGTGCATCCTCCTCAGGGGAGAGAATGAGCTGCACAACTCCATTTGGGTGCTTCCAAGCTATCCATCCTCCTCAGACCTTTGGTGCCTGGCCAGACAGCCTTCCCTCAGTGTGCCACCAGGATATCCCACAGGAAGAGTACCAGGAGGACAAAGACGAGGAGCGAAGACACCAGGCTGCCACTAAACACTCCCCCTGATTTTGCATTCACTCCTTCCCATGCCCTCTTATCATCTGTCTTCCTCTTTCTCTATTTCTTTGGTGAGAGGCAAATGAGCAGGCTGGGAGCTGCCAGCTAGGGGTCCCTGCCAAGAATGACTCTGACCTGAAATCTGGTGCACTCAAAGATCCAGTTGTTCCTGACGACCTTGCGGTAGAGGCTGAGGTTGCCAGATGGGTGTACAAGAGTTAAGGCCACACGAATGGGCTTTTCAATCCCACGGAGGTCCAAGCATGCCCTCTGGGATGAGGGGTAGGGCAAGGCAGCTGGAATGATGATCATGTACCTCCTGAAGAGGGGAAAAAAGATATCATCACATCCTGGGAGCCATCTCGCCCACTCTTGGCACTAAAAGGTTGGCCTGAGGAAACAGGAGAGTTTGCCATCTCTCTGGGGCTAGGAGGTGCTGCTCTGCTCAAGTGACTGGGACAGATTACCAGAGTGAGAACCTTGCACAGGGGTGATGGAAGGTATTGAGTTCATTTCAGATAAATACAAGAGGAATACTTTCAGGTGACAGAATAGAATTTGCCCTTCTTGCTTTGACATGGCTCCTCAACTACCTTGACAGCAGCCTGCTTCCTGCTCAACCATCCCCAGCCCTGCAGCCCTTTTCATCTGCTCTTCACTTTATCCTACACCTTTCCCTTCATCCTGCCTCATACTGCAGTCCCTCACTCTTCTTGTTCCCACTGCCAGTGCTCACCTAATCCTTTTATTGCAGCGATATCCATGAGAGAGGTTCCCACCTTCAGGAGGGCCCTGCATTCACAACAAGGCTCTGCACCCAACCCGTGTCCAGCCCTTCCAGGAGATGGCTCACAGGGTTCCACACTCTCTCCCTGCTATCTTGGCCCCTCCCTCAGCACTCACAACTATCAATCACTAGATTTTTAAATGGCACTTACGGTTGTGCCACTATCCCCAGGGTGTAGAGCAGGCAGCTCAGGAGGAAGGGAGTCCACATTTTCATGGGAGAACCCCAAAGGGGTGGATTCTTCTGGAGGGCTGGTCAGGAGAGAATGTAGGGTGCTGCTTCTCTCCTTCCAAAATCTCCAGGACTCCTACTGTTGCCGTTTCTCCCAGGAAGCAGACAAGAAGCCCCAAGGTTTCCTTCCCTCCGCCTCATTCCTGCATTTATAGTGCCACAGGCACAGGGTTGTGCTGTCCAGGATGTTCCCCAGCCAATCCAAGTCCTTTTGGACTCCAGCCTCACTGCTCTCCTACTCCCCTGTGGATGGACCAGCATCATTCAGACAAATGTGCCTTTTATTTTGCTAACCAGCAGCCTGTTTCCTGTTCACTGCACTGCCCCTGCTCCCTGTGCCAGTTGCAGCCCAAGTCCCATTGTTTTGCCTCTGGCTGGATTGTCCCATGACCCCTTGGCATGTGCACCCAGCTGGAGCTCACTGTGAACTCTTGTGGTCATACTGTCCCCAGGCTTTCTGAGTCTGCAGCGCCCAAGGCAGGCCTCAGTCCTGAGATGGAGACCAGGCTTTGCACGAATTCAGTGTGTACACATAGCTCTCTGCTCCTTTGCAGAAGAGGAAAGCACAGGGAAAGCAGGCAGAGCTGGAGTCCTCACCTTGCCTCTGCCCTACAGGTATTTCAGTTTGAAGAGAAAATTGAACAGCTGCAACTCACCCCAGCTGAATCACACTGCTCTGTGCTCCAGTTCAAGGCCAACCTACTCACACCCTCACAAGTGGAGGAAATAAGGGCTGAACATTGGTCAGGCAGGTCAAAATCTGCATGGCTGAAGTCCTACAGGGTCTTCTCTAGCTACCAAAAGGCTGTGCTCTAGCCCTAGCTGATGGGAACCCACACTGTCTGGTTTGGGGCCTTCTTTCCACATGCTAATTTTATACATGTTAGTCCACTGATTGTACTGAACTTTTCCCTGAGTATCTTACCCTAATTGAAAAGAAAATCTGGTTCTTGAAACTACTTATTCTCAAAATATGGAAGTTCCTCTATTTTAGTATCAAGGACATTTCATATCAAAATGTACCACTAACTTATTCTTCAGTACCAAACTGAGCTCTTAAACACGTAGCTCCTAGTAATATTTTCCTTTGCTTTAGTACAGACTAACCATAACAAGGAAACTAGGCTTTGGGGCTTTCTTTTACCCATTTATGCACACACACGTAATGGGCAGATACAAATCCTCTCTCCCCTTTCCCTCTCCCTGGGCTTTGTTCAGCTCAGAGCTGCTGGTGCCAGCAGTTGGGAGAAATGCATAAATGCACCTGGACAAACAAGCAAGCAGGAACCGGAGCAAGAACATGAATCATTCTCTGACACTACACTGCCCTTCATTTCTCTCCATGGGTCTCAAAAAGTACAGGCAGTGCCTGTTGAACAATCCCAGCTGACATGTGTTTGTTCCCAGCAGATCCACAACAGTGCCAGGGGACAGCCAGATCCCTCATAACAGCACAGGGGCCCACAATGGCAAAGGTATTGAGTGTCCTGACTCCCACTGACTCCAGCAGCTATTTTGTGAGAGCAGACGTGTAAACACATCTGAAGTTCTGGACTTAGCACTGATTGGAAAGCTACACCCTGACCACTCAATCCAGTCTAACTCCCAGGCAGTGAAACAGAATTAAATAAATGTAGGAGTAACAAAAACAAAGTGGCAGGCTTGGTGTGTGTGTGATTCATCTGCCTCAGCCCTATCTCCGTCTCCCACTACCAGCACAGTGACCAGTTGGTGGTGGCCAGGAGGTACTGGGGAAGGGAGCACCTCTTAGCAGGGCTCTGCACCCCCTAGGACTTGTGACGGGGCACACATTACCTGGGTACTGTCCTGTGCTAAGATCCTTCCCCAGCCCACACACCCACTCATCACCTGGCCCGGAGACGGGCAAGAGGCACATCAGTAGTGGATTTGTGTCCCTGGAGGCCGGCAGTCCTCAGTGCTCAAGCAGAGAGCTGATCACAAGGTAAATGGAAGGATGCACACCACCAAGCTCCAGCCTGAATCACCACAACCCCTCGATTTTGTGAAGTACAAAAAATGACTGGGATGTTTGACATCTGCTGCTCCAAGTAGAGAAGGGGAGGTTTAGGCCAGAGAGAAATCAACAAGTTTTGTACAGCAGTGGTTTTTTCCCTGTCTTTAAATTCTCTTGGAAGACCGCCACCTCCTTCCAAATGCTCTCTAGTAGCCAGACATCCCAGGTACTACCGTTTAAATCTTGTAAAGAACATTTTGAAGGACACAGAAGAGATGTTAAGAAAGTGAAACAGAAATTACAATGGATATTGAGTCAAGAGTGACACTATGTGTAATTTTTACACAGAGTGTGTGTATACATATGCACAGGAGTGGCAAGGGGCTGTGTGTGAGCTCCTTCTGCAACAATGGGCTCATGCATAAGCTACCCCTCATGGTGTCAGTAACGGGTAGTTTGGATTCCTGTGTGTGTATAACCACCACAGCCTTTGTTTCCCCAATAAACCTCTGGTCTGGGGGTTTTTCTCAGACCTGTGCTTTGCTAAGCTCTGCAAAACAAATTATAAGAACATGGTGGCATTGGCAGTGAGAGGTGGAGTCCCTCCCTCTTTGCAAGACTCCAAGCTCTAGCCAATGTACTCTCTAAGTACCAGTACCAGCTGCAGGCCTAACTGGCTCCAGTTCTGCTTTTAGATATCAGCAAAGACAGACTCTGCCAGAGGTAAACGTAAGGGAGAGAGAACACATTTGCAAAGAAAGCGGAAATATTTGCAAAGTGTTTTTAAAACGTTTCAAAGAAAGTATTAAAAATTCTGTTCTGCAGAGTCAAGACCTGCATTGCTCATGGACTACTGAGCAAATTGAATAAAGAGAAAAGCACCTGTTTAAACAAAGGTGCAAGAGGAGAAAGTGACACCGACATCAGCTCAGCCACTTCTGGCGCTGCACAAGGTATTGCTACCACCCAATTGCTGTACTGAGCTCATGCTTTCATTCTGGCCCTGTTAAACCACACCTGAAGCACAGAGCAGGCTGTCAGCAGCCTGCCTTGCTGGCAGGTCTCCTCGGTGTGTTCGCTCCTAACCAAAAGAACTTGCAATGCTCATGTCTTTGTCTCACAGACAGCAGTTGCTGAGTCTTCAGGGTTACCCTGGAGCTTCACAGTTAGAATTTAAACACACTTTCCAAATCCATCCCTTTAAACCACCACAAATCAGAGTCTTGTTGCAGGTTATGGAGAGCTTTCAGGGCTGTAACCACATCCTCACCCTCAACCCTCATCTGTCTTCCACACCTTCCACTCTTAAGCCTGCCTTTGCGCTTAACCATCGCGCGCTTACAGCCAGCTCTAGGGAGGGTCTGTGGAGACCTACCTGTTTAGACAGAGACATGTCACTGTCAAGCTAAAAGATCTGTGGTCACCAGCACCTAAATCATGAGGTTTGATTTTAAAAAGCAGTGATAGATGTTGAATTTTCACATACTCTTTGGTTGTTGAAATGCCCATCCAGCTCCTTGTAATGTGGGAAAGACCCTGCTCACTTTCCTCGCTCATTAGCGGGGGGTTCAACCCCAGGGCACCACTCCTTCCTGACAACTCATGTTTGGATTGTCCTGTGCAAGATCCAGCTCCACAGGAGGTGCAGAAACTAAAATCACTCCCTTTCTGCTTTCTGTGCCAGAAGGACAGAGCCAGTCTGTGAGATTCACAGCAGGGTAGATTTATACCCACTTAAAGTGCACAATCAAACAAGACCTTATGGCTCAGCTACACCTGTGTGCAGTAGATGATGCTCAGTGGGATCAGTCTCCATGCGGGGCTCGGAGTCCTCACCCCACACTGGTGACTGCACAAGGCTGCTGCAGGAGAATCCAGTGCTGGAGGAAATAAATGCCAGTGACATGGTTCCGACACAGAGTTTGCTTCTGCTCACTCCTGCCAGGTAAATGCTGTCACAGAGTCCAGACACACACCACAGTACCCAGATTTGTGATTTGTATTTTATTTTCATTCTTTTTACAAGCAAGAAAATCCCTGGATTAACACAATCAGAATTAATCAGACACCCCAAAGAATTCACCAGGTAATGGCTGTCAGGATGAGCAGCACAGGTTAGGCTGGATTTAGTCCTGAAATCCAATCTGAGATGTGTCCCAGCACCAATATCCCAAGCACTGAGATGTGACTTTCCAGGTGACACGTCTCATTACACTAGGAGCAATAATGCAGCAGCCCCACTGTCCTAGGGCATCTTGCACTAGTGGGATCCCTGTGAGCTGAAGCAATGGACAGGAAGGAAGCAGTCCAAGTCCCTAGAGAAATGAGAGCAGAAGAGAGAGTAACCCAGAGAGCAAATAATATGACCCAAATTATTAACTTTGCGATGCTAACAGCTAGGGAGCACAGGTTCTAAAGGAAAGGGTTTCCCTGGTTTGATCCAGTATCCTTGTTTTACCTCAGCCCCTCCCCAGAAAGAGAAACTCTCCATATCCAAACACAGTAAGCTGAAACTAGTACCATGAATTCAGCTCAGGGAGTTTCAGATACAGTCCTAGATGGAGGGAACATGCTGAATCAGAGATACATAGGGCTCCCGTGGGACAGAGAGAAGTGGCTGGGGTGCAGAGGAAACATCACAAGGCTGCTGGCTCTGTACAGGGGGCTGAGGAAGGGATTTGCACCTACCTCAGATGCAGAAGACATTATAGTCAGCCAGGGCCTGCTCCTCTGCAACAGAACAGGAGAGAGCTAAGTTATCCTTGCACAGAGCCAAGTGCCAACACCCAGGCAGCCCTGGCACCCCATGGCTCCACACTGACCTGGGTTGTAGTAGTCGTAGACCCTGACATGGCCTGGCTTCAGGTTGGTCACCTCAATCTCCTGCTCCAGATGCAGGACATACGTGTCAGAAATGTGGCTCAGCTGGGGAAGAAAATAAATGGCAGTTCACTTATGAGCTGTTCTTTTTATTCCTCACCTGAATTTGATCCTACTAAATGACAATAACAACTCTGTACACTCAAACACTGGACTCCAAGATGAATCTTGAGTATCCTGCTCTGCTAGCCCCAGTCCTGGATTCTCCCAACAGCTCTGGCAGTGCCCTCCACTCCTGCAGCTTCTCTAGCAGCACAGACATTACCTTGTCCAAGTAGATGGCAACACCTCCTTGTGTTTTCTCAGTTCTTCTCACAGAGTGCCCATGATGCAGCTAGGACAGGAGAGCAGAGGAAGCAATTTAGTTTTGTCTCCTGAAAGGTAAGCGTGAGACATCCCAACAAGGTTTATCTAAGTCTGAGTGTGCAGATTCTCGTTCACTCGCTTCCAAATGTATTTTGAACTCTTATCCCTTCAGGCTGATCTCCCTGCAGGGCCACTCAGCTCCTGCAAACCCCAAGGACAGGAGCCTAGGCTGCTTAGCTGACAAGGACATGCTGAGCAGATTGGGCCAGCAGTATCACCATCCTCAAGACTCAAGGAAAGAGCCAACCGTATGTTGTGTGGCGGAGGGGAAGGGATGGTGAGATTGCTCAAGAGAGAGACAGGTAACACCTTCCTGTGCACCCTTCCCCTCTCCTGGGGCATGGATGGTCTCACTGACACCACATCCCCATCCTGATTCCACACTTCTTACAGACATCCCAGATCCCGGAGCCAGGGCAAATCCAGTCAGTAGGGACACCTCCAGAATCACCATGTTGGAAGTGGATTTCTTCCCATTGTACCTGGGGGAGAAGATTAAAAAGAAAGTCTCTCCCAGCTTCCCCTTCCCTCTACCACCATCCCCTGTGTGCAGTGCCGTGAGCCAGGCAGCCCAGCCAGGGGCCAAGGCAGTCACTGCTCCCTCTCACAGGGGCAGAGGATGGCTGCACTGCTCTGAGCATCCCCACTCTGAGCTGACTACTGCACTCCCCTCTCCAGCAAGAACCAAGGCTCTCCATCTGGCCCTCCTGCTGAAACTGCTTGGTGCCTCCACTGCAGCCAAGAAGCACCCCTGAGCTCTCCAGCCATGCCCAGCTTTCCTTCCCAAGTGAGAAGAGATCTTTAGAGTCACCTGACATCGACATGGACAGTAACAGAGCGTGTATTGTCCTTGGTGCAATTGACTGGCTCAGTTTTCACTTGCAAGGCAAAGGATGTTGAGTCTTGTGGGGAGGGTGTGTTGTACCTCAGCACCATCTGCAGGGAGAGACAAAAAGACAGACTAAGACATGTACATCTTACATGGATATATGGATAATTAGTTTAATAGCATCTATCACACATTTTTTTTCCACTGGCTATCCTAATCCTCAAGATTGGACCACAGACAGTGAACGGGTAAGCGATACGCAGTAAGCACACTCATCCCAGTACCCAAAATAAGGGTCACTCAGATTGGAAACCTTCCATGGGTTCCTTCTCAAACTTTCAATTGAGACTGTGCAAGTCAGGGACACAGCAGTGGGACCACTATAAAACATTTTCATCTTCCAGTACTTTTGAGAGCTGTGGAAGTATCATTGTCCTCATATTTGGGCAGGTTCTGTCTCTGTTTCCTCCCACACAGAGGTTTATTGCATTGGCACCAGGCTGGGATTAAAGCACAGTCAGTCCAGGGAGAGTTTTGGTTTTGACAAGGTGAGGAGAGGAGGGTGGTCACAGCAGGGTCTGTGGGAACCTACCCGAGTAAAGACACAGCAGCTGCCGTGGGCCTGCACCAAGAACTTGCCCGGGACCTCTGTCAGTGCTGCCTCCTGCACCAGCAGCCGGTTCTGATAGGAGACTTGGAACTTCTTCCCAAAGCCTCCATGGGACCTCACCCTCACTTCTGCATCCCCCTGCGTGCTGTATGTCAGCGCTGCATACTTGGCCAATGCCTGCAAGGCCACTACTGTGTCCTGAAAAGGAAAACACAATTACATGTGCAGCTCTGACATCCAAAGACACCTGAAATCAGCGTCCTGAGGACCTCCATATCCAAGGGCTCCTCTTCCCTTACACTTGCATACATTGTGTGCATATCTCATAGAGGTTCCTTCTCAAGAAACATCCCTTTCCCTGGCCATGAGTTACCTGTGTTGAGGCAAAGCCTCCATAGGCATTCTGCTGCCTGGTGAGCCAGGCCACGATGCCAGAGGCCGTGGTGAGGTCAGACTCTGTGACATTTGGCTTGGAGAGCAGGGCCAGGAGGACGTAGGCTGTCAGCTCCACATCCACAGACACTGGCTGTGACCAAGGGCTGGTGCTGGTTCTGGGCTTGGATGAGGTCTGACTCCAGTGGATCTGCCCATCTGGGAAAGGAAGGTAGTAGAGGGAGTTTTGTAGTATGTAATACGCCAATATGCCAATAATCTGCATATGCATTACCTCCCAGTTGTCCAAATTCTGCATTGCCCTGTTTGCCAGGTCCACTAACTACCTAATGTCCACTGGCCAGTCCTGAGGGTCAGGGACTAATAGGACATGGGGCAGCTTGCTTTCCTCTCTGGCATTTTGCAGTCCTGCCCAAGAAAGCCCAAAACTCCCAAACCCCAACCTCCACTTCAAGTACCAGAAAAGGGCAAGAGATCTGAAGGAAATCAGCACCCACACCACAGTGCTGCTAGAACACACCATGAGCTCATACACTGGACATCTAAAAGCTCTCTTTGGTGAAAGGCCTAGAGGGTAAGGCTGTGGCCCTCCCAGGCTGCAGGTAACCACGGGTTCAGAAAGGTCACCTGTCCCTTCTCTGATGTTCCCCTGGCACTGAGGTCCCCGTACCTGCTCTGATGGCCTTTTGTTTGAGCACATCAAGGAGCTGCTGGGTGCGCTGGGAGTCCTTGGCCAGGGCGAAGGTGTAGGCCAGCAGGGCCTGGGTGTAAGTGCTGGCGGCCTTGGGCAGGGCCGGAGCCAGGCAGCCCAGAGCCCTGCGCACCACTGTGCTCTGCGGGAGAGAGGGGCACATTGCTTTTTCACTTACTTGTCTGATTTCCAGAGAACTTCACTTCTCAGCGTCTACAGTTGTGTTTCTCCATCAAGTTAATTGGTTTTTTACTTGCCAGTACCACAGTCTAGTGACTAGCTACAACCCTTAGCACTTGTAAGAGCTCCCTCTTGTTATTACTTCAGCATGCAGTTCCAGCTGCCCTACAGCACTCCTTTCCCAAACTTCTGCATTTTTTGTGAAGCTAAACCTTCTTAGGAGTTACATTATGTCTATTTCCTTGACTGTGGGAGCAGCTCCACCCACCTCAGGATCAGCCTTCAGCTGTTTGGGACTGGCAAGGGGATGGGAAGTGGGGGGGAGCGGGAATGACCAGCTAATTCCTGGGAAATTGCCAACACAGTATCTAGTCATGAACTCCCATGGTCCCCAGCAGTTTAACCTCACCTTCTCCCTGCCAGCAATGTCCTCTTCAAGGGAGAGTTTTTCCTGAGAAATTGTAAAATCTTCCACTCTATTACTTTTTCCACAAGTCCCTCCAAGGTGCTCTGTTGCCCACCCCAGTGTTACCACTAAGCTCTTTAGGATTCCGATCTTAAGGTAAGAGCATGGCAAAGAATCCCAGTATTTACCTCTGGTGTTGCTCCTGCCTCCAAGTATGCAGCAGTGATGTAGGCAGCCAAGGGGACTTCCCCATCTACACCTCCCTAAAGAAAGCATAGATATCTAAAAAGCTGGGAAAGTTAAATGGGCAAATACTCATGCCTTTTAGGAGAGGTCTCACTTATCCCCGGCTTGCTCCCTTGCAAGAAAGCACAATACCACAGGAAAGTGAATTTAAACAATTACCAGCACACTTGGCAAGAACAGCTTGGTGTTGTCCTTCAAGGTGCGCTGGCTCCTACCTTCATGAATGTGTGGAAAAGTTGTCCCACATTTTTGAAGCAACCACTGGGAAGCTGGTGGAATTCCAGCCAGGTGAGAGCAGCTTGGATAACCCGGTTGTCCAGGTAAATGTATGGCTTGGCTTGGACAAAGCATTTAACCACAAATGCAGTCAGCCTGATTGAGGAGAACAGGAAAAAAAAGGCATGAAAGGAGGAAGAGAGAATCAGAGAGAGATGGAGTGCATGAGAGAGCAGGAAGAATGAGTGGAAGAAAGAATCTAAGCAGAAGTTGAGGAAAAAGACAAAAAGTGGGAGCTTGAACCTGGTGGGTCTCTCTTTACCCGTTGTGCTATTTCTAATGTGCTGGTCCAAGGTCAGTTGCCTACCCATAGGGTGTTCTAGTCCACAAAGCTTCTAGAATACTTTGGATCCAATAGAACACCAAGGGGTTAACGCTGGAAGCAGAAAGCTGCCCACCTCCTGGCTGTCAGAGGGCAGGTAGGCAGCAGGGAGGGAACCCAGGGCTTACCAAGTATTACCATACTCATCCTTGATACCAAATTCACTGTAGGAGCCATCAGGGTGCTGATACTGCAGCTGTATCTGGTACCCTGGGAAGCAGGATAGGACATGAGTGCTCAGAGTGCTATTTGCAATGAACTGGCTGTGAAGGAATGGGGTGGTTGAGTGCTCCAGGTGGAAGGGGAGTAGGCACCTGGGACTGTTGGACACAGGGGAAGGCAGAGGGGCAAGGTGGGTCTGTGGTGCTCACCCTTGCGCAGGAATCCTGTAGCCCTGTCCTTGATCTCGGGGCTCAGCTGCCTCGTCTTCTCCAGGTACTGCAGCACATAGACAATGGGGGCAAACAGCACCATGTTCTGCTCCCCACAGCCGTGGGGCATCTGCACCAGGTGGTCCAGGTTCTGCAGTGCTATCCCCATGAGGTCCCCTGAGACAAAACATAAGCACCCTGACCACCTCCTGGGCAGTAGGATTCACCTCCTCCTACCTGTGACCCATTCCCAGCAGTGCACCAAGCAAGGCAGCCCCAGCACAGCAGCGTGGGGACACCTGTGTCCAGCCACCTCATCAGTTCCACTGTGCTCTTCAGATGAACTATACCCATTCCCATCCTGGCAGGGAAGCTCATTAACACAACAATCTCTCCCTGGCTGAGTGTTTTAGGTTGTCAGTAATCAGGAAACACAGCCACACATGTGGGAATAACGTGGCAGTGGAGCCTTTGAGATCTCAGAAGGGGTGGGGGGGAGTTTGGGTTTGGGCTTTCCTAGGGCTAAACTCGGAGCTATGGGATTTGCAAGGGTACTACCATAGCTTAATTCCTTACCAGTGACAGAGACGGTGGCTCTGACTGAACCTTCAACCACATTTAAAGGCAACACCAGGGACACAGACTCCTGTGCTGGATTCCCTGACACCAGTCAGGTAAGGTGTCGGGAGGACAAAAAGAAAGAGATTCTGATTAAAACAGCCTTCAAAATCCCCAGAAACTGTTCAAGCCTGTTCTGTGGTAACTTCCCATTTTCCTGTCACAGAGGCTGTAAATCACTTCAAAAATCTGTGTCCCATTCCACCCTTAACTTCCTCCATCCACCTCGTGGTGACTGTGCTGTCCAAACACCCCTCTTTATAAAGAGGTTGAGAGGATTTTCTCCAGGAAACCCTCAGGGGTCAAAGCCACCTGTTTTTCTCTACAGAAGTTACTCCATCTCATTTTAGATTTCAGTTGCAGGCTTGTCTTCTCAATGCACCTCATGCTTCCAAAATCAGCTGATGGCCCCATCATACACCACGAATTCAAGACAGGAACAGCAATCCTAAGCCATGTCCTCCAGCCTCACCATGTTCAGTAGTATGGTTTTATTTCCACAGGTGAAAAAGGCCTCAAGCTGTCACATTAGTGCCAGGGATGTTGATGGTAAAAGACCAGACCTCCCCCCAGCCTTGCCTAGGGAAAAGCCCTAGCTGGTACCACAATTGGAGTATGCTTCTGTAGCTTCATCATGTGGACAGAGAAAATAGTTCAATAAGTGGAAATACCCAGGAGGTGGTTAGGCAGGAAGAGGGGGATGAACAGGGTGAAAGAAGAAAACAATCCATCTACCTTTTTCAGGACACAGGATGGAGCTGTGAGCCTTTTCTACCAACACTCCCTCTGGCTGTTGGAGCACATAAAAGTAGCATTTTAATGAGCACCCAGGAGAGAAACGGGATTACAAGTGGATTAGAAGAAGGTATGTTCAGAATCCTGGTTCAGGGTGGACAGTCAGCTGGAGTATCATCATTATCACACAAAAATGCAAATCATTTTCACTTCGGATCAGAAACCAGCATGCATTTTCAGAATATCCTAACTTCTGAATATCTGTGAAAATGGTGCTGTAAGATTCAGCAGAGAACTCAGGAGGCAAGGACATAAAAGAGTGTTTAAAGTTTTCCATGGCATGAAGTGGAGGGCACCCCTCTACCTCTTATATCCATCAGCCCTCACAGTTGGGCCCAACTCAGGCCCTGAGATGATAATTACACATTTTGAATAGCAAGGGATAACTCCCAAAATTAACATGCACAAAATCTGGGAACTGCAGAAAGCCTACTTTGAGGCTTAGGTAACAGAACAGCTTGACTGACCCGGACTTGAATGAGTTTGATGATTGTGTCTTTCTGTCCTTGTTTTGGGACGAATGGTATCTCTTCACCACAGAGCTCTTTGGTGGCCACAGCCTCTGTGCTGAGGGTGATGTTCATGAGCCCTGAAAATAACAGACATTCAGGTGCATATGACACCTTCTGAGGAAACACTTCCCGTTAATACAATAGACATCACCTGCTGACAACAAAAATTTGATCAGAGACCTATATGTCCCTGTACCTCCTAGCACAGGCTTGTGAGTAACCGTGACCACAAGATAAGTGCAAACAAGTAACTGAGCAAACAGCTCGTCGATGTCAGCTCTTGCAAAACATCCCCACCTTGGTCCCACCCCTTCCCAGTTCCACCACTCCACCTCCCTGTGCTTCTCACCCAGTTGCTCAGCTGTGACACTCCACTGGAAGGTCTTGGCTTCCCCAGCACATAAGCAGCTGCTGTAGACACAGCCTTTGCATGGCTTCGGCTGGAAGTGTGCAGACTCCTCCAGGGTCACTTGGATCTGAAAGGGCAGCAGGGATGGCAGGTGGCAATAAATAAACATCAACAACACAAAAAGGAAGCCTACAGAGGGGTGGAAGCACGGGCATAGCCTGAGAGGAATACACACAGGTTGTTTGAGCAGCCAGGGATCAGGTTGGGAAAGCTAAAGCCCTGGGAACCTGGCCAGGGTTATCAAGGGCAACAAGCGTGTCTGTCTTTGTGCCTGGGATTGCCCCAGCCCAGGTGCAGGACCTTGCACTTGGCCTTGCTGAACTTCATGGGATTTGCACAGGCCCAGCTCTCAAGCCTCTCAAGGGTGCTCCCTTATTTCCCTTTTTAAAAATGGGGGTTATGTTTTCCCTTTTCCAGTCAGTGGGAACATCACTGGATTGCCTTGACTTCTCAAAGGGGATTTGGAACTGGATGATTTTTAAGGTCCCTTCCCCCATGATTCTGTGACACAGGCCACAGGTGTCAGCCAGGTCCCACTCTTCTTGCAGAGGCTATCAGAGCTCACCTACCTTCATGCATTGCTGCAGGATGTTGGAGACTGTGGCCTTCAAGTTGAAGGTCTCACCCTGGACCACAGAGGATGGCAGTGGAAGCTCCACAATAAAGGGCTTGGAAACAATCAGCCGGGAAGCTGGAGCAAATCCAAAGCCATTACGTCCTGTGCAGAACATTCCTGCTTTCCATTCTGTGATGGCATCAGGCACAGTGACAGTGACACTCTCGTTCCCACTGGGACTGGGGAGAGGCAGACAGCGACAGAAGCATTTAACTGAATGACGCTGTACCACACCAGGTGACCTTCTCTGCTTTGTGTCCTTCTCTGCAGAGCACCCCATCCCCTCACCTCAGTCCAGCCCCTGCTGAACTTGCAGCCCTTTAGGGTTACAAGTAAGTCCTTGTAGAAGTTGGTCCCCTGCCTCAGGTGCTCATATTGACAGAACACTTGGGTCAATAGGTCACATGGCTGCAAGATGCCATCAATCACAGACTGCACTTGCCCTCTGCACATCTAAAAATGGCTTACAGATGTCAGCAGTTTTATTCTTCTTGGTCTAGAGATGGAGAACCAGAAGAGCAACAGACTAGCAGCAGTAGGGCTTAGCAGATGAGGTTGTTCCAGCAATTCACTGTCATGAGAGACACTGACTGCTTAAAGCCCAACATGAGGGCAGGGCAGAGACTTGTCCTGTTCCCACATCACAGCTTTTGAGAGGAGCAGACTGTTCTGCAACTGCCACCACAGCTGACATAGAAAGCAGCCCTAGCTGAAGTTACTGGTCTTATTTGGCTTATTTTGCCATGCATGTACAGAAAGGCAACACACACAACACAGAAGCCTTTTGATGGCTCAGTTCGGGTTGGTGAACAAGTCACAGAGGAAATATCTGCTGCTGGGGATGAAGAGGTGGATGTATCTCTAAGGACAGTGGAGGCAAGAGAGAGCAGATATGGGAGGATCTGACCTGAGCATATTTCAGTCTTCAGAAAACAGAGAAGAAAATCTTGAAAGTCTCAGATGAAAAATCTCCAAAAGCATTCTCAGCAGACCCTGTGTACACACTGAGCCTTTCTCACAGGACACAATTTTCAGTCCTGTGAAGGACTTCTATGGACATCAGCTTCCCCTGGATACCAGGATACATCTGTGAGCACGTTTTGGGAAATGAAAGCCCACAAGGCTGCCAAAAGCAGAGTGTAGGCAGTAAACCAAGCTGTTTTGCTGCACCTCACATGCTTTTCTATCTTCCTATGCCAGCCACCTCTCATGGATGGCCAACACATCTAGTAGAGGAAAATGCATTTAATGCATACATCAGCTCCAGTAATGAACAGCCTGACAGGTGTGAGCCCCATATGTCCTTAATTTTCTTGCACAGATGCCTATGATCTAAACTCAGTTGCCTCTGATGCCACTCCCAGCCACACAAAATGACCCAGACTAAACCCGCACTGCTCGGTTTACTCACCCCACAGAATACAAATCCCATAGCCAGGTTTGGGGAAAATGCTTGTGTACTTTCTCTTCAGCTGAAGAAAAAGGTGGAAACATAGTGGGCTGATAGGTTGATGTCAGATGCTCTGTTGGAAACAACAAAGACCTAGTCACCATAGGGTCCTCGGATCCTGGTTAAGAGCAGAGGAGCTCCAGCACAGCTCTGGATGCAATAAATTCAGTCAGCTCTCGGGAAGCATGGCAACAGAACAGAGGGTGCTGTCCCAAATTTTAAAATCTCTTGCCTCATTTCAAATGTCAGAGATGATTTGGGCTTTACTTGCACATGGAGGCACCATGGGACAGGCAACCTTTCCCTCACCTCAGAGATAAAACCTGGTATCCAGACATCCCACTAACAGCCCTCACATTAGCACAACAGGTTTAGGGACAGGAAACCCTTTTTCTCCTCCATTTGTACTTACAGCAAGTGCTGCCTCTTGGCTCAAACCCAGGACTGCTTTCACATGAAAGACTAAGCCTCCCATGTAAGAAGAAACAGCTGGCAAATGCTTACTGTTATACACTTTATGGGGCTGGGCAAACGTCAACATGGGCCTGGAAATGAATGTTCCTGTTCCCCGCAGTATAGTTGTCAATGGACTGGTTGGACACACTCTGGGTTTCTTGATATTGGTGTTGGACATAATTTTCAACCCCATTTCCTGTAGGAAAAAATTAATCACCAGAAGATTGTCCTCTCCTCTCTGCCCTCTGCCCTTGTGCCTTCCTGTCCCCTCACACGGTGGGGACTTGGCTGCCCTCTGTATTGTCTTGCTTCATTTTAAGAGGGAATAATTCAGATCCCCAGCAACTGGCAAACAAGGTCTTCTAAGGTAATTCATCTGGCCTGAGAAAGCCAAATATATTCCTTTTCAAACACATGGTCATTTGGGTACTATGCCTTCTCAGCCTGCAGGGTGCAATTGCTCCTGCTATGAAGATTAAACAAATTGTGTGAAATCCAATTAAAGTAATGAATAATCCTTGGCATCCTGAGTCATACAACCCAAGTGTGGTAACTGCACAATGATTTTTCTTTATACGTTTCGAGTCACTTATTCAAATAACAAGTGAGTTACAAGGGCCTAAACTGCACCTGTTGCCTGTCCTGTCTGCAATGGCACTCCTTGGATATTGGTAAAGTCGGGGGCCACACTTCCCTCAGTTCATGCATTATCTCAACCCACCAAATCAACCATTTTTACCCTGAATGCCGTAAACACATCAGGCTCATCAGAATTTAGGAACCCACATGAATGATCATCTTCAGACACTTGGCGAGGATACCTGGAGTTATAAACAGATGGGAACAGCCCATAGATCTGGGAAAGCAAGAAAAAGAAAAAGAAAAAAAAAAAAATCAGTGCAAATCAAACCTGGCATTCCCTTCCTCTCACACATCCGAGGCCTGTTTGAGTTGCTTCTGGCTACTGTGTATGAACGCATGCCAGAAAGCCCAGGATCGCTGTCACTCTTCCCGGGCTCTCCTGTGATAGTGCCAGCACAGAAACTGTTTTACCACTGAGTGATGCTCAACCTCTTCCTCAATCCCTAATCCCTACCCATCCACACTGGGAGTGCTGCTGATCCTTCCTTTTGAGGGATCTTTGAGTTTCTGCTCAGGGGCAGTGGTCCCCTCTCTCCCATCTCGTGTCAGCAGGGAAGGGAAGGAGTTGGAGCAGGCTCACTCACTGCATGGCTGCTCAGTTCTCTTCCTGGCTTCATCCAAAAGGCTCTTGGATCTGCAGCCCAGACAGCACACGTGGACCCAGGAGCTGCCTGAAGGCGGAGGCCAACCTGTGAGCCAGGAAGAGTCTCTGGCGTTGAGAAGCCCAGCTCCACCTGGATGGGAAGAATGCAGGCAATGCCTGAGTGACATTTCTGAGGGTGGCCCCCCCACCACTTCCCAGGCAGGGAAGGGACCTACACGAAGAGAGTCTCCAAAGACCTGCCTTGGACAGAAGCCCAAGGAACCTCCCAAGGACCCCCAGAAGGTATTTAAAAAAACATCACATTGAGGTTCTCACAGGAAAGATGGCAGAGGAGGAGCCATCAGTGTGCACATTCCTGTGTCAGAGCACAGTTCTCTCTTCTTTACCTGACAAACCAGCCAGCCATGGTCACACACCTCACACAGCTGTCTTATGGAGCCCCTTTTTCCGGAGCCCAGATCAAAAATAAACCTCATCTCCAGGCTCTTTGCGGGATTGGCCTCAGTTTCCTGAAACTCTTCCTGTTCTTGCTTGAATCTGACTGTCTACTGCAGACAAACAGCTGTGGAGCTGTGGAGCAGCTCTCCCCCAAGTTCAACTTTGGAGTGCAAGACACAGCCAAGAAAGCAGCTTCCCACAGATGTCACAATGACCAGACGCACTCAGCCCTTTCTGGATGGCCAGTAAAATCCACTTCTTCCACCATCCACTTCCAGATGTCATCCCAACACCACATACTGACAATTCCGAGTGTCTGCTGCAGCAGCAGAGCAGCCCTGAGCTCTCCTGGGAACCACACTAATGACCTGTGCTGGGCTGGATTATCTCTGATCCTACCAGGCTGCAGTTGCCTGTGGAGATAGACAGCAATTCTCTGCCTTTCCCAGATGTTGCAGCAGCCCCCACAATGCAGAGCACACGCTTGCTCCAAACATCACAGCACACCTCACCAATCACAAACTGCAGTCCACGTGACACCATGACACACGGTATCAGCCACACACAGCTACACAGCCCTCCTTTCATTGCAGCAGACACGTCCACGCTCACACATTCAGTCACAGCCTCAGACACAAACCCTACCTTGTTTCTGAAACACGTGGAGACACTGAAGATGGCAGAATCGGCAATGATTTTTCCATTAGGGAAGATAACATAAACAACAAGTCTTGGAGCTGGGGCGTAGGTCAAGCTGAACGTAAGAGGGATGGAGAAGGAACCTTCCAGCACTAGACAGAGAAGAGGGGGAATAAGAGGAAGTAGATTTGGTAGTGAAAATAGAGTCTGATCAGCTTTGCCATTCTGCATGTGCCTGTTTAAATCCTTTCCTCCTTTACTGAAATCTTTCAAGACCAAAGAGATTTCTGAAACAGAGACTACTGAAACAATCAGCACATCTCTGGATCTGGTATTCAAGACCAGCAAAAGAATTTTCCTGGTTCTGTTCATTGCACAGAGGACACAAAACAGCACTTTGAAGCTCAAGCTTGGCTCCACAAAGAGTGAGAGTCTCAGATATCTTTCAAAGCCTCCTCTCACCCAACATCTCCCATCCCATCACCAACAAAGAGGTGACCTGTCCCAAAACACTTACAATTCAGGTTTTAAAAAACAAGAGCTGGAGAAATAGGCAACAGTGGGTCAACAGACATCAAAATTATAAACTGTGGCATCCTAATGACCCAGATTATTTGTAGACACAGTTGCATGGAAGGTAAGGCTACAGTTTCATGCTGCTGGCAGGAGCAGCAGCAAAAGGAGACTTTGAAGACAACAGAGGATAAGCCTGTGGGTTGGGAAATGCTGAGTATTCTTCTTTTGGTACAAAGCAGGAGGGCAAAGGGAACATGAAATCTGGAGAGGCACAGTGCTCTGAGGCAGCACACAAGTGGTGAGCCACCCCTACATTGCAGGGAGGCTTACGCCACTTATCCAAGTCAGAGTGGATGCCACAGACCCCTGAGTGCTTGCTAGACATGACACTGGGGAGTGCACTTACTTCTTGGTGGCCCAACCCAAACAGTCTGCTGACCTGCATGGACTATCCCTCTCTTCCCTGTGACCTAGGGAAGAACACAGAAAGGGATAGTCACATAGTCACATAGCCTTTGAGATCACTATGAAGATCAAAGTAACCCTGAAATTAAATTGGGAGATTAAACGGGGTTTGGGGGAGGAATATTAGCTTTATTTGCACTCAGGTAGTAGTGAGAACTCAGGGATGAAGTGACATGGGGGAGGACAGGTAAGGCCAATGCCTGCCCTGACCTGTGCAGAGCCTAAAAGAAAGGTTCTGCCTTCCTTGCTATTACTGCAGTCCCAGAATTGAAACCAGGATCCAGCCCCATGGTGACTGGATGAACCCCCCATCCTGGCCTGAGCCAAATCTATTAAATATCAGACTTGAACCTTTAAGAGATGCTGATTTGGGCCTTCAGCTGTCACCCACTAGCACTTCCGCAGAAACTCACAAAGTAGGAGAAAATGACACGCTTGGGCCCGTGTTCCAGGTCTTCCTCATAAATTCTGAAGTCCACCTGGACAGACTGCTTTGTGCCACAGGGCATTGTTTCTGGCACACGGACAATAGAGAGGAAGCTCCTGCTGGTGCTGTAGAACGGACGTACGAAATAAGAGGCTCGCTGGTAACTTAAATCAGCTGTCCCAGGCTCTCTGTCCGAATCCTGATGCAGGACACTTGCCTGGTGAGACAAAAAACCCAAACCAGTTAATTTCTCTAGTTAAGCAAGTCAGCTGCAAATCACCGTGGTAAGATGATGTGAACAACACCAAAGGGCAGGTCTCTGTGTGGAGAGCTCATGAGGAAAGCAACTGGGGCCTGGAGAATGAGCTCTGAGGGAGCCAAGATCCAGAACGTGCTGAGGTGTTTTAGGTTTGAGTTACTGTCCCTCAGGAAGGAACAAGGAAGATGTCTGTGGGGCAGTAAATAGCTCTGACAGGCACACGTACCCCTGCCACAAGACACAGCCTTCCTCACTTACCTCCAGGGAGGCCAAGGTGCTATTCCAGGCAGATGTGTCCAGGATAAATGAAGCTGTCCCAGAGTCTCCAGTGATGTAGTTCTGCCTAAATTGTTGCTCACCACAGTTTACTAAGAGGAGGACATCTTTGTTCTTCAGTGCCTTGCCTTGGTAATCAATTACTTTAATCTGAGAACATCACGAGGAGCAAGAGAAGTGCATTAGAGTCTAATCAGCAGACAGAATCTCTGGCTTCCCCAAGTCAGGAGCAGTGTTTCCAAGGACAGCAAGATCACTCCTTCAGTCGCTAATAATTGTATCAACACTGCTACTGTTCCTGTCATATTACCACTTGCACTACCATGTTCATTCACAGAATCACAGAATGGGTGAGGTTGGAAGGGATTACAGTGGGTCATGTGGTCCACTCCACAGCAGAAGGCTTCCTGGCTGCTGAAATTCCAAATGTTTGGGTTTGCACCCCACATATTAATGCCCATAGCTGCTCCCCCTCATGGGTTATTTGGTAAATGGCAGTCTTGGGTGTTATTGTGACATTAGGCAATTCAAGAGTTTTGTCTCTGGGAGTCATTTGTGCTCTCCCAAGCCCCTGGCTAGAGATGAGGTCAGAAAAGACAGCAGGTAACAGTCACTGTGAAAGTATTGCTCATGCTCTCCCCTTCAAAGGACTGAAACTGGGAATTACCTTTCCTCTGTACATCTGTCCAGGGTGGTAATAAGAATTCACATCATCAAACAAGACCATCCCGCCAATCCTGGAGATGAGTAATTTGTGGGAAGCATTGACCTGTATCCCTGAATGAAAGCAGCGAGATAGAAACATGAGGGAGGGAGAAAGAAAACCAAGCACTCTTCAGCAATTTCCCTGCAGAGTGACCCACTGCTAATACCGATGGACATGTTCAGCTGCACACACATTTCACATCACAATGGTGATCTGCCCAAGACTCTGCATATCTGGTCTTCCTCCCACTTAACTTCTGACTTTTAGAGAGCTTCATCATCTGACACTGCAGGCACTCTGAGTGAGTGTGTCACACACATCAGGAACTGCTGGCTCTGTGTCTATCTGTGAGGTTAGATAGCAGGCCCGAATGGGCTCAGAAAGCTGAGGTCCCTTGCTAGCCTGAAAGTCTCCAGTGCTTTTGGTAAGATTAGCACATCTTCACATGCCTCTTCCCAGGCACCAGAAATTCCAGAGTTACCTGTGGCATCCTCCACCAGCGAGGCCTCTGCAACTATGCTGTCCAGATAGTACCGAAAGTCTCGGCTGAAGGAGGACAGGCTCACATTTGTGAAGAAGCAGCCTGCCTCATCTGTCTGAAAGTACAGAGAGAAGAAACAAGGTCTGAGCGAGGCACTTGGGTTAGAAGTTATGGAAGTGGCACAGGAAGAGCGGCACAAAACCCCTGCTCTCGGGGAGCTTTGCCTTTTGGCATTGCAGCCCAGGATGCGGAGCAGGCACATGATGAGGCCCAGTCACAATCATCAGGCACAGCTGCTGAGAGGCAGCACCAGTAGCAGTGGCCAAGCAGCCAAAACAATGGGTTATCATTGCCATTACTTCAGCTAAAGCATCCAGCAGCCTTGTCTTACCCTGAGGCTGAGCACAAATGTCTCTGAATATGGCTCAGCTCTTCCCAAGCATCTCACCTGGTTGCTGAATTTGTGACAGAGATCAGGTTTGGAAGCACTAGGCAGGAATGGGGCTATCTTCTGACAAAGGCTCACATGAACCATCCCCTGGACACTTTTCCCACGGGTGTATCTGTTTGGGGGAGCAGGGAAAGGCAGAGACAGTCACACACAGTGGGAGAACACACGGCTTCCTTTGCATAGCCCCAGAGACCACTCACTGCCAGATATTCACAATATAGCACAGGAGTGGCAGCCGTACAGCAGGCCCAGGAGTTCTGACCCAGTAAGCAGGGTCAAGCCAGGGCTCTGCGGTGATGGGAGATCTGATATAATTAGCACCAAACTAAATTATTTTGGGTAACTAGAGTGTTGTAGGTGCTGACTGCACTGTGCATCAGCATCACCTGCAATAACTCCAGGATGTGCTGGAGGCATTCATCACCTTATTAGCAGAAACATGGGTGATTAAGAAAGTACCTTCTATTAAGAAATCACCTTTACATGGGGCTACCTCTAGCATTGTCCTTGGACTACACCTGAGGCAATTCCTTTTTGCCTCCCTTTAGTTTCCGTTTGAGCATAATCAGGAAAAGCTTCCCTCCATTTCCCACGAGTTTGTTCTTCAGGGAGATGAACACCAAATATCTGCTGCATCCTGTCCCACAAACGGGTGCTTGTCAAAGGGTAGGCTGTTCCCCCAGGTGCTGTGTGTGGAGATTTGTGGAGTGTTTTTAGAAAGGGGCATTAGAGTATCAGAATGATAGTTACAGGAATGTTTTGTGTTGCCCCAGGGTGCAAACAGCTGCCATGGAAGATTCTGGCTTCCTGTGATTGAAGTGTGGTAAACTTGCCCTTAGCTCCTCATGGTTACCCAGCCAGCTTGTGCACACCAGGCCAGAAATTAACACAGGGCCATCCCTCCAGCCAGAATCCTCACCTGCCACATACCCGGAGCGGGAAGGTTGTATCTAGTGCATAAACCTGTTTTGGCGCCTCAAAGATCACTTCAAATTTTGGCAGCACTGGAAGGGAAAAGCAGAGAACTGTAGGAAACACAGGCCAGGGACAGCCTTCACAGAGAATTAACATGAAGGCAGACTATGGTGGAATAAGGGACAGGAAATGGAGAAGAAAGGTGGTGAGAAGGGGAAAGGGAAAATTTTCCATGTGTGTCTAATAGATTTGTGTGTAGGCTCTGGATGATTTGCTCCTTCCCAAACTAAAACCAAACATGCCCATGTCCCTGCACTTCTGACAGCTGTTTTCACTGAGAGAAGACTGGCTTCCCAACACAGTTGATTAGGAAATGAAAGTGAAGTGAGAGGGCACTGGACTTCATATTCTCTGGAAAAGTCCATCCTAAATTGCCTTGTTTTATCTGACTCTGAGATCCATAGGAATTAGCCATGTCAAAGGTCTGGGGCCATGCACAACACTCCTCCCACACACTGAGCCAAGGTCCCACAGTGGTCTCCTCTCCCGAGCCTCAGCTCAGACTCTTTTCTATGACAGATGCTACTACTTTTCCCATTTGCTCCTAGGATGGTTATCAAGGAATAAACACGCCGCTTCCTGGACCAGGAGTGCAAGGTGCTCTCTGCAGCTCAGACAAAGTCCCACATGCTCATACCATGCTCCTTAACGGAGAAGCTGCCGTAGGCTGCGGCGCTGGTGACGTTGATGATGTACGTTCCCAGCAGGGGCTCATCACTCAGCTGGAAAGACAGGTCTGCAATGCCATCCTGAGGGACCACGTCCTGCCACTGCTCTATCTGGTTGTTCTTAGGGTCCTGCACCCACAAGAAAGAAAGAGTTGTTCCAGCATCTCACTAATCCACATCCCATAGAAACTGAGCTTCAGGATTTCAGTGTTGTAGACTACCAGGTCCTATAGCTAAGGAATGAGGTTTGGTATGGACTGATCAGGAAATTTTGAAGACGTGATAATGCTCAGATTCTGCTCCCAGCATCTGAGCCTCCTTCTACACTTATTTAAATTCTGATCTTAAGGAAAGACTTTTCATAGTTCTTTCTTTCATAAGTGTCTAAGTTATCTATTTATACTCTTGCAAGTCTAGAACAACAGATTTCTACTGAAGTACCTGGGATCATAACCTTAAGTGCATAAAAAAGAAGCTGAAAGGAGTATGTTTAAGAATCTAACATCAAAGAACAAAAAAAAGTCTACTATTCCACTCAGAGGTCTGTAAAATCGAACAGAAATTGAATATGAGCAGCACAGTGAAATGACTGTCATCACCATTACTCTAAACACGAGATTTCAGCATCACTCACCTGGAGAAACAGGGAAATCTGGAGAGGAAAAAAGGCAAAAACATTAGAAGAAAGAAACACATGCCAGCACCACACACAAGGTACATCAGACTCAGAGCCCTCTCTGAAGGGTGTGCAACTGGTGATTCGGAAACTTAAGAGCACTGACAACAAAGTAAAACAAATGCCACCAAAGAAATACCACGTGGGTTCATTACAGTAAGGTCTGAAGGAAGGGAAAGGAAAAACCAACCTAGAGGTCACACAGCACTTGCTAATGACTTCCTGACAGAAAAACTCAGAAGTCACTACCCAAACACACATAGCTCTGGTTCAGCTGCAGTCTTAAGGGGGGTTATAGAGGTATAGGATCACATAATTTGGATAGAACCTCTGGAGACTACCTAATCCAACATCCTGCTGAAACATGTCTTCCTGAGAAGATTGCTCATAGCCTTCTTCAGCTGGGTTCTGAACATCTCCAATGATGGAAATGCCTTCTCTGGACATGTTTCCATATTGTTGCAATGAAAAGTTTGTTATAATGTCTAAGCAGCATTTCCCACATTCCAACTTGTAGGGGGCGGATTAAAGGCACCCTTCCCCACAAGAAGGAAAACCTGATTTACAGACTATTCACTTCCCCCATGACACCATCACATCAAGAATAAATATGTCCCCTACTTGCAGCTGTGTGACTATTCTACCAAGATGAGCAAGAGACATGCACACTTCTGCCATCTTCCTGAGCCACCAGCTTTTACTGGAGTTACAATTCCCCTCTGCACACTCATAAAGCCTGCCAGGGATGAATGTGGAAAATTGGAGCTTTGGCAGATGAGCAGGGTAGAAAGGAGGTAGGATCCATGCATGGTACAAGGCAGCCTCTTCCATAGCCCCCCCAGGACTCGCTTACCGAATCGTTGAGTGCGAGGAATTCCTCATCCAGAGTCACAATGCGAAATCTCACTGAAGGCAAGGAAATCAGGGAATATATTATCAGATCTCAGTTTTTCCCTACAGAAAAACTCGCTGCTCCATGTGCTTCCCCAGCTCCTGTCTCCCTTCTTGACACACTTGTGGTAACATCTGACACTAACATTCCCACATGTGAGGTACCATGGACATGGTTCTCATCACCTACTGCCTCCTGCAACTCCACTGTCATCACAAGCCGGACATTAGAAACACTGAAAACACCACTCAGCAAGAGACATGGTCTCAAAGCCTTCCACTAGGGCTGTTCATGCATTTCAGGGCGTCACAGTCTTTCCATATGGTGCAACCAGCGGAAAGGCTGGGACCCTCAGCTGCTCCCATTTGTGTCTCACCTGTCTGCCCTGGTTCATAGACAGGCTTGTCTGTTTGGATGATGGTGCCATTCCTGGCCTTGCAGATCAGGACCTTTTTCTGCTCCTCAACATTGACCCCATCTCCTGTGATGGTCAGTTTGACAGTGGCAATCTCCTCTGTGCCATCAGCTGGAGGGGCAACCTGTACAGACAGATAGAGGAGAGCACACAGGCCCCAGGTAATCTGAGAGTAAAGTGGAACAATTAACAAGTTCCCTCCCGCTGTGCCAGGACATTCCCAACAATCTCATCCAGATCTCACACAGTCCTACATGAACAGCAGGAGGCCCTGCATGTCATGGAATCTGTCCTTTTCCCACTGGTGACAAGCAAGTGCCTGACACTTTTGAGTCTTCAGACATTTCAGGAAGATGGGCAGATGACAGAAAGGTGGGAGATGATAGACAGAATCAAAAGAGAAAGACTGAGCAGTAGACAGCCTCAAGTGCTAGGCCTTCAGAACTACCCAGCACTTACAAGCAAGAAATCTAAAGTAGAAAACACAACCAGAGAAACTCTGGAAGCCAAAGACCCCAGCAGCCTCAGCACAGAATATACAATATAACAAAAGGGATGCTGCTTAGGCATGTCTGCCTTATCACAGATCTTTCCTAAGCTCTCACCAGCAATAAATAACCTCTAAGATGCTGTTTTAAAACAACAAGCATATCCATTTCCATCCAACTAGTCTTCAGTAGCTCCCAAGAGCTGAGTTGGTGCCTGACTTCAGGTACTACAGAAACTGCAGTATGTCCTGCAAGACACCATTTCCCCAAGCTTTAGCTGTGAACCTGCACAAGCCCTTCAGGAAGAGCTAAAGCTCTTTCATCTGGTCTGTAATGGAGAAGGACATAGGTGGTATCCAGAACTCTGGCAGATTTTAACGAATGCAAATTCCATTTAAGAATTAGATTCAGAAAGGAAATTCAGTGCTAACCAACAGATACTGTGCTGGGCTATGCATCCCTAGGCACCACCCCTTCCCCTTCCTGAAAGGCTCACACCAAGACAAAGTAGACATTATCCATGTCACCCTGGCTAGGGAGTAACACAAGCGTTTTCCTGAAGGGAAAATCAGTGATGGCATTAGCCTGGAATGGCTTACCCAGAACTTAGTGCACAGGAAAGTCTTCTTCTTCTGGATGGTTTCTTGCATTAAGAGCTCCCGTCCTGCAGAGCGCTCCAAGGCCAGGTTCACTTGAATCTTTGTGTCATGACAGGTGATATGGAGGCAGGCAACCTGGGTGGATGGGTACCGGAGAGCTGCAGGGATCACCACCAGGTAATGTCTGCAGCGGGGGAAGACAGCAGAGGTGTATCAGTTTGAGGTCTCAAGAGGTGCAAGAAAGCTTCCCTGCCATGGCCCACTACTGCATGAATCCTTCAGCAATGTGCCATGGCTTCCATCAGCATTCAAAAGCAACAGTGAGCCCAGAAAAGTGGTTGCTTCTCTGAAACTTGAGAAACAGTTTCTGCTTGATTACCTTAAGTATAGCCCTATAATCTTTTTCAAACCCCTTACTCCAATAATCTCCTGAACTCTCCAAAAAGATCCCATGCAGTCTTCAGAAGAAGTGGTTTCATAACCTGGCAGTCTAGACACCAGTGATTCGATCTGGCATAGCAACTGCTGAGCAAATACCTCTGGGCCTAAAAAGTCCCTTCTCTGACCTGGAAGTCCCCCAAAAAGCTGGCTTGTATTGACCTGCGGGAGTCAAACAAAGGCATGGGAGGCAAGGTATATGACTCAGCTATTCCTTGGGGTGATCTGACAGAGCAGGAAGCATGAGAGCTGATGGCATGGGATGTGATCCATCTAGCTAGTCTGATGCCTTCATGAAAGAGACTGAAACAGGAGTTCAGCATCACTCACAGTTGGTGAGAAGCAGCTGCAGCATGGAACAGAAGGCTCAGGAGGATGGCTATCCTCATCCTGGGGACTCTTGCTGCCCAGAGTTGGCTGGGCAGCAAGAAATGGCTCTCTTCCTCTGAAATTTCTGAGGCCGTTTATGGGGAGGTAATTTCTTTCTAGCACAGCCTAAATGAAGAGGTGTGATGTGGGGAGGAGCCAGCCTGTCCCCACCTCTCCCTCCCTCCTGAGATTCCACACAGGCAGCTGTAAGGATAAATGTACTGGGCCAAGTGCCCCTTAGCCAATAGCAGCCACTTTGGCTGCCATCCACCAGTTCAGAACATCCCCTCCTGCAAGGCTGCCATGGAGACACCTGACCAAATGGACTTCTCATGGCAAAAAACAGTGAGAACTTTGCTGATCAGTGACCCAGGCCAGGTCCTGATCACTTGTCACTTGCATCCCTTTGTTTCAGCTGGAGATGGATTGCTGCTGTGCAGCCTGCAGCAAGAGCTGCCCCCTGCACACAGCAGTGTCGTCATTTGGGACAGAGCTCAGGAGCTCTGGATCAGATCAGGGAGATGTGGATCTCCTTAGGCTGTTTAGTTTGAGAATGGAGCAAATCTTTCTATGTGCATAAGGAAGCGCTGTAGCAACACTGCCACTAGCCAGCAACCACTAATGAGCTGGCGACTTTGCCTTTTCCTTCCCTGCACACAGTGAGGAAAACGGAAACAAATACTGGCCCACAGAGGTCTCCACCAGTGCCCCACAACACCCATTAGTCACGGCACCATCTGCAAGGAGGGGACCTCAGGAACAGCTTTCAGTTCTTCATTTTTCATGTCTGGGTCTAAAAGGTCTGGTGTACAGGGATACGGCCTTTTGGTTCTGCTTTTGAACCTGAGGGTCGGGTTAAAACTCGCAAATTAAATATGTGGGACATTTTCTAAGCACTGATGGCAGCCTGCGCAGTGGGTAGACAATTGTCCTGTTTAACCAGTTTGGCCTCCGGAAAAGCACAGTCACCACATAAACTGCCTGCTGTGAGCAGTCCACAAACTACATCTGAGTCTTGAGTGAGACAGCATTAGTTAGCCTGGGCTGAAACGTACAAGGGACTGTCCTAATAATAGAGACAGCCACAGTTCTGTGCCTGGAAATATTTCCCAGTGCTTTTTAACAGTGCTAATGCAGCCTTAGCTTTCTATACCTGGGTCCCAACACGGTGTTACTCAAGCAGGCAGATGGGATCTCTTCATCTGGCAAAAACAGCAGGATGCATAGAAATGCTCAGCTAATTCGGGATCCCTGTTCCCAGATGGAGTTGGGAAGACTGACATGCATCATGGGGGCTGCACATTATGTACAGGATGTTAGTGCTAGCTAGTATTGCCTTTGTCTCAAGTGAATATTTCACTGCTCAGCTGGTTGAGATAACTGGCTGAAGGCTGATAGAAATCAGCTCTGAGTTGGTCTAAATCACTGTCAGGCTCCCAGGCAAGGCAGACTAGACACTTTTTATTTTGATGAACACATTCTCCCCATTCTTGTCTCTTTGTGTCCTTCTCAAAGAAAGAGGTCACATCACTGAGAATGACACTCACAGAATCCAGAATGGGTCAGGCTGGAAGGGACCACAGTGGGTCTTCTGGTCCAGCCTCCTTGCTGAAGCTGATTCCTCCCAGGGCACACGGCACAGGATTGTGTCCAGACAGTTCTCAAATATCTCCAGCAAGGGAGAATCCACAACCTCTCTGGGAAATCTGTTCCAGTGCTTGGTTACCTGCACAGCAAAGAAGTTCTTCCTCATGTTCAGGTAGAACTTCCTGTGCATCACTTTCTGCCCATTGCCTCATGTCCTAATGCTGGGCACCACTGAAAAGAGTCTGCCAGGCAAACTTAATTTTTTTTTTTGTCTAAAAACAGATTTCCCTACAAAAAGCATGAGCCAGATCTATCAGAAATCACAGCCAGAGAGATCCAGATGGTGGCAGATTTCTGGCAGGAGCTGCACCCACTGGGCCAGCACTGGGGAGATCTCCCTGACCCTGTCCCACCATGCCCTCCTGCTGTGTTTGCCCAGGTGTGCTCTCTATTCCTTGTTTAGCTTTGGCAAACCCGGCTTTTGGTCACATGAACATACATTTGAAGGATGTGACTGACAGCTGCACAGGTGTCACAAACCCAGACAAAGTCTCTGCAACGGAGAAAGCAAAGCAAGGTTGTGCAGCATTTCTAGCTCTTCATTTTCGTTCTCTAAATGGACTCCAAGAAGGCCTTTGTGATAGAAGTGTTGAGCCAAGAGGCCCATGGGGAGTAAGGGATCTACTCCTGAAAACACACTTCAGATGGGGCAAAGGCCATAGTGCATACTGGCAGTGCAGAGCCCTATAGATACCTCTTCTCCACAGTTAAAACCTGAATCAAAAATTGAAAAGGAAGAAGTGAAGTCTTAGTAAAGGTCACACATATGATAAAAGGATAACATTGTCCATGGTTCAGAATGAGGACAAGGACCTTGGAAATCACTCCTGTGTTTTAATATCTTTGAAGAAAATAAAAAGGCAGTAGTCTCAATGAAGTGCACGAGAAGAGTACCGGAGAAGTACCGATGTCTGTAGAGCACTTTGACAGGAGACTGTGCAGAGAGGAGGAAGTTCTCAGTTTCTTTGAAGAATCACTTCTGTTAGAGAGCCTGTAGTGCAGAGTAATTCATCAAAGCAACTGAACCACACTTCATTCTCCTCTAGACACCCATCATGAACTTCATACAGGCCTTGGGCCTCCTCTGTTTTTGCCTTCTTTCCTTTCCAATCACGAACTTCATGCTCCTAATCACTGACATTTCTAACTCGCCTCTTACACACACATACACACACTACATAACTGCTGTGAAGCATTTTCAAAGACAGTGAGATTTGTTATCCTTGTGTTCTGATAGTGAAGTAAAACTTCGCATTAAGGATATTTCAAAGTCCATGTAAGGTTCATAAAAATCTGCCAGGCCACAGTGTTTCTGCAACCTGGCTAGCATCCATAACATAATGGAACCCCTTTAAAGAATCTCTCCATTATGGCAAAGTAGACTGCTGCACCCTCTTTCTGCTGCCTTGACAGCAGATTTGTCCATTGCATCAAAACCAAGCAAGGAGTTGAGAACACACCTGGACAAACACAGCAGAAAGAGCAGGAACTGACTGGGTCAGAAAGTTTGAAGGCAACATAGTGTAAACTGTTCTATGCCTCTCTCAATGCTTGGCCCCTACATCAAGATCATTCAAAGAGCAGTGCATCTTTTTTTTTTTTCTTTCTTTTTTTTCTTTTTTTCTCTTTTTTCTTTTTTTCCTTTTTTTTTCTTTTTTCTTTTTTTTTCTTTTTTTTTCTTTTTTCTTTTTTTTTCTTTTTTTTTCTTTTTTCTTTTTTCTTTTTTTTTTCTTTTTTCCCAGCCTTTAGACTGTAGGCTTTAATTTCCTTAGTTGGAATTCAGTTTGGGCAAACTTCGAAATGATGCCCAAGGGGTTTTGGAAATTGTCATGAAAAGGTGCTCAAACCACAGCCAAGCTGTGGATCTCTCTTCAAAGGACACATGTGAACCCTGAGACCTGCAACTTAGCACACTTCTCACAAAAGGGCTCAATAACTTGTGCACCAGCTAACACTCAGAAAATCCTCACATGCCATTGAAAGAGTCTATTCTCTTCTGAGCCTTCCTGGCCCAATACCAAACCCCTGGCTCCTACTTCAGCTCTCTTACTCACCCCATCAAACAGAGAAAGTCTCAGCAGCTGTCCAAGCACAGTGACTTCTCTTAACCACAACAGCCTGACTTGTAAAGTCAAATCTGGTCATCAAGTAGATAAGAACTCATAGAAGTTGAAAACTGCTTACAAATTGATAAACTGGCTCAGCCAAGACCACACAGATATCCAGATCTGAACACGGTGGTTTAGGAATCATCTCTAGTGTTAACAAAGAAACAAAACCCAAACCAGAACTTAGTGGCAAAGTTTGAGGTCCTACATAAAGCAAGTTCCACCTTGAATAACTGTGGTGAAGCTTTAACTACATGTAATGTATTTGTGGGCATATTTGTCAGGCCTTAGGCTAGATTCTTAATTTTGACCAAGCCACTTACTTTCTCAGTTAAGTGGCAACTTTGATTACAACCAAGGAACTCCTTCTCAGTGGAAGAACCAAACAAAACTTATTTTCTATGGGAATAGTTCTAGCAAACTGACACATTGCAGAGAAGAATCCAGATGCCAGGATAAAGGTCTGCAGGACTTTTTAAAAAAAAAAGAGCATGCAATTTTACAGGTTCTAATTCAAACCTTAGGACCAGTTTGCCATGTTCACTTGCATTATTCACTACCCTGCTGTAATGACAGCACACTTGGAGTGCTGCATCCACTTCTGGGGCCACTGGCACAAGAATGACATTCACCTCTTGGTGTGAGTCCAGGGGAGACAACCAAGGTGATCAGAGGGCTGCAGCTCCTCTCCTATGGAGGCAGGCTGAGAGAGTTGGGATTGTTCAGCCTGGAGAAGAGAAGGCTCCAGAGAGACCTTAGAGCAGCCTCCCAGTACCTAACTGGAGCTTATAAGAAAGGTGGAGAGAGACTTTTAGCGGGGCCTGGACTGACAGCACAAAGGGCAACATTTTAAACTGAAAGAGGGTAGATTTAGTTTGGATATAAGGAATAAATTATTTACCATGCGGGTGGTGAGACACTGTTTCCTTTTAGAATACAGTCAAGTAATTACAGTAAAAAAGTTAATAAAGCCCTACATGTTTACTACAATGCCTTAAAGATAGACTATTGAGTAAGTAAAAGTCAGTGGTGAATGTCCAGAAAACGCTTCACAAAAGTGTTCAGCCAGTTTTTAACAAGAGAGGTCTGTTCATGCCTCCACAGAATGTTTCCTTTTTTTTCCTGTTTATTCACCTGGTTCAAAGTACTGACTAGCTTATTCAAACTGAAAAAGCCTTTGGGGACTGCAAAAGCATGGAAATTGCTTTTGCCCTCCGTATCTGCAAATAGGAACTAGTTGTGAGGAGCTAAGCTCTGTGATTTCTGAAACACTGAGGAACACATTGACCAGAAAAAGAGAGAAAAAAATCGATCAGTTAATTATTTTTTGAGAGATAAATCTTGCCTCGTTTAAATTGAATCCATGTAAATGTCAAATATGTTTAGACAAGCTTACTTTCAGTGAATCCAAAACATCTAAGGTAGCTTTATTTAATGACAAATTTTAGGTGCTGAGGGATTTGTGCAGTAATTGAAGTCTAGATTCCATTAAGCTGTACAGGAATGAATTGTGGAATGAAAAAAAAATTATATTTATCTCATTATATTCTTGTCATGAAAAACTACAAAAAGTGAATACTCTGAAACATTAACCTGGCAGGATTGATCAAACATGCACAGCCACAGCACACACTTCTGGATAGCAAAAATAGGTTTAAAAGGCAACGTTGACAGTATTTGCTCAGTGTGTACTGGTTACCAGCTCAAAAGAAGATGGAATTGATTAAATAAAGGCTTCTTATTTGTTCATTGAAATCTATTTAATCAAATAATTTCTAGCACTTCAATTGGCATCCGTTGACCTTGGAAACACTGCAGTTGTGACTCCAGCTCTTTTCCCAGCACTGAGACCTGCTGTCTGTTGATGAGGGGTTGGGAACAGAGTAAGAAGAGGAAAGAGGGATGGAGAGAGAGAACTTCAGGGCTAGGACAAAGAGAGGAGGAAGTCAGAATCTAATCAGATCTAACACTATTCCTTCCTAGAGTCCTTCCCCAGCCCACCAAGACATGCCTTCCTCAGTTATGCCCTCTAATTTGGAGACATTCCTGCATTCAAAAGGATGCAGTGTCCTTTACTTCACAAGCAACTTTGCATACTTCCAACATCCTTCTCAAGGTCAATGAGTTTCTAAAGATCCACAACAAGCCCGTCATTCCCACTACCTGGAAAAGAGGTGCCAACCAATCTCCCCAATGTGTTCAGTTGAAAACTCCCCTCTCTGAAAATCTTCCCCATTCCTTCGTTGTCTATCAATGCCATGAAAAACACAATGAGATCAGACAGCAAGAAGTGAAGTAGCAGAGAAATGCACCTGGGGATATTTAAAAAAATGAGTGCAAAGGTCACAGCTAGTTACTATGCCTGGAAGAAAAGGCGAACCAACAGCACGAAGGGGTGGAGAGATGCTGTGGAACAGGAGGGCATATATCAGTTGTCTATATCCAATGACCGCCTCCAGGGCTGTCTGAGCTAATCACAGAGCACAAAAGCTGCAGTCTAGACCAGTTTTGCCATTGCCCACAGCATCTTGGCTTTGGCCACCCCTGCCACATGCACAAGTCCCCCACCCACGTCTCACAAAGAAGAAGTGATCCACAGGGTCAGTATTATAATCCATCCAGACCCCTGCTCTGGCACAGGCCAGCACCCAAAGCACCCCTGGCTTTGAGGTATCTCCTGGGTTGCTGCACTATGGCTGCAGGTGTAAATAGCTCCTTTGGTAGTATGGACTGATTGTCCCCAGCTCCTACACACAATCCTTATGTGTAAACCCCTCTTGAAAAGTAAATAGAGGAAAAGAAATGAAGACAGACACGCCGCTATACAGAGAGAGCATGACTTACTAAGTGTAAGATTCATCTTGGCCATCTTTAAGCATGTACATCTGAACTAATTATTTCGGTTTCCTTTTCAATTAGCGGGGAGAGATGCACAGAGTCCATTTCTAGAGTGAGATGACTCAACTCTGAAAATAACCTTCCAGGTCCACAGGTTGGCTTCTCATCCGAACATTGGATTTGCCTTCTCAGGTGTCAAAGGGACCCAGCAAGGTTTGTGGGCTCTCATAACTGCTCTTTCTGGTTCCCATATCACATTGTAATCAACTACCTACACCCGCTGGGCACCTACGATATCCTCAGCCTCCTAGCTGAAGAATAATACATGATTACTCAAACCAAGCTGCCAGCCTCCTTCCCTGCCTCTTCCCGTGGTATTCCCTATGCCTTTGCTACACTTTTGCCATCAGACCTGACATCCAACATCTATCCAAAGCTGTAAAGTACTTGAGGTAGGAAAAATTCCTGAATCTTAGCAGACCAAGCTCTGTCTAAAACTCCCCAGCACAGCAGAACAGCTTCTGTGCCATGGCTGCTATTCCCAGTGAGCCTGAAGCAGCAGCAGCTCACAGGTGTGGGGTTTGACAGCTCATTTATGCGAGATTTAACAGACAGCTCAAAGGTACTGATTGCCTCACCTAGGAAACATGGTTACAAGACACTCACAGCACAATGTCCTGGGATCTCTCCCAGATACCTGGATTTGAGGGAAAGTAGATTGTCACCAGGAATCAATTCAATCTGGCCTTACAGCTCCAACTTTTCAAGTATGCCAGTTTGATCCTGGAGAAGCCAGGGCAGAGTTTGCACAGTTTTTGTCACTGTTAGGCCCTGCATGGGGCAGGTGAGACAGACCGAAGCCTTTTCAGATGCTAATCGCTCCCACAAAGACAGCAAGATACCAGGGGAAGAAAAGAGTAAACAGTTAAGCAGCTGGATGAACAGCTCGTTTAGCCAGAGGAAAGCAGTTCCTGGAATGAGGCTGTTCAAAGGGGAGGCTGCGAAAAGTTGAGAGAGAACAATGGAAACAATTCTCCACTGCTCACAATGAGCGTTTGCTGAAAATTATCTACAGATTTAAATTTTGAAGGGTCTACTGCTTGCTGAGATTCAGACAGTAAAAGTAAAATTCTGTTTTACTGATGCATGCAGGTTATTTTCTATTCATCTGCATTATGGTAGGTGTTACAGTAGCCTGGAAGCTCCAGGATTCCCGCAAAAGTTGTTTATGTCCCTCCTTTTGCATGCTGAATGTACGCATATGCCTAGATCTATGATTTCCTTTGTGGCTTTTTTTAAGTCTTCTTGCATATTTGCACAGCACTGTAACCTTAAACTACCACTACTGCAATTTTCCAGTCACAAGTATTTGGAAATCAAGATGTTGGCGTTAATAACAGGGAAGCTCCTCTTTCAGCACAGTTTGCCCACAGCTAATGAACCAAGGAACACAAGTTTCAGAAATGTTATATTTCTATGTACTGATAAGCCCATCCTAACATATTCTGCTTTTTCCTGACCTTGCATATAGGCAGAGTGATTTCTGGAATGTATCCCAAGAACCACAGGAAGAGTTCAAGGAAGTTCTTAACCCCACTGCAAGTCTGACAGACACAGGCCCCACCAGCTGTTGGATGTTGGGTTTTTTTTAAAAAAAAAGCTTTCAAATAGCTATACGAGACTTTCTCTTTAATTTTTAACTACTCCTACCTAATTCTCTCAGCCAAGCAAAATTGGATGCTCTGAAAAAGGTTGTACTCTCCTCACTGGCACCCTAATTCCATACTGTGTTCCCAGTGTGTCTCCAGGCATCTTGTAAAATACCAAGAATGTCTGTCCAGCCTAAATGATCTCTTTTGTTTCAACTTGTGTTACAGGGACATGGCACTCAAACCCTTAGGACATTAGAGTTGCCATGAAGCCACATTTCACTATTTAACTTATTTTAACATGCAACCAGCTCTGGCAGAGCTGCCTGAGGATTTCCAGTTTAAAGTGAGGCAAGACAGTGAGGAACATGCATAGAAGTCAGAAAGGCCAGAGAGGGGAAGATAAAGATTATACCTATTTACAACACACTTGTCTTTTCTTTGCCTTGAAATGATTTTACTTTCATAAAAAGAGCATGGATTTCAAGACAGGGAAGCAGAATCACAGCCTACAAACTATATGAAAGTTGTTAAGATCAAGGCAGCAGAAAAATATTTAGAGTAAAGCTGAACAGGCAGAGTAGGTAAAGCTGAAGGATGATGGCAAATTCAGGCTGAATATCAAAAAGTTCTATTTAACTTCTTAGCAATACTGGTAAGAGCAATAAAAGCCATTAAGAAAACTGCACCTTCATTATTTGAGAAGCTGACCCTATTTTGAAGTTTTTTAAAAACATTTGAGTAGAAGTGTGGTCCCCTCAAAGAACCTCATTTGTTTTATGACAGGTCCCCAAGCCCATACACCAGGAGCAATAGGTGGGATGTTTTGCTTACAGTGTAACCTGTAAGTTACCAAGGTACTGCTCTTTGCACATCTTTTTTTCCTGATCTGCCTTTTCTCATTCTCTAATGTTTTACCCTTTGCCTTCTCTGCCTCCACTTCAGATCTCCTTAGGAGACAAATCTGGCAGGCAACAGGTAGAATAAAGTTTCTGACAAACTGGGATTCCAAGAACCTCCACTGAGGACTTAGCCTCATATTTTAAGGCAAGAGTCCCACAATGACTGCAAATAAACTCAGGGAACTTGATATCAATTTCCCAGGGCTTTTCCAGCATGTGCAGGGAACTGTGGCCCAGTGACAGACATCTTGCCTTACAGGTTCAGTCCCCAGCATCTCCAGGTGATCTTTACTCTGAAACTCTGTTCACAGCCACTGTAATGGCCAGAGGAGAGAGTGGAAACTGTTTAAACTATTGGCTATTTGCATTTAACACCTTGTCTCCACAAAGCAAGACACCCAAAAAGGGGAGGAACAAAAGGACACACAGACCCTTCTAAAAGGGCATTCATATACACTTACCTGCCATCAGTCATAGGTAAAAGACATAGAGTTTCATTGCTGTCATGATCATTGTAATTGGCACCACTGTCTTCCCTTGTGATGTTTAAAAGCTGAATATTCCTAAGGACAGGTAATTTCTTGAGTAGTTTTCCTTAACTCAGAGAACCTAAGTTCATTGCTTTTCATTCAAGACTTTGCCTGGAAGTAACTATTGATAATTTTACAGTTTAATTTCTGTTGGGACTTAGAAACTACAAAGGCATGCTCAGAAATTGCAGACAACAGACTTGGAACACAGACAACTCTGAAAGCAAAGCACTTCTCTGCCTCAAAGCAAAATGAGATCAGCTGCAGACAAATAATGAGATGCTGAATCAATTAACAAGAACAAAAGATATTTTTGAAGTCGGACAACAACATCAAATAATAAAAAGCAAGGGAGCATTTTACTATGGTAGTCTTTACTGGGCTTTTAGAATCCTCTTTCTCCACATCTATGGCCTAAGCAAAATACCTGGCACTTGGGATTTCTGCCCAGAGCTGGCTCCATTCAAATTCTGAAATGTGGATAACCAGGAACTATTGGGCAGTTTGCTCCCTAGGAAACATCTGCTTTCCGGAATAAAGGAATGTCACTAATATAGTTGTGCCTTGCAGGCAAACATGCCCTCTTTACACAAGGGCTGAGCACTTACTGTTTCAGAAGGGATTACCTAAGGAGATTCCTTGATTGTGGCTGCAACTTTTGCTTCTGGGTAAATTTGGGGTTCATTCCACGTGTGCAATAACCATAAGGTGTGTTTGCACACATGCAGACCATGCAAAACCTGTTTCTTACACAGGCCAGAAATGATTTGAGAATCCAGGTTAACTCTAAGCAAAACTGTAGCACCCCATCAAGGCTCTTTCTCTTCACTGTAACAAGCTGGTTTCAGCTGCAATTACTGGTCCTGGGTCACATTCTCCAGGGCTGCATTTTCCTTGCACCAAATACTTTGAATGCTTCTGCCACAAAGTTCACACTTTCCCAAGTGTGAAGGTAGGGAACTGTAATGTTGAATTTCAACATCAAAATTTTCTGGTGATCCTTCCTTATACCTGGCTTACGTTGGAACTGCAGCTTGAAAACAAGCACAGGCTCACTCAGAACATGCTAGAGTTTAAGAGTTTGCTGAAGCCTCTCTGCTAGTGCTGACTAACCCACACAGCAACTTGGCAAATTCCTTTCTAGAGCTCCAAAAGTGAGGACAGATGTAGCTTCAACAGCAAATGCCTGTGCTGAGACAGTTACTGGCGTTGTCTGCTCAAAACATTCACTTCCTTCTCTGCATTACCATGCAGTAAGTGAAGGGCAAATGATGCTCAGCTGCAGAAGGGTCAGAAGCAGCACCCAGAGGCACATAAAAGGTGTGGATGGCTGCAGGACAGCCTGCAAGCAGCCACTGAGAATGGCCAGACTTGGCCACAGAACTCTCTAAGAACCAGAACCAGCAGGAGTGAGACTACAGGGAAAGCAGGGAAATAAATTATCAGGAAGTTCATATATACAGCCAGAAGCTAAGAAAGAGAAAACCATTCAAACATGGGGGACAAGGTGGATTATGGCAGAGCTCTCAGCCCAGAAACCAGAGAGAACAGGGAAATCATCCCTCTGAACCATCTCTATGTTCAGCTACGACTTCTCGAGCATCTGCAGATACACAGAAGCTGCACACACAGCAGCTTAGAAATATTTCTGCATTAAGGATAATGTGTACCCAACATACTTTTGTGTCCCACTGCCAAGCAGTAAGGAGTAGAATAACCCCTTCTGTCTTCACTTAATTTCTTATTTTTCTAGAATATTAAAATCACAGGCAAAGTACAAGGAGATATGTCAAGGGATTTTCACTTGCCAAAACCCAGTAACAGATCAGTAAGTCTTGGAATTCAAAAACAAAATATTTTTTTGTGGATCCCACTTATGGTAATGAACTAGAGCCTGGTCTTGGCAGTGCACTGAGTTGGGAGTTCACTAGAACTCCTGCCTAGAACTAGTAGGTAAATGCTTGCAGCAGCAGCTCTGGAAACTGCTTAGGGGGCCAAGCTGTGGAAGATTCAGCTTGTTCATAGCATAAGCTATTCCAACTGGATGTGTCTGCTGGCCTTTGATCCAAATTTTCTGTGCTGTCAAAAGAAGGTATAATCAAAGAACCTGCTAAGGGATCTCATTTTGTTTGAGTCTTTGGGCTTAGAACATCAATTCACAATGGTGTGACAGTTTTGCTTAATTTCAGGATAATTAAGCTCATTGGAAAAAAACTCAGCTAAACAAAACAAATTTAAAAGCAAAGGCATTCCTAAGTCTTGATCATCATAAATGTCTGGCACCATTTTTTTTAGATAAATGTGGGATTATGTTTCATGGTTCTGAATAAAATACTTTGGAAACTTTGATTTTGACATACAGTTTGTCTTTGCAAGCTGAAATAATAACCACTAAAAAGTCATCTTCATTAATAAATAATAGACTGAAGAAGAAAATAGCGGTTCAAACAATGGTTTTGTGAAGGACTGAAAGACCTGAAGTGCTACAGGGATGAAATCTTCCTGGCTTGGTCTGAGACACTGGATTCATATTGCTCTGGTAAGTAGCAGGCAGATACTGCTATCGAATGCAACTCTCTCCTACTGTAAAATAGGCTCTAACAATGACAAACACTCTGGAGCAACTGAATGAGAAGATTGTCTAAAGAACTTTCTTTTTCAGCTTTGAAAAATATTTCCCCTTAACAGTTCTGGCACAGAAGAGCTTTGCTGTAGCATTCTCTAGGTATCTGTAAAACAATCTTGTTTTCATAGATGTCACTCAGGAATACTCCACACTACGAATGGAGGAATACTGGTCTTGATGGAACAGTAATTCTAAATTCTGCAAGACACTATCATTTTGAGTAGCAGTAATGACTTCTGGTGATTGTGTGGACAGAGAACATAAACCCAGAGCTCTCAGGGTTAAACTGAAATTGATACCACTGAGCACTGTTCTCTACTCTTTCCCTTAACCCCACTCATACTGAGAGATGCTGTGTAACAGCTAAGGAAATCTCTGAAGTATTTGCTATTGATATCGAGCTATTCTGTTAAGGAGAACAAAAGGAAGACAACCTGCATTGTCTTCGGTCACAAGGAGACCCACCTTAGAGGAGGTAAGAATCTATGGAATACTCAGGGTACTATAGGTGCTTTAGGATCCACTTTGAAAACCAGCTCAAATTAATCTCAGGTTGTACTATTGCTGAATTTGTAGAATCAACTTTTTCAACAGGGGGGTGCTCTGAGATAACCTAAAGCCGATGATCAAAATACACCTGCAGAGATCATTTGTGGAATACACAGGCTGTCTTGCTTAGATGGTCTGCCAACAGCTTGCCCTCCCTGCAGAGATGCACAGCCAGTGAATTTACTGAATCTATGAGATTCAGATCTCAAAACACACATTAGGTCCCTAACTTAAATAGTTTCATTCCCTGTGCTTGCTTAATGCTGTCAGATAGTCCAGGCTCTTACACACAGTGCTTCTTTTTTTCAGAAAGCCAACTGTATTCTGGGCTGCACCAAAAGCAGTGGGGGCAGCAGGTTGAGGGAGTAGAAACTCCCCCTCTACTCCACTCTTTTGAAACCCCACCTGGAGTGCTGCATCCATCTCTGGTACCCCCAGCATAAGAAGGACGTGGACCTGCTGTCCAGAGTCCAGAGAAGGCCACAAAGCTGATCAGGGGGCTTGAGAGCCTCTGCTATGAAGACAGCCAAGAGAGTTTGGATTGTTCAGCCTGGAGAATAGAAGGCTTCAAAGAGACCTCAGAGCCCCCTCCAGTACCTAGTGGTGGTACAAGAGAGCTGGAGAGGGACTTTTTACAAGTGGTAGCATGCAGTGACAGCACAAGGGGGAATGGCTTTAAGTCAAAAGAGATCAGGTTTAGATTAGGTATTAGGAAGAAATTGTTTACTGTGAGGATGGTGAGACACTGGAAGAGGACAAGGGTCAAAATTTTAAACTGAAAGAGGGTAGATTTAGATTGGATATGAGGAATAAAATCTTTATGATGAAGGGCAAGTTTAAATGTTTCTTGGGATTATGAGGAAGCAGTAGCTTCAGAAGCTTGGTTTTGAGGAAAAAAATCATCAGCAGTATTAACTCCACACCAGCAGAGGGAAACACAGCCTCAAGAAAACTAACTCACCCTCTTGGGAGATGTTTTTCACCCATCAGATTCACTGAATTGGACTGATTTAGCCAGGGATAAATTAGACCCGTTGTGACATGGTAGGATATGCCATCTTGTTCCCTGTATTTACTATGTACGCCAACAGAAATAAGTAAAAGAGATCTCTGCTTTGAGATGTATTTGTTAATATGTGATTCAGACATCTTGGGCTTGATTTTTTTCCATGTTTGTGTTTCCTACTCTCCGTTAAGTTAATGGGTCCAAAGTGCACTTAGCAAAAGATCCAAGTCCAGCACAGTTAGAAGTGACCTATGGATGTTGGAATTCACCCCTTTCACCTTGGCAGATGCCGTTCCAACACCAGCCATTGGTAGGTGCCTGTGACAAAACCACGTCTAGAAACAGACATGACTGGCAGCTCTTCTGACACACCGGTGAGATAAACAAACCCTGACAGCCCACACCCTCTCTATGCAAAAGACAAGTGCAGGGTTAGGATTGGTTTTATCAGAAGTTTAGTGACAGGGGAGCACTGCTGCCCTAAGGTGTATCCAAAACTCTGGGAGGGTTTCCAAAACTAATGGGGAAGATAAGAATTGTAGAAAAGGCTTCCAAGAGTAGGATTGCATATGAGCATTTCACTTTTCTGAAAGCACTTCACCATTCTGGGCTCACATCTGCTTCCAAATCCCTCTGAACCAGCTTGCTTCTCAAATTCACTGTTCCAGCTCCTAAGGGTTACATCTGTTAAAGGACACTTCCAAAAACATGTAATTAAAAGATGCTGAACTCCTCCAGGCAACCAAAGCAATACATTATGACCTGCTTGCCAACTCTATACAAACAAAACAATGCACCACAGTGTGTTCTGCTCCAAGGGACTCTGAATGCAGTGACATTAAACACCAGTCTTGTGGGCTAAAGGAAAGAGATGGAAATTTAATCAAAAGTTGATGGCTGTGACTAGTAATTTTGCAAGATTTGGATGCCTTAAGAACGTTTCCAAAATGGGTCTGCACAGTGTCCTCAATGCTAAATTCCCGTGGCTGCATCCTCGCTTTTGCTGCTGGCATCTTCAGCTGCATGTAGCTCACTGGGGGCTCCCTATGTGACAAAGAACACTGCACCCAAGCCTGGGCAGGTGGGTTCCTACTGCCCTTCCTGTCAGTGCACGGTTGCTCAAGAACAAACACTTCTACCTGCAAATGTTGTGTTACTCTGGCAGGAATTCCCTATAGGAAGGTGAAAAACAGGATGCATGCAAAGAATAGCGGCCAGCCAAGCGACAGAACCTTGGTCGTTTTTCATCTCTTTCCATTCAATGGACTCTACAGCATAATGGACAGCTGCCACTGCACCACAGATGAGTTACAACTAGTAGCTACTGACATGCTCTTCTCCTGTGTCCTGTCACCTTTCATCTGCTTTGGCTATTTGCCTTCCAGAGTAGGCCCATCTTTTGGTACAGTCTACAGCAACACATGTTCAATGCCACCTTCATCTCAATGAGTAACTAAACTTCCAAGGAAACAGAGCTAACTCAGATGGTGTAAAAAACCAGCAGGGGCTCCACAACAGTGATGCAAAACTGCCTTGCACAAAGGGGTATTAATCACAGCCCATGAAACAGAGCAGAAAAATGTAATTCTGTGCCCCTTCCCCATCATTTCAGGCAAGGTAACAGACACACAGATATCTTAAAAACAATGGCCAGTCTCAAGACCCTAATTTGGTTGCAGGAGAGAAATCTGCAAGAGTTAAAAACTGTCGACCTTGGAAATGAAAGCAAAAAAGCCACCTACCAAATCACAATGCAAAATGGTATCTCAGTAGAGCAATGGGAGGAAAAGGAATAGACTTTAGAGAGGAAAGCATCATTAGAAACCCCTCTTATCCTTTTGCTACAACACCAAACAGTCACCTGCATCTAACCAAGGCTGTACTCCTTTAACATCTCCCACCCAAAGTGACTCCATGTGACAACTGATGATATCAGAACCAGTGGTGTTGTAACAGAAAGTTACACACACACCCCTAACTAAATTTGGAAATTTAGATACTGAAAACACTTTCTTTCCATCCCTCTACGGGGCCTCCTCTCCTATTTCAGGGGTTGTTTGTTCCAGAGTGAAGTCTCATAACTGGGCTGCAATTCTTCATTTCCATTCACTGCTCACAAATTCAGCTGTTTTCAAAATACATGAGCTGTTACTAAGACTGGGCTAAGATGAGAGATCCCCAATCCAAGCCACAGGAATATTCAGGCTGCAGAGAGCACTTTGAATGATTTTGACAGTACTTCTTCCCTCAGAGTCTTGCATACAGAAAGCTGTGCAGAGGGATGTTAAAGGGAAGATTAAGCAGTTATTCTTCCCTGGAACACAGCACTGTTCACAATGTTGGAAAGAAGGGACTAGAACACTTTGGAAGTTGGTTTTTTTTTTCTCCAAAAGCCCAAGTTCTCCACCCTGCCTCAGCCCCACGGAGATGTGACCTCTGGTCCATTAGTGACATCACATCTATAAGGGATACTGTCCCTTCCTTCCCTGCTTCCCCCTACTTCATACTGTTAGAGGCGAGTGCTATTACTGCTAAGCTGCTGAACATGGATGGTTATCAGGAATGCTAGAGAGCAGCATCCCCATCTTTTCCCTTGGAAGATTACTATATCCCTTTCTATCTTTTTCTCCTGAATCTTGGGGGCTGTAGGGAAGAAGCAGCAGGTATATTACAGACAGCTCTGGCAGCTGCTATATGTGCTCTCTAGGAAGAAAAAGATGGGCAGAACTAGAAAACTTTTGCCCTCATTAGAAATCTTCAGAAGTGTGGTTATAAAAAATACAAGTAATTTTTTCATTAAAATGCTGAGAAAAATACGGAGGTGTACTCCATCTCTGACAGAAACTCTTCCCAATATGTTTTAACACGATTTTGGAGCCCAGTACTACTTACTTAACTCTCTTCCACCAACTGGGATAGTAGATCCAAAGCAGATCAGGGCAAACATTCAGGAGACCAAGGAGCTTGCCTGAATCTCAGCACCAGGCATGTGCAAAGCACAGAAGAGCACAGCAGCAGTGACCCGGCGATCACCGACCTCCCCAACTGGCCCATGCCTAGGCTGAACTGCACAAGCCAGGAAGCAGTGTAGGGCTGAGCTTACCAGCCTGTGCTCTGCTGACTGGCCTCTGCACCACCAGCTAAACTAAGGGGGTCAGTGCAGGGGAAAGAAGCACACAGTGACAGCCTCTCTGCCAAAGATTCCTCCCTGGAGGCTTTTGAGGTGACCCAGTTGTTGCACTGCACGCTCTCCCTTCTCAACATTACCATTGCAGCAGGGCAGCCTCCAAAGCACAGTGTCTGGAAAAATACTGAAGCGATGACAACATGGGATGAGAGTCACAGAGATGATGATGCGATGTCTGGTTCCAAACCTAGATTTTGCAGACCACCTAGAGGTAAACGCACAGTGATAAACCAAGTTGTCTAGACAGGGAAAGAGTGGATTGGAGAAGCAACCAAGGTGATAAGGCAAAATATAAGGAAAATGACCCAGAAAAATAAAAGAAGACAGTGGTCAAGACATAGCTCTCTGTTTATGTCATGCACAACTGGGAATGCAGGCCAGACAAGTTACAGAGGTTTTCCAGATCTAATGCTAAACAAAATTACAACCTCTCTCCAAGTCTGGCTTCAATACAAATATACCCCACCCCAAGATCTCATCACACTAAGCAAAGCAGAGTTTCACAAGTACTCCATTTCTGTAGATGGCACAACAGCGCAATTCCAATTAATAGGAAATACAGACGTGCAAAAGGAACTGTTTACACCCTAATCATCACAGCACAGGTCACTGTTATCACTACAGAACTATTATTACTCTGTTTTCACTATACTGTACAAGTAATATCAAAATTGTATCATGAATATCCAATTACTATTTAATCGTTGATACCTAGTATTTAAATTCAAAGGAAGATAAGAAAGACAAAGGAAAGCAAAACTTAACATGACACCAACAGATTCTTGACCACAGCTCTTGAATTTGAGCTTTTAAGTGAGGTTCACGAGAAGGATTGCAAAACCAATCCCTCTCAACAAAGACAGATGAATGAGTGCAAAAGCCAGGAACTCTCTTCTCAGTATTGCAATTTGCTAACTCTCACTCACTACTAAGTCATTACATAGTGATAAACTTCCTTTAATTTCTATTTTACTTCTAACACATTTAGGGCTGTGAAATACCAAAAGGAAACATAGTAACAGAACATTTCTCACTCTGAAAAAAGGAAAACACACTTACAGAGTAATACAAAGAATCGTTATCAGTAATAGACACTGAGTAAGAAATATTCTTAGGGTACCATACGTGTGTGTGTTTGGGACAAGAACAAGTAGGGCCAGTTAAGAGCAGAAACAAGAACAGGGGGAAAAAAAAGAAAAAAAAAAACACTATGAAGGCAGGAGGAGCAAATTTGAGGCAGCAGAACAGAGAACACTGCTGAACACTCACAAAAAAATAAGAGAACTGAAATACAGACAGGGCCTGGAAGCAGCTTAGCAAGAAGGAATTTAGAAAGTTCTCAGCTGTTCCACTTTTTAAACATGAAATATTAAGACAGAAAAGCACTTACGGAAGCATCAGCATATGCATCAGCACACGAACAGTCACTGAACCACAAGAGATGAAATGGCCACTACTGTGTGGGGGCAGCCATTCCACCTGCTTACAGAGGCACGGTGTGACACACTGATTTGCAAAAAAACCCACCATAAACTGCAGCTACAGGAGCAAAGGCATAGCTACAGACAGGCTACCAGCCACATTCCTCGGTTACATTCACATGTAAATTACTAGAACAAGCACACAGAAAACAGGAATTAAAATTTACATGAAATGAATATCCATGAAATGAACAGGAAGAATGTCAAGGGTAAGAGGCGTTTACTGATAATGTACCAACTTAGCATCTTGCTTCCCTTTTTTGCCTAACTTTTGTACATTTTGTACAAATTTCAAGTAGGCACATTATGGAAATACCATCAGTGTCTAACTCTTTACAGTGCTTCACTAACAACAAACCAAGAGAGCCAAGTGCAAGATCTGCAACCTATGGTTTTAAAGATTAGCTCTCTTCAGAAACAATATAGTAAGAATGTACATGCCCATGTCTATAACAAGCCCTGCCACTGTGGCTTCAAAATCCAAAGGCACATTATCTCTGGTAGGTTAACCAAGTTGCATCTCTTTTACTCTAGCAGTCACCAAAGTGACTATGAAGTATAGCATAATCAGTATGGTGATTTCACTTAAAAAACTCAGAACTGTATCCTCAGTGACTTAGGTGAACTCCTAACATGACTGATAAAACCAAAGGCCTGATGCTAAAGTTTACAAGGCATTTGGGAAGATTATTCATGTCAATATAAAGCATTTAGAACTCTTAGGAATTAAAGTCCTGGAGGGAAAAAAACGGTTAATAAAGTGAAGAATATCCAGCAGGTTTTACTCTTCTGGCTTAGCTGCAGCTTTGACGCAAGATCAACAGGTTTCTGAACTTCACCAGCCCTTCAAGAAAGGGGAGATTGTGCAAAAGGTACCAAAAAGAAACTCACACTCTCAGGAATTACAATTGAACTCTTTTATTCAATTCTCCAAGTTAGTAGGACAGGGATCATGACTGTTAAGGCCACATGTGGACATCACTCCATCGCACATCACTGCTGATCCATCCCTTCTTCCCTTCATTGTGAAGGAGGCATTATCAAAAGGCTAAGTGTTCCCATGAGAAGCAAGAGAAGACCTCCTGTTGCTGTAGAAAAACCTGAAGAAATAAACCATTGAAGAAGTTAGTCTTTGCTCGAAAATATGAACATCAGAAATGCAAGCAGACATCATAAAAAAAGATCTCTGTATCCAGCACCTGTCTGGCTTCCTTGATAGCTGCATCACAGACACACCAAGGACTGAGCCATGAGTACCAAACTCCTCTTCTGACCTTGGAAAAGGCCTTTCCAGGTCAAGGAGTGAGATGCAGTGAAGGCTGTGTTCTAAAGATAAAATCTAGCTCCTGTTACCTTTCCAGTGGGTAGAGTTCAATCTCTGCACCTGGTGATCCAGCATCTTTCACACGCATTAGATTCCTGTGGAAATATTTCATGTGGAGGAAAAATTGTGTAAAAGTTTAGCAAAGTCAAACTGCAGACTTTTCCTGCCTAGTTCTCCCACTGATAAAGCTTCAGTATTTGCCATCCAGTAAACAACCATTTCCATTCGGGCATGGACACGCATTCCTAAATCACATTCCAACTGCACTACCCCTCCCATACAATGTTGTAAAGATGGGCGGGCAGGGTAACCGTGACATTTGTTCTTTCTGTTGCCTTGTATTTGTTAGCTGCATGGGAAAATATATACACAAGCACACCAAGTTTCCTCCTAAAACTCACAAAATCCAAGTTTCAGGCTTAATGCACAATACCACTGAACAGAAAGAATCCAGAGAATAAAGACTACCAGGCAGTGCTTTGCACAGTAGCAGTGAGGAGGGGAAACTGCACACACCCTCTTGGACAAACCACACTTCTTGTAAATAAAATATTTACAGATATGAAATATATACAATTGCACAAACCGTCAGTGTGACATTCCCATTCCTCATCAAGGTATAACTGAAACATTCATCTAGACTCCTGACCTCCCACTACACTGCTATGACAGAACCAAAAGGATACCTGTGCATACAGCTACTGCTTAGTCTTCTTTCTCTGCTTCAGAGCACCTTCCTGCTCAGTCCATGTTAACACCACAGACAGTTTTCACCTCTCCAGTTCCTCTCTCCCCAAAATATAAGTATTTTATGACACAGATAAACTAAGTATCACGGAAGCTCAGCAGTGTCACTGCTTCCAGGAAATCTGCATAGAAGAAATGCATGACTGGCCAAAGAGGTAGCAGCAACTGGGTTACTGGCTTATGTAATATGGATCTTTCCTCCCTCTCTAACAACAAATGCTAATTTGTACAAGAGGGACTGTCCTAATAAATTCTGTAAATTAGCACATATGCCTGGAAATTTACAAATGTGATAGTTTATTATTTAATTTTATATACTATAACAATGAATGAGGTTCAGGTTGGACATGAGGAGGAACTTCTTCACGGAAGGGTTGTCAAGCATTGGAACGGGCCGCCCAGGGAGGTGGTGGAGTCACCATCCCCGGAGATGAAAGGAAAGACTGGATGTGGCACTCAGTGCCATGGTCTACCTGACAAGACAGTGCTCGTTCAAAGGCTGGGACTTGATGATCTCAGACGTCTGTTCCAACCTAACTGATACTTTATTAAAAAAAATTCCAATGACCTCTAATAAAACATTTCTTTTTCATCCCTGTAGTAAAAAACGTCAATTGTACTGCAGTTTGTCTAACACAAAAATGCTTTTTCTTAGCCATTCTGCTTCCTATAGAAATGGATAACAGAATGATATATTTAACTGCCCAAACACACTTCCCTCCTTCCAAATAAACAAAAAATATCTATTGCCCTAAGACAAAATACTGTACATAGCTGCATACAGCAACCTGCCTCCAAATAAAAAAGCAGACACACAGAAATTCACATAAATGTTTTATAAGCCCTCCATGCACTGACTTGGCAGAGCTTAATATGCTGACATATTACTATGCAGACTCTGTATATTCTAGTAACACTTGTACTGTTTCTGAAGGGAACAAAGGAGGGATGCAGAAATACCTTAAAAACGCCTTGCATGGGTGCAGTGTGAATGTTAAGTTTTTTATCAGCCTAATCCATCACCTACTATTCAGTCAGCATGAGGAACCTATCCATTCCCTCCTTTCACAAACACATCACCCCTTGCCTGCTCGTGGAAGTCTATGACAAGAATGGAAAATAATCTGTCTTCTTCAAATCTCTACCACATCAAAGTTGCAGAAAACAGGATGCTTTGGTATGTCACATCTAAAAGAAAAAAAAACAAAACCAAAACTCTTTTGTACTGACAGCAACATGGAGAACCATGGAGGATCTGAAAGTGTTCTAAATGCCTTCTTGTCTGTAACAAAGAAAAATAGAATTCTTTCCTGACCAGTTTCCTGACTAAGTCACCTTGGTCTCTGTTCATTAAAAAAAAGCTCACATACATTTATATGCCTCTATCTCCTACCACGCTGAGAAGCAGCAGTTACAGGTGTACTGGGGCAAACAAGCCCATATTCAGGGCCAGAGAAACACCCTTCCCAAATGTCACTGCCATGTAAACTCAGTGCAGTAACACCTTTAATCCACATTACCACCCATTCAAGTAGGCAGGTGCTACAGTTAGTTTGTGCATCAATGGAACTTTCAGCTCTCCTCCTCAAGATCCAGTTCCTAAAGACTAGCATGCCTAGCATATATTATGTACAGAAAGTCTGGTGAGATTCCTCCTTACAGCAACAGCTGGGATGCTCAAGATCAGCAAAAACTGTTTTCCTGCCTCATCTCTATCTCTGATAACAGACTGAAATAGGCTTCAGACTCCTTTGCCTCTACTATCAGAAATTATTCCTCTTCATCACATCTCCAGCCTGACTGGGTTGAAAACCCTTTCTTTATGAGCTTCGTCTCACATACAGACTTTACTCATTATTATATTTAACAAGATTCTAATCAATTCTCCATCCAAAATATTTTCCACTTTGCACATGCAATCTCCTCTCACTCTGTAAAAATTCAGTTCTGGACTTTCCAGCCGGTGGTCCACAGAATACTTTCAAAGGCTGTATGATAACTAAGAAGCTAATGAGAAAAGCACACCAGTTGTCCACAGTCCTAAGTGGTACCTGATGTGCACTGGAGACTATTTAGTTGCCTGGATATCAAAACTCAGATCCAGCTTAGTTCCTGTATATAAGTGTTGTTCCCGATTTTAGTGTGACTACCCCAGGTAACAACAGAATCTGGAATTTATCAACTAATATCTAGCTGTAAATGAAGTAGAAACATTTATGAAAATACAGAAGCTACTGCTGTATTCTGCATACTGGTATATATTCTGACAAAATTTCTTTTTCCCAATCCACTTGGATATGTTTTTCCCTGTTTTCAGCTGATCCAGATTCAAACTTCTCCTATGTCAAACAGTTCATCAGTGCTTCCATATCCTGCTGTTCTGTCTTCTTATTTTCTTTTCAGAAGAAGTCACCCTACTAGAGAGTCAGCATTTTAATCTCTAGTAGGAGAATTACTTAGAATGGAGGTTTTGTTATGGTGGAATATCCTGATGACATCTGCAACAATAAGTATTTATGGTGTCTACATTGGTGGTCTCCAAAAGGGAGCCCACGTTCCCCAGGGACCTTTGCAAGACAATCCATAAGGCTGCAGGGTGAAAATGGTTTTTTCACCATTAATAAATACAGTTAAGTAAATGTTCAAAAACAGCCTTCATTTCATCTTTTTCTCACCCTTTTTTAACTTCCTGGGTTTATGTAAGTTTTACAATGTATGTAGTAATACACATATGTAACTTGTAAAAAATATTTATTGGGGTGCATGCTCAAAATGTTTTTTTCTGATAGGGATGTGCAATCAAAGAAGTTTTAGAGCCATTTGTCTAGAGATCTGAAGAGGTGGCTGAAATACCAACTCTTAACAACTAAGTCAGAAACATATAATTTGTATTTCCCACTTCCAAAAATTATTTTAACTGTTGGTGATTTGAACTTTTTTTTTTCTACCTTGAGATTTAGGAAATCTCCATAAATGACGCTGTTCTTTATTATCATGGCATTTCTAAGGCATATACATATATATATATGCTGCTCTTTAAGTAAAAGCAGTTGGGCTCTCAGCCTGTAAGGTTGACCACTGGCTGACAGTAAGGATGCTTTTTACCTTCATAAAATAAAATTCCATAGGACAGCAGAATCTTCCTCATTTACTCCTTGGTTTTTAAACTAGGTTACAATAAACATTTCACCAATGGCACAACTATGACCAAACTTCCTGTGGAGCAGAGAATGACTGGGCGAAATAAATTCCTTTCAGCTTTATTTTCCAGTACTGTCAATATGTAGCAATTTTGGTGAAGTTTAATTTTTTAAGACATGTACTGTGCCTTATAAAGGCAGAGGGGAAACTGGAATGTTGAATCAAAGATGAGAATTAGGACATCAGGTAACCAAACACCAACTGAGATAGATCAATGTGCCTCTTGTGGCAGTCTTTCGATGGTCAGAATTCTGTAAATCAGACTCACCATTCAAAGGGACAGTTCAGGGACTCTGCCTCTCTTCTCCATTCCCCTTACTCCAGTTAGTATTTTGCAATCCATTTCTCCCAGTACTGGAGGTTTCTCAGGTCACAGTCATGAGTTTCTTCTGCTGCTGCTGCTGCTGCTGCCACCTACCAGTTTTATTATTCTGTTGCAGCAGAAGGGCATATAGAAGAAGTTCTTGTTCAGCATGCACATAATCATCATCCCTTGTCTAAGAAGTCATGGCCTATTCAAGTTCTGTATTTCCCCATACACTAGGCAAAGCACTGGGCACAACCAAGATCAATACAAGGCTTTGAAAGCCATTCCATAAGGAGGAAGGAGCATGATCTGTAAAATCACCTTTCAAGCAACACTAAATATTAAAACATAAACTATTGCAGAATGCAGTAAATTTTGGTCAACTCTCCCCACAAAGATCAATTGCAGACTCTGCAAAGAACTAGTACTGTATTTCTTTCAGGAAAATCTTAATATAATATGTATCTAAAATCAGGTTAGAAATGCAAAACTGTGATCCACCACAAATTAATTAATAAAACTGAGGAAAAGAAATTCTCTTTTTGGACATTATTACAAACCCCAAAGACACCCAACCACATGCCTGAAAGTGTTACACCCGTGTCCTATAGCAGCTGATGCACAAAAATATACACAAAAAAAGGAATAGGCCTGCCCAATGCTGAGACGCAAGAAGTGGGTGTGTCTGAAAGGAAAAAGCATTGGAAATATAAGTATAACAGGTTTGTAAAATTACCTTGCAAGTAAAATTTAAGACACAAATTATACACTCAATTATACCAGTGAAATCGGATATCACTCCACTGACTTTCACAGAGTGATTCCAGGTTTATCTCAGTGTAATTGAGAGCAAAATTTGGCTCTAAAATTATTCCCTCCCACCTTATTTTGAAGCTGCAATTTATTATATTGCTGGTAAGCTTGCTGTCTTTCAGGAAAATAGAAACTGAGACTATGAAAAATAGACTTTTATGATGGCACAGAGGAGTAATTCATGTACACAGAAAAATAATCTGAAACAAGTGCTAATTCTTTACAGATGTCATGGGAAATATAATACTGCATCAGGAAACTTGGAAGCCTGTTTGTAGGCTCACATTCTTCAACTTGGGATGGTATTCCAATTGTCTGATATTTTACCTCTGAGTAAAATACAAGATTCTCCCCCTTAAATTAAGTAAAAAAATATTAAGTACCAGTACTTTTACACTGTTTGAGATTAAGGGAGAGAGTTACCAGAGAAGGATAAAATGTACAAGTGCTTTGATATAGCAGTAAGGGCAAGATAAAATGTGTCACCCCATCCTCCACAAACAGAAATAATCAGCCCAAGTCTTTTTCTTCAGCACACATATTCGTCCATCTGTCCTCTTTACAAGATCCTGCTCTATTGAATTTTAATAATTTAATATTCTTAGTACTAGTTTTTCATTCCTATCAACTACTTGCTTCTGCAGGTATATTTTATGTTCACTTAGCAAATGGAAAGCAACATACCTTTCAAAAATCTAAGCTAAAATAGCACACTTGAAGACAAACTATCTAGAATTGATAAAGAAGTGGAATTAATGTATTACGGATCTATCCCTCATACAGTTGCATGGGGGACTCACTTTTGTCTCACCTGAGTAAAGCAAAGCACAATGACAGTTTTCTTAAAAGTCAACAAGTATAAGGAAGGGAAATAAGGAAGTAAAGCAGGATTTTCTCTAAATCCGGTTAAAGAAATCATTCAACAAGTATCACCAAAATGAACTGATGGGAAGAAAGGAAGGCAGACAAGTTAGCAAACTTACAAAGGTTAGAGTAAGAGCAGAAAAGTGTCAATTTACCTGACAACAGGTCGGTTTTGGATGTCACCAAACTGCTGCGTTTACCGTTTTACCCGCTTGCATTACTGGGGGGAAAAGTTTAGGAAGGAACATTCGCAAGGATTTTTCATAAGTTCTCACTCGTGCCATCGGAAAGGGGAGAAGGGGTTTTCTCTGGATTGTTTGACTTTTTTGGCTCCTGAAAAGTTTTGCAAAGAACAGTAACAAAGTGTGAACTGTTAGAACACATTTCTGTAAAAAAAGGGAGAATAAGTCACCCAAAACAGTGCAAGAACAAATCCCACCCGAAATCCGCGCATCTAATTTGTGTCATTGTTTTAAACAAATAAACAAAACGAAACTTTTCAACTCAAATTGGAAACGTGAGAGGCTTGGAGACATCCAACAGCAGGTCAAGATCCACCATCAGAATGCTCCAAAAGTCACCCTCAAAGGTTAAGAAAGATTTTAAAAAATAAAACAAAGGAAACGGCAGCAAACATCTGGTTATAAATCCTGCAGTGTTCAGTTTAAAACAATTCCTAGAACAGTGAAAAACTTAAAAATTAAAAAAGACAGTAGCAACAGAAGTTACCTGTCCGAGCACCTACTATTCCATAGAGAGAACAGGAGTGGGTCGTGTGTCTCACACCAGCCATAAAGCCCATAAACCTTCTCAAAAAGAGTGAGCCATGAGAAAGATACTGTACATGCGATCTGTTTTCAAAGTCTCTCTAAGCCCTTACGGTCCCTTATGTATTTAACTGACAGATTTTTGCAATGAGGGAATTTAACAAGCGTCACTGGTTTCATTTGTTGGATTTTGTAGTCCGGTATAACATCTGAAGAAGTACTTCCTTTGGGTCTGACATACCCAGATGTTCCAGAGGTTATTTCCTGAGTAAATATCACACAGCAAAGATAGCGCACGAACTGGGAGAAAATGCTTCAAGAGTGACCATCAGCTCAGAACAAAAAATGTAACAGTCAATGTAAGCATCAAGCACTGACACTGTTTTACAGATAAGGTGTTGTAACATTACAAGAAAAGATTTTATAAAACACATTAAAGCATTAAATACAAGGATTAAGATACAATCCATACATTGACAGCAAGACATCAATTACAAACACGGTAAGATGAACAGAAGAAAATCTCCAGTGTTACAAAGAACAAAATTTCATCAGATTTAGCTTAAGAAACTTATTCTTGCAAACAAGAGTTTCTAACTGGCTCTTTCAAACATTAAAATATACAAAAATAGTTGTATCACCATCAGCTGTATTGGCACTATTGTAATCCACCACTGTGTTGACCATTTTTTCAGCACATGCTTCCAAACCCACATATGGAGGTAGTGTTAGTGCAACTGTATGGAAGTTTAGCATGTGATTTTCAGCACACAGAACTGAAGAAAATAAAGTGTATAAAGCTGACATCTGTGGAGTTCACCTGCAATGGGAAACACTCCCTGGTTACCATGGGCTAGCTTTGTTTGTGTGTTTCCTTTAAGTAAAAACAAGACACCCCCCTTGCATCTCCACGCCATTCTTTGCATTTCACTATTTCAGGAGCAATGGGTAAGTAGGGAGTAAATACATGAGACAAGTGTGCCCGTTTGTACAAATGAACCCTCAAGCAAGGTTTTCATGCAGCATCAACACCCAGTGTCCAAACAAATGTATATGATGTTTCAAATCCTGTCTCCCTCTGTGACCACTATGCATAGATTTGTCTCCAAACTAGTAATGGAAGCACCAACCAGAGGAGTAACTTATCAGAAGGGAGTCAAACTGCAAATCTCTCAATCCACTTGGTCTTTTAAAAAAATCTTATGTTTACTTCACAAATTTTACAACTGTGAGGTGTAACCTAGACATTCTGAAAGGGTGCTAGAAATGTAAGGTTCCTGCGAGCTACAAGATACTCTGGGGACTCAAAAATACCAATCCAGAACATTCAGTTAACAGCTCTTTCCTCTATAAGATGTTTCCTGTGATAGAAACACAAAGGCCCCAGTATACCAACTAGCACATGTTTACTCCCTGCTGTTATTCCATATGTGCTCAATGTATGTCACAGCTAGAAAAGGAAGGATTGATCCTATCAGCCTCTCAAGGAGTGCAGGCACCTACCAGTAAATAGGAAGAGACAAAAAAAGAAAAAACAAGGAAAAAAAAAAAGAGACCCCCTCCACCCCAAATTCCCCTTGGATAAACAAGCAAGGGAATTAGAGCTCTTAGAAGAGACAGTTTACTGCTCAGTGACTAGAGAATTAGGTTACTTTCACGTTCTGTCGTTCTGTAACTCTTCATGGAAGTTGAAGACCTTTATATTCTTCAGGTATAACCTGTGCACTTGAAGGCTCAGTAAGAAAGATTTGAAAATACCTTTACTGCTGAAGATCCTTTTTTTGCTGGACCAGCTGGTCCACTCTCCTGCTTAACACCAACAGTCAACCTTTCACTTGATTTTAATAATAATATTTAATTCTACAAAAAAAAAAAAAGCCATTTTATTACATTCCTTTTAAAATAAAAAAACCAAACTGTACAAAGAAGCATGATCAAACCTCCATAAAGCAGGTTAATACTGTTCTGTTTATTGCCTCTTGAAGACTCTCTGCATAGTGTCCGTGAGTTGTGTTTAAGGTCCAAGTGAAGGTAAAACAGCAGAGCAGCAGAGAGGTGAGGAAGGGCCACAGAGGTGGGCAGTGCAGAACCTCAGAGGGTACATGGGACATGCTCCATTAAAGTATCCAGAAAACAGCAGCATTGCACACACACAACCCCCCTCCAAACAAACCTATTTTCACAAGATGATTTTTCAATTGTAAACGTTTTACTTCTTGTTTTTAAAAAAGAGGCTTATCTTTATATATATATTTATATATGTATATAGTTCCAGGGCTTTATGAACCCCAAGAATAAGAGGGGAATGAAAAGGGAGAAGGAGGAGGAAAAGGAGGAGGAAGACAGGGACTCAAAAATGGACTCAGTATCTGTTTTGGTTATCTGTTTTCCAAACCAGCACAAGGCTAATGAGAAAATGCACAGCCAGAAGGATTAAGGAAAATCAGGAAGTCTGGAAAAAAATTAGGAGCTAAACAGCCAACACCCTCAAAAAAATAAAGCAAAACAATTGCGCACACACAAACACACACGAGTGTGTGCACTCACACCAAACACATGTAGGGGTCCAGGATCAATCCCTTAATTGTTTGTGGACCTAAGTTTGTTTTTTTTTTTCTTTTTTTTTTAAACTCTGGCTTAGCCCTTTTTTTTTTTTTTTTTTCCTTTTTTTTTTTTTTTTTTTTTTTTTTTTTTAAATCTGCCACATGTTTCCCAAAGCTAAGAACTGAGTATTTCTCCCCAGTTATACTCTTTGGATTTATGCCAACATCAGTTTTTATGTTCAGTGGGGAAAAAGTAAGCCTGGTAAGTATTGTACGAACTGTAGCTTTATTCTAAAGTTCCTCTGGACGACTAATCACTTTTAACCAGCTCTTCCCTCCTTCACACCTTACCACATTCCTCCCTCCAAAAAAAAGCAAAAAATAAAAACAAACAAACAACCCCCCCACCAATGTACAGGCTATAACTCAGTGTTTTCTTAACAAACAGTCTGCGGTGTTTTCACTTTGGCCACTGTTAAAGATGCAGGCATAGAGAAGGGAGTGTTGGACTAGCATGTATTAAAGAAAAAGGAACATTAACATTGCAGATCTCTCTCAGAAAGACTAAAACACTAACAAATACAAGTCGATGCACGTTTGCTTTAAACTAGTGTAATTCTTTTTCACATTAGATTAAACATCATTTTGTATACCAAACATTACAGTGCTGTTTATCTCCTCCAACCATGCAAAAAATAGTTAAAAAGGTGCCACTTCTGCCCACAAATAGAGTATGACCAATTCCCCTACATACCCTCCAAAATCAGGATTTGAAATGAGAAAAACAGAAGTACTAATACCCTCCTTTAAAAGCTTTATAAAGAAATTTAGACACAAAGCTGCCACTTAATACCAAGATGGTACAATTTACAGATTTTTACAGAAAGTTCACATTAAGTCAACTGACACTTCTCTCAGCCTCGTCATTTGACAGGCTGTATCCTGCAAGGTCAGAAAGTGATGACTTTAAAAGGATCCTGAACTTACAGCTCCCATCTACAAGAGTAGGAACAGTAGGTGTCCAGGAATTTTGAAATACTTGGTATTTAACACCTTCAACTCACATAAAGAATTTGAGGCACTCAGCAATTTACAGGATCAAGCCTTACAGAGGTAGAATAGACTTAACTGGTGCAGTAATTCACAGAAGTTTCTAGAGAGCTGCCAGACAACTTTCTGAAAATCTTCAAGTGTGAATCACGCTTCAATGCTTGCCTGTGAAGACACATGAACTGCAATATATCTGGGGACCAAAGCAGCATCCAAATAAAATTGCCGCTTGGTTGTGATCTGAGCATCTCCACTGTGAAACTGATGCAGAATGAAGACAATTTAATGTTCCGCAAAAGATTAGGGACAGCAATCACAGCACGTGTGCCTTTTACTTTTGCTCTTTTGACTGACACACCCACCCCCCTTTCCTCATTCCTCTGAGCGTCTCTGATAAACAGCATTGCAAGTTGGTTAAAAAAAAAAAAATTTACAAGAGAGAGTTCTGTTGGTCACCTATTTACACGTGGCATCACTCCACAAGGAGCTTGATCTCATTGGCTAATAGCTGGTTCATGTTGAAGAGAGCCCCCGGGAGCTTGGTGAGCAACTCTCTCTCCGTGGTCTCAGGGTCGCTGTCGACAGAGCTGGAGCTAGCACTCATGTTGTCGACAGCGGCCCCAGCTGGAGGGCCCAGCTCTGGCTCGCTAGTCTCGCTGGCCGTGGACACCACGGAGAGCAAGGACATGCGCCGCGTCAAGCGGCCGGGGGCCAGCAGGGAAGCGGCATAGTCCGCTATGATACCAGCTACGTCTAAATTACAAGCCTTGTCAAAGGCAATGAAACCTACATTTGCATTGGCCTCGCAGACGTAGAATGAACCGTCGTCCTTCATCAGCAGGTCAATGCCGCACACGTCCATCCCCAGGATGTTTGACACTTGGACTGCCAACTGCTTGCCTTGTTCACTCAGCGAGCACATCATTCCTACACCACCTGGAAGAAGTGAAAAAAACTTGCTGTCTGCGCTCAGGTCACAGGTGACTGACAACCTTCTGAACTGGTCGGTGCTTTTCAGTTGGGAAGCTTCAAAGTGAGCCTGCAAGCACACTGCTGATGACTTAGAAAGCAACCTCCTTTCCCCACGGACTACTAATGAACTTAATGCCACACCAGGATTTCAAAAGATTCTGACCTGCCAAAGGCGGGTCAAGATTATGACTTGTTTAAAAAACAGTTAAGTGATGACTTTTTAGTCAAGAAAAAATACACATTCTTATGATCCAAGGATATTAAAAATTGAAGTAACAAACCACCCTTGTTCCTTCTCAGGTAGAGGCTTTCCTTACACGTTTGTAACTGATCACAAGAATTATTTCTGCAAAATTAAACCTAGAGCTCTTGATAAGACTACAGCTCTAACTGTAGATATAATTGAGGGGGACGGAGATTAAGACATTATCATCTGCTCACATCCCTCTCAACTTGCTATCACAGGTTACTGTCTCTAAAGCAAGAATTTGGGAACATTTGTGTCTGAACCTCAGCTGGTCAGGTTCACAGTCCATCATCTGGGTATTAACAGGCTCACACTTCATCTATCACAACACTTAAGTATAAAAATAACCCATACAATAACAAACAAAAAAAAAAACATTTAGCAGAAAAATCTTTCAGGCTGTATTTCCTCTGCGTCAAGTAGTAACTAAAACCTCTTAGGCGTTCTGACTAACCAAAACTGCACTACCCATGAACACCTTTTATCCCATCCCTGCTCAGGTTCAGTACAGTTTCAGCCAGGCACCCTCAAGCATCCTTCCTCCTTTTACCCTCAGAACCCCCCATGTCCAACACCCAAAGCTATGCAGAATCTCAGTTCTGAGTATGCTACAATCAATGCAGTAACCTCCTCTTTCTCCCAGATATGGGCTTTGGGGGAAGAGGTAGCAAGGAGGAACCTGACAGACTTAAGGCAGCACAGAAGATGCACAGTGCAATCCAACTGTTTACTGCCTTCAACGGTTTCCTCTCTTAACATTTTCTTCTACCCTCTTGCCAACTGACTGCCTCCTCCACCTCCCTTAAGTCTTGCTTTCTGTCTTCACACATCTTCTGTTCCTCTTAACAGGATGAAACAAACAATAACATGGCATTAGCATCAAACTGCCATTACCACATCAGTTGCTCCATTTGTGTTCTAGAACTTTCCCCTGCTTGTCATCCATCCTACCCATCTAACACTGTGAGCAGAGATTGTCTCTCCTTCTGTGTTTGCTCAACATGCTTCTTACTTAATCCTTATTCTCATGTTTCCTCTTTAAACCCCCAGCAGCAAGCACAATTAATACAAAATAACACGTGCAACTTATTTCAGTTGGCTTTGTGATTTGTCAACTGGATTGAAAAATTCTGATCAAAACTACGAGCAAGGCTTTTCCTACCAAGTGAGCAGTTACTCTGCATCCTCCCATCTGTCGAGCAGCGGAGCATGGTGCCCACCACACGGCCTCCCACTACGATGACGCGCACATCCTTGCCATGGGACTCCTTAACGTATTTTTGAAATAAGTAAGGGGCATCATGACGGATCAAATGGCTTAGGTCTGCCAAATGGTGCTTGTCTCGTGCCAGGAACACAGCTTTACCTGTATGGAGGAAAGAACATTGGCATATTGAAGGCAGCTACCCATCTGAGCTGCATCAATGATTCAGCACATGAAGTAAAATCTCTGACCAGCACGCTGCCCATTCTCACAGGCCCCATCCGTAGCTTATACCCATTTACAAATTCTTCCATGGACAACAGTGTTCCACTGATTCAGTGCTTTTAAGTGTTCAAGTACTGACAGAGCTGAGTAGACGTGAGTAGAAAAAAAAAAGAGAAAGAAAGAAGCAAGGAAAAAGAGAAAAGCTTTAGATAAACGAGGTGGTCTTGCAGTTTCAACTTCTTTTGGTACAAGCCCTTAGTGAGAGAAAAAAAGGAAGAAATACTTAAAGAGCAGCAGACATTTAATTAAAAGCAATTTTGTTCATTCAAGAGGACAGGACACACAGCCTACAGCTTTGACACACAGGAACAAACAACATGAAACTGTTAAAACACTGGGCAACTAAGGACTCTGAAGTCTCTAGTGTGTCACTGCAGAACCACCCACTTCTCCATTACGAAGTTCCTGAGAGCTGCTCTTCCCAATACTTAAAAGGGCTCACAACTCCTGAATGAGGTTTGCAGTGGAACAACTACACTCAGAGGAAAACGTTCCACTCCACAGTATCCAAGATAATTTAGCAGAAGATTTCACAAGACATTAAATGAATAGAATATCCTACAACTGAAAAAAACTCTCTTTACAAATCGCTAGCTTTTCTGCAAGCAAACATCTCTAGGACTTGGATTTTTTAACCTGAAGTAAGACATTTTATTCCCCTTCATTTCTAGACCACATCAAAGATTTCTTTTTTCTTTTCCAATTGTTTTAATACTGGTTAAAGTCATTCCTGAAACAGACTCTATCACTTTCTATCTAATTTCTAGTCTCACAAGACTGCATCCCTTTCCATCTTGATATATCTACATTTCCCAACTCTTTTTCCCCTTTCTTAAGGGCTCTATGTCATATTAGATTTATGTTTTGCAATAAGGCTGCACACTTTCTCCTGTGGCAGAACTGTCATTCAATTATGTTATGATGTTAACAGAGTACAAAAATAAATGGATAAACTGCCCTCCTTAAGTAAGGGAACAGAAATGCAGCAGTAGCAGAACTAGGATAAATAACGTGTAAAGAATTTCAACAAGTGCTCCTCAGCCCAACTGGAGCAGCCTCTGTTTAGACAGGATTTAAGGTCTCCATAACACAGAACACTGCTTGAGGAACATGGAATTTCTCATTACACAGAAATGAGAATGTAAGCTTAAAATTCATGACAAGGTAAAAACCTCCATGTCCTTTCTCCCACTCCAAACTTCATCTCTCCTACAAGCAATTAATCCTACTGCATTCCTGAAATGGAATAGAAAGAATGATGCCTTGGAGGGGAACTACTTAGTTCTTGGGAATTATGCAGCATCATGACATCTTGGCAAAACCAGGACTGGCCCATTTGCTGCAGCAGCAAACTGCACAGAAAATGGGCTTAGAAGAGTATGACTTTTATTCATCAGCCAGTACCTGTGACCATGTTTGCATATTTATTTTAAATATAATTTGCAAATGGCTGCTCTTCAACTAATTTGAAAAAGCTTCCCCAACTCTCTTAATGTGAAAAGATATGTACTTTGCATAAATTTGCATTAAAATGCCTGGAATTTAATGTGCTCTAAAGCAAAACTTGTACACAGATTTACAGGAATCCTGACTAAAAAAGGGAGAAGAAAGTCAATAGCTGTAACTCTAAAATTATTCAGTAGATCTTCACAACAGGCAGTGTCAAGTCAAATCCACTGTCTCAGATATTCCACAGCTGCCAAATTCATCATGCTGCAACATCAAACTCCACCTTGGCTTCAGAGCTCCACCCACAATTTAAAACCACACTAACAGGTATTGCTGCCAACAGAAGCAGATCTGATCTTCCTCAGCCCCAGCATTTTGCTCTCTTCCGTTACATCGCCACAAGCATTTGTGCGAGTAAGTGCTAAGTCATGTAAGGAATTAATGTGAGTAAAAATAATTTATCTAGATCCATTCAACATCAGTTCCTGAATCTATTTACTATGTGGGTACAGAAGCACTCGTGCCAGCGGAAGAGAAGCACCAGAGCAGCACAGAGTGGGAGCAAACTGACGGACAGAAAAAAGGAAGAAGTGGTGTCTTTTAGCTATGATTTTGTTTAAAGTAACTCCTGGTTTTGTGCTTTAACTTCATTTTTAGTCTCTTTATACTTCTAGTATTTATTAGATTGGTTTTAAAGTATATTAAAAACAGAGCAACTTCCTTGGCAAAAAACCTCTGAAATTGATTTAAACCTTGTTTCCTTTAGTAACCACCATCTAACACTTAATTAAGTTGATGTTTGTTTCATATTCAACACTTAAAACAAAAGACTAATAACAGAACGATTTAATGAGTAACTGCGGTAATACCACTGACACTGTCAGAGGTATTTTTCTGAAAAACAGAGATCCAGTTTGACAAACAGTACATAAAATTTTATTTAAATCAGAATCCTAATTATAGACAAAGTAGAGTAGGAAAATGGTCACTGAATGAACTGAGATTTCATTTCTTATGCCTATTTAGAAACATCCCTAAAATCCATGTAGGCTTCTTTCAACTTCATGAAGGCCAGACCTCCCATTATTCCACTTCAAAACTTTCCTCATAGAAGTCATCAATGTACCATAATTTTGAACTCTCCCTCCCGCCTTTGCAAGACCAGGTTCTACTAAAACTGTTTCCCAGTGCTACAGTCTATTCAACATCCAGAATTCAAAGGGTGGCAGAATTTAGATGTATTGGAAAGAAATCCAACACCTAACAGAAGACCTTCTTAACTATCATCCCTTGATGAGACAAAACCTTGGAGTGCTGCTCAGAATACTCCTTGCCCTCACCCCTGACCTCACACCCACCTCGATGACCCCGCGTGTTCTTCACCACCATAGGGAACTCCAGCACTTCCGCCTCATCAATCATTTTGGAAAAATTCTCATGACCACCTGGCAAAAAGAAAACCAACAATATTATGTGCCACCAGTCTGGTGTGGCCAAATTGGGGATGTAATTGCCATACATTCCTCCCACCCTTACAGCTTAGATAATGCAGAAAAAACTATCAGTTAAGAGGACCTTGGTCATGGAGCATGATCAGACTTTGAAGGTGTTTGTGACGTGTGGGATACTAACTCCTACTTCCTTTGGAATTGAAGACACAAGTTGACAAAGGCCTCTTGATCACAACCCCAAAAGGCTCAATCTAATCTTCCAAATCCGAATGCCCCAATTCTACCATCTTGTTCCAGGTTATCCCTTTTACTTTACCAACTCCCATCATTTCAAATGTCCAACAGGAAAACAGCAGACACGTAACACTAGTAATAGTTCCATCCAAACTACTAACCAGGAAAACAACACAGAATACAATGACAAGGCATAATCCAGAGAGCAGCAACAACCCAGACCTTGTCAGTCCACCTCCCCACTTTTGGAGGCTTAAGTCTCCTGTATCTCATTCTCCCTACAGCCTGAAGTAGTACTTCAACCCTTTAATCTCATTGCATCTGTAAGGACCTTAGAGAGTAGCTTTTAATGGCCATTCACACAATTATGGTTGATACTTCAAGGTTACTTGAGTTCAATTCAAAGAAGGCTGACCACGGCACAAGAAATACAGAAGAGAAAAGTCAGCAGACAAAGGGACGAGCCCCCTCTAACACATCGTGCAGTAAAGTGCAGAAGTCAAGCCAAGACACTGGCCACAAAGCCAGCAGCAGCCATCACGACCCTGCCATGGAGTTTAATGCATGTCATGGAGTAACATGTCATTCAGCACATCCGGCTTTACTTGGCAAAGTCAGCTCTCACCAATAACTTGATACTTGTGGTTTAAATAAAACAAAAAAGAAAAAAGAAAAGGAAGTCATGCTTCTGTCAAACTCCAGAGGCACTAACAGAAGTGGGAGGGAGTTATAATCAAACAGGTATGTTCTGCAATTATTCAGCATCATTCATGGTCTCCCCTTCCCCCCAAAAATTAAAAACTCATTCCATTCTCAACAAGTTAGAGCAACCACAAGTGTAAAGAAAGGGTATGTTTCTTCTCAAATGTGCTTTCACGGTAATTGATGGAAACAGTAATTGATAGTAATTGATAGAAAGCCATGTTTTTCTTTTTGTCGATTTTTTTTCTCGTTTTGTCAAGTTCCCGTTACAAAAGCCTATTGATGCAATCACACGACGGGGAGGAAAGCACTGGTATTTTCCCAGAAGGAAAGGAAGGTTGAGAAGTATCTTCAGTTCTTTAATAGATTGTAATTAAAAGCAGAAATAGCATCAGGGTAGCTCAGACAAATGGTTCCTCTAATCTAGCACTCTGTCAGGAACCAGAGATACCAGAGATTCCAGAGGCAGGCACAGTAAACAATAATCAATTGTTCTGGTGGGAAACAAAGGCAAAACTATTGTTAAAAGGTGAACACAAGGGCTTGTACTCTTTGCTACTCTTGTCTTTTCACAGAAACTAATGTATTTGCAGACACTTTTATTCATATAGGAGTTTAATCTACTTTCAAGTTGTACCAAGTCTCTGTAGTAGTTCTCTGTAGTACCTATGATGTTTAGTACCCCAAGCTCTTGTCTGTTGTTTTGGGCAATTGGAAAAGGATAGAAAGTATTATAGCACTAACAGCCAAAGTCAGTTGCTTGGAAGGCTGGGGTACAGTTCAATATACAGTTCAAGCACTCTTCAAAGCATCACAAGCTAATCAACAAAGACAAAACCAGAATCTGGGTGTTGCAACTTTAACTTCCTTTTCTGGTTACTCAACACTTAGCTGTGGAATTGGCCTCATGCCACTTAAATTTCTATGGATTTGCAAAACTTGACTCATATCTTTTGCCCTGCAAAAGCATAAGTTGTCTAGGCAACCATGCCATACTTTTGATCCAACAGCCTTACCATATGAAAAAGTGTCTGGAAGAGGCACACCATGGCCAGCAAGTTCTTGAAATGTCCAGAACTTGTTGACACAGTTGAGGATGGCTTGAGGACGATTCATTAATCGACAGCCCATCTTCTCTAGGTGGCGAAGGACTGTGATGTCGCTGTCGCTCTGGACCCAAGGTGTTGGCACACGCACAACCACCACTTGTGGGTAAGCAGTAATGAGCTCCCCTTTCACCCGGAGACCTAAAGAAGGAAGAGAAAAACATCCCAGTCTTAAGTCATAAGGTCTCCAGGAGAAGGTAAACAGGCAAATAAATACTGCACTATCTGTGATCACACAGATACCAGACTTCAACAGTGAGTGTTAAAGCAGCACAATTCTCCCTAGCATGCATCTTGTCAGCTGTACTGTTTCATACATGTCACTCTTAACTCACTTAAAACTAGGACTAAGCAAAAACCAGATTTAATTAGGGCACACAGTCTTGGGCTCCTTCCCAGGGTGAAGGACATTTTTTTATAGATTGACACACCGTCCCTTCTATGGATATAAGCTGCAGACTACAATCACATCAGCCCAGGAGGTTCCTGCCTCCCACTGCTGGTTCTGGCCTACAGGATGCAGTTCATACCTTTCCCAGTCCCAGTGGTATTGATCCCTCTGTTTGTGGTATCACGTTACACAACATATTGCCAAAGTAACAGAGACTAGATACGATCCTTAAGAAAACACAAAAAACCAGCAGTATTTTTAACAGGTAATTTCAACAGTCTGATTTATATTAAATAACTACTCAGAAATAACTTTATCAGCTAACATGGAAGCACCCTGTGACAAAGGCAGGAACTAGAAGGAAAGTCAGCTTTGCCACCAAGATCAATATATTACTTAATCATGACCTATAGTTTTACAGGCTAATTCTCTGAAAAAGAAACACTGGAAGACAAGCTGCAGGAATAGGAATACGACAGGATTGGACGGGAAGGCATCAAGCTCAATGGAGACAGTCTGGCATCTGAGGACGGGAAAAGACAAACAAGATTTGATGTTCACTTTATTTGCCTTATGTTCAAAGCAAAACTTCATGATTTCAGCATAAAATATTCAGCTCACACTGCTTTCAGCACCTTAAGGGTTACAAAAGAAAAGGTGAGCTGAGAAATCACAATGCATCTGCATTTTGTGCCTACCAGAGGCCAGTTGTAACTACTGAGATCTAACCAAATTTTATTACCTGATTATTCTATTCCAAAGACGTTACTTTACAAATACAGACTTGTATCTACTCTACCTGAAGGCACAGACTGCCAGGCAATATATTTCATTTCAAGGTGCATTAGAATTAATTGAGGGCGAGTTGGAGAAGAGGGGGGTTGAGAAGAAGGGGTGTTTCCCCTCTCTGTACTTCCTTTTTTTCTCCCTACCAGGATGTATTTTAGAGCTTGCATTAAATATAATGAAGCAACCACCTAACTCCCAAAATGGAAGTTGAAATGTGCTGCCCAGTCCTCAGGAGAACACAGAACCACACTCTGGAAAGGCCAAAACAGAGCCACATCCAATACAAATCCCTTTTTCCAATCCCCACAGCCATAATTGCACAGAGATGAGCAAACATAAGCAGACGGGTGCTCTGGCTGCTCACCTCATTAGCACCAAGCACTGCCGCATTGCAGCTGACATGACTCGCGTGTTTAAGCAAGCAGGCTTCAGACACACACACACCCCCCATTTTAGAGAGGCATCTCAAGCAAGATTAAAAACAAGACACTGCTACAAACCTAAGCAGACTGTGAACAGCACAAAATGGACTACCATCTCCTTTAGCCAGAAAAGGAGTACAGATTCAGCAAGCAAAAGATTTTTTACTTATTAGTCAAATTCCACCTTACACATGTATTTTTCCATTTAGGTGCATGCCCAATTACACCCACTTTTTGCCAATGTAATTGCATGCATGTCCTGATCCACGTGCAAGCTGTGCAACAATCATTTTAAAAAGGACTGCATTTTCTACACAGCCCCAAAATTGCCACCGTTATCTGTGTTGTGAACCAAAACGACACAGTTTTCCAATTCATAATCTCTCAGTCTATTTTGTTGTTTTGCTTTAAAGTCACGCCACATGCTGAAGTTTTGCACCATGGAGTCTGAAAAAGAAAAACAGCAGTTTGAGGAGATGTGTTTGCCTCACCTCGAATTCTCCTGAATACCTGTGTTAGACTTGACTATCACACTGGTGTAAATTTAGCCAGGCCACCATCCCCCCTGAAGTGACTTTGGAAGTACAATGATGTTAACAACAGAACAGTCTGAGCTTTTGTTCCAGATTCAGTCATATTCTCTGGTCTGGATACTGTTCTCCCCAGAACAAAAAAAAATTCTCTCCCCTTACAGAAGGCAGTTCACAAACAAAAAGAAAAGCTACTCAATGAAATGTATAATTTGAATCACTACTACTGACATGCGCCATAAAAATTAGCTGCAGTCTCCCAGCAACACAGTGCTGCAAACAGAAGCAGCTTTATTACAGTAAAAAGGAGAGGCAGATTCTGCCATTTTGGAACAAGCATGCATTCAGCATTCCATCTGAGACCCATCAGTTAACAATCAGGTTAATGGTCATTATTGCCAAGTGGGCTGATAAAATAATATTTATTCACTATGACGAGCTGAAAGCAGTAACACAGAAGATATTAATGCGTACAGTTAATTTTTTTCCGAAGAAGTGATTCATGAATGCAAAGAGGAATAAGGAAAAAAAAGGCTATGGAGATGTTACTTAAAGAGTGGTTAAGAGGTAATCCTTTTTTATTTTTTTTAATCATAGATCGTCCTAAGTTGAAAGAGACTCACAAGGCTCATCATGGCTAACTCCTAGCGCTGCACACAACACCCCAATAATCACACCATGTACCCAAGAGCATTGTCCAAACATTTCTGAACTCTGTCAGGCTTGGTGATGTGACCACTTTCTTGGGGAGCCTGTTCCAGTGATCAGGCACCCTCTGGGTGAAGAACCTTCTCCTAATATCCAACCCAAACCTCCCCTGACTCAGCTTCAGGCCACTTCCCTTGGGTCCTGTCACCGGTCACAAGAGAGAAGAGATCAGTGCCTGCCCCTCTGCTTCCCCTCATGAGGAAGCTACAGACCACTCGAGGTCTTCCCTCAGCCTCCTCTTCTCCAGGCTGAACAAACCAAGTGACCTTTTTCACAGTGTGGCAGACAAAACTGCACACAGCTGAGATGAACCCTCTTTTCTTTGCAGTAATAGAGCCTGATCCCAAAACAGTAATAGCAGGTTACACTCACTGTTACAGCCTATGGACAGTGAACTGACCTCACAAACACACAGAAGGCAGACACTCAGATCATACAGAAATATCTTGACAAGTAACAAGTTGGTCCATTTGTTGACTTTTTCAGTGGATGCCCATGACACCGCAGACACAGCAAAGAGATAGCTATACAGTCCTTTGAAGCATCAATACTATAAGCCAGGAAAGGGAGATTTCAAGCTTATCCAATACTAACAACTTTCTCATCATAGAACAACCATTTTACCAGTGCCTGAGGAACAATTTCTTAAGTTATCATAAAATATTTGGGTATTCTTTGGTTCTATGGTGTAAAGACTCCTGAGTTGAAATATCACCCAATAAAAACAGATGTAAACCCTGCTCTTGAACAAGACCTATTCTTTCACTCAGTTCCAGCTGTCTTTGTTCTTCCTCTGCAAGACAAAATTCTCCAAAATGGAACATGGTACACCTATAACATACACCAATCATCACAGTATTCAGACAAAGTACAAATGGAATTTTTGCAATGTGAACTGTAATCACTTGGGAATTAACTTGACCATATCCCCCAAAGTCAGACCTTAAGTTCCTCTCAAAAACAGCTCAAAGTAGCACATGATAGAAATGAGTGGGTACATGCATGATTATTCATCAGTAGGCCCAACCAGTCCTCCTGCTTTTCACTCCCAAAGAACAGCAGGCAAGCTTAAAATGCAAAGTAGCTGGTCTCTGCTAAAAAGGGTTATTTTGACCCAAACAGGTAGAAGCCATCACATGAACCTGCGAAAACCACAGAAAACAGAGCATTAAACTGTACTAAAGACAGAAGAAAGAGGCAGAGATGGCTACTGCTGTTACCTGTAAGATCAGAAGATATGTATCTATACCCTTATAAAGTTCCTGAGACACTAACCTCCAGCATGGCAGAGCCTATTTGCATAGTAAGATACTCAGGATGATAGCTGCCTCTCAGAAACCTGATTTAGTACAATTTTAGGGTGGACACACATACTTCGGTTAAAAAAAAACCCACAATGATGGCATTATGGATGGCTAAAAAGGATCAAGATTTCAGGCAACTGTGTGTGGCTTCTGAACATTTTAATTCACATTCAAGCAGTATTTTAAATTGCTTACATTTTTGAAACTCATTACATTCAGTTTACAGCCTACACAAATCCCTTCCAATCTCTACAAGAATCATTCATCAGCAGATTAGTAACTACTGCAAAGCAGTATCTCATGTCCAGCTTGCATGTTACAAACAACTGTACTTTTAGCTGAAACAATGCAACTTTTTCACAGAAATAACGTCGTTTCAGAAGATAAGTCTAAAAACCCAAAGACTGCAAGGACATCAAAAATAATTTCAGATACTTTATATATCTTGATTTAGCAAACATCAGGCACTTTTAACAAAAGCTTAAACCTTAGTAATATTAAATACATTTATAAAAGTCCAAGCTTTTCACTGTGCCTGAAGACAGCTGGTAAACTGCCTTGCTACCCATGGAAGCTCATGACCTATCAAATAACATTTCTGACCAAACAGATCAAAAAAGCAGAAATGATGCACAAAAGGTGGGTTTGCCAAAGCTCCCAATGCAGTGCTGCCATGCATTCAGTAACATAAAACATTCTAGTCATTGCCTTCTTTCAAATCGACTTCCAAACATATACATTTCACAGAATTTGTCTGAGAATTGTGTGACTATGAGAAGTGCCCGAATATGACAACAAAGTTAATTATTCCATGTACAACATGGGTAACTATGCAAAGAATCCTCACTGTGTGGCCTCAGCTGCCACAGGCTGCCATTTTAACTTCAGTGACTACCTCTGTCTTTAGCGAAACCTCTACCAAATACCAGCTTCTCTGAAATACATAAGTAAAAGGAAGCAGGGAAAAAGTGTTTCAGTATTCAGACAGATCCAGTATGTGGAGTACTTTTTCTAACAGGCATTCCAGCATATAAGCGGAATAACGGTTGGTCATCGTGCATGCAGCATTACAAAAAATTAAATCTGAATCAAATTTCACAAGCACAAAACATACACCAGCTCCCACCACATTCCCAACAGGAGCTAGCAGGGTCTGGGAACTTCCAGATATATTACCCAGATTTTTCCTCAGAGATGTGTATGCTACCCTGAAAGTCTCCAGCTCTCAGAACTCTGTTATACAAATTTATTCATCCACCCATCCATGGAGTTGCTAACGTTTCCCAAATGAACAGTCACTCAGCAAGCAGGCTATAATGAATTCAACTCAGTCAGCTGGGAAAAGCAGGCAAGCCTTCTATCACACAAACCTTTCCTCGTATTTTAACGATATTACATCCTGCTACTTGCTCTTCACAATTCGTCAGTTGTTCTCGCAGACATCACTGAATTTTGGTACAAGCCTGGACTCACTCGTGGTCTCAAATCAGTGCACTCCTATTTCTGGTTCATTTGTCCTTCCAGTATCTGTCACCCACAAGACACTGCATAATATTTGCATTAAATCATTATAAAGTGTTTAATAATTACTTACAGTTTACTTACAGGGAATTAAATGTGTTTCACCCTAATTGCCATGTAAAAGCAAGCTTACAGCTCAAAAGGGAGATATCCCAAACTTTAATAGCAGATTACTGCAATAACAAGTTATACATTCCCTCACTAAACTCAACCACAACTAAATCGCTAAAATTTTTAAAACTCAGCATATTTCAAACATACATTCTGCCAAGACTGTGGCAGAATTTTGGAATAATTAACAGAAGTAGAATTAACATTAATGAAATACCACTCTATACCTCAAAAGCTTGCTGCTATATTGATTTAACTTCATGTATCTATCTTATAACCCAACTCTAAATAACATAAAATTCCCTGAAATTGGGTGATAAACATTTTTTTTCCAACTTCCTGTTTCAAACCTTGTTTGAAAAACATAATTTCATTGAAATACATAAGTATTTTGGAGCAATTGGCAATTCCTGGGAGTTTTGCCAAAGACAGAGGCAGTCACTGAAGTTAAATTCCTCTTCTGAGAAGTGGCTGCTTGTGGCAGCTGTATGCTAGATAAAGTATTACACTTTAAATGCAATTTTATTTGAACCAGAACTTAACCTCTGAAGAGCAGCTAAGCACCGAAATTTTAGAGAACCACTAATTTATTAGCACAAAACTGAACTTCCCCCTTTGAAGTTGCCCAGGAATTTTCACTATATCACTTATCACCTGACAGCCACAGTTTATTAGTCTGAACATTAAGCTGTCAAAATTCTCCAAATTTCACTGCCATGTAAAAGCCTCTTTGATATCTAGTATTACCAAGCTATTTTTTACTCTAGTGTCCACAGAAACAGATTTCTACAATAGTTCTGTGCTGGGTGTTTTAAGTTCATACTCTCTCTTCCTATCCTACCCACTAGTTCTTTCAAACCCAATTAAGAAGTGCTAACATTCAACTCTGTGTGTTTAATATGACCTCACTCTCCTCCACAAAAACTTAACCAGAAAGGCATTCCCACCCAGATACACTTCCATAGGTCAGCAGTTCCAAGGAAATCACACAGAGCAGAGACACAACTGATCTCTCTAGACACAGTACTATGCCACCATATTCTGAAAAAAAAGTATTTTGGAAACCCGGAGCTGTATATTTAGCAAGGCCTTCTGACGAAACCTCTATCTAAACCCACCGCTCAGCACAGACCACACTTCAAAGGCAGACATCAGTTTATAATCCAGACATGATATTTTTGTTGCTACGTAGTTTAGGTGAGGCCTCTTGTATCTCATTAGGATTTCTGAACAGTAGTTCCACTAGGTGATCTCAGAACATTCCTGGGTCAAATAAGCTTGACAGTGTTTAGAAGTCTAAAGCACCCTGTATCATCTATCCACAGCCCGCCAATACTGAGAGCCTTAGAAATAACAAGTTTTGGAATCTCCTTCCCAACTCAAATGCCGAAAGTCATAAACAATCCCATCCTAAAATGCAACTCTTTAGTGTTACAGAACAAGAACAGAATCATAAAATCATTAAGGCTGTAGAAAACCTCTAAGATCAAGTCCAACCATTAACCTAACATTGCTAAATATATGTAAACTAACCTTACTGTAAACTTACTCCACTCTTAACACTCAGTCAGTCTTTCCCATCTTTTACATGTGCAGTTTCTGTTCATTTTGAATAGCAGGTGAAGAAAAAAAGGATACACTTGAAAAAAAAGTGTGATTGGAAAGGTCTTTCCAAAAGTAGAAAGAAATCCCAAGGAAGATTTCAAGAAACCCAGAACGGGTTCTCCTCCTATCTGAGATGAATCTACATTTTTTTCCTGTAATATCAAAAAACTACTAAATACCTTTACTCTCTCTGTTACCAAACAACTTCTTACATCAGGAGATGCCCTTTTTTTACTAAAGCAAAGTGCTGAAGTGGAGAAGCATCCAATGTGAGTTTTCAATTTGTAATGAAGACACAGATCCTTCATATCTGTTTCCCATAACAGAAAAGATACCTAGAAGAATTTCTACAGTGTCAGAAACTTTTAATAAATTATATCCAACTCCCTGTCCTTTCCAATTTTTCCTAAATATGTTTAGCTGAGCCTGAATTCTGGGGAATGGAAAAATCCCCTCAGTTTATTGTTTCGACCTGTCACTGCAGTCTAAGGCCTTCCTAGTAAAAATTGCATTAAATTTATAAATTGGAAGCACTTTTTTTGGAAACAAATGCATCCTTCTTAAAGGAAGGAATTTAGCTGTGCTATTTTGGGAAAAAAAAATTGCATTAAAACTGACTCTAAAGCCTGCAGAGATAATATCAATTCCTGTCAACTGGGAGAGTGTTTTTGTGGAGTTTTTTGTGTGTCAGAGAAAAACTTGTACTTGACGTGGACATATAGTATACAGCAGTTTCAAGTGCCGTCGTGAGTACAGTGTTTTCCTACATGAACACCTTCACCCCCTAAAAAAATTGTTCTAGACCAAAAGCTATAACCCAAAATGTCTTAGTTTTGACAGACATTAACATAAAACCATATACAAATCAAAGCTAGAGAAGGAAGAATTCCATTTTTCCCACACTTCTGTAAGCACACTCACTGAGTTTGTCTCCTCTTTCTGACTTTGGAGGGTTAAAACTACACTGCAGTAGCTGTACACATGCTTCATGCCCATACTGTAATGAAAATACAGATATAACACCACAGTATTATCTCTCATCTGATCTGGATGGACAAGCTTCCACCTAGTCACAAAAACATGTTAACTAATTAAGATACTTAGTATGCTCCCTAACTAATTAAGATACTTAGTATGCTCCCTAATTAATACACTCCAGACAACCTATAACTTTCTTCTTGAAAGAAAATGTTCCTCATTATTACACAGGTACACAGTCCTTCCAACCAGTCCAGTCAAAAATATCATGTAGTGGTAGTACGGTACTCACAGGCAGAAGGCTAAAGCAAGCAGAAGGGACATCCCCCACTTGTCAGCTTGTTTTGACCTTTGAAGGCAACACATTTAAGAGATCAGCCAATTTACCACTAATCCCTAGACTGTAAGGGTAATTCTGAGTTTACCAATCCCTACAAGCTTTCTTTATAAAGTATCTTCATAAACATTTACTCTACAAGTTCTAAAGCTCTCATCTTTTCTGAAATAATCACCCGCCCAATTTACAAAGAAACAAAAATCACTAAGGGGCTACAGTTCTCATCACAAACAAGTCAATGGCAGAGAAGAGAAACAAAGCTTTTTTACTACTTCAGGTATGACAAGTCTTCTTAGTTCATTTATCTCTTCCACAGCTTCCTTGAAGAATCGCCTTTAAATATTTGCAGATTACACTTTTCTTCAAGTTCTTCCACTTTACAGCAACACAATCATTGAATTTCATTACCAAATGCCACTCCTGATCTGTTCTTAGTAACTGAATTGCAATTTACATTCATTCCTAGACTCTGCCTCTAACAACTTAAAAAGATTAAAAACTCTGAAAGGAAAAGGTTTAACAGCATGTTATGAACCTTGGAAGACCTAAGCAAGAAAGGGGAAGAAATGAGCACCTCTTTAGAAATTCCTGTGTTGGAGAAAGCACTCACAGAAGGTTGCGGCTCTAAGACAATTTAAGTCACTGTTGCTGCCAACAGTTTTACTCTCCAGCTCCATGCGATCCTGCAGTGGCATGTTGTGCCACCCACTCCCTATCAGTCACACACAGACCCACTGGTGAGCTGGTAAGCTTCCTACACCAGTAGGAAACTCTTCAATTTGTTCTTTTGTGGAATTCCATTTCTGCAGGTATTGCAAGCTGAACAAGCTCACTGTAGGATCTGATCAATCCAGCTGTCAACTGCAACAGAGAAACCTGGATCACAGCAACGACAGCAAGGATCTGAACAGTTTAAATTGTCAAGATAGTGCTGGTTTGAGACTGTATAATTCTCTATAGTGAGGTATTCTTCTTTCTGCATTTACAACTCGATGGTCACTATGCTAACCCAGCCTCCAACTTTGTAAAAACAAACCAATCAGACTGATTGCTGTTTCTCCAACTCCTGTCCTCCTGACCTATGCAGACAACACATTCTCCAGTGGCTGCCACTCTCTCAGGTTAAGAAAAATTTGCAGCGAAACTGCTACAAAGGCCCAGCTGCCAGACTTGTTTGAGCAGGACTAACAATTACAAGCAATAAGACAGGCAGTTTACATGTACAGTATCCTTTTTGCCTGCAACCACTGAACTTACTCAACTCAAAGCATCCACAAAGGGCATGCACTTTCAGAATCCTGCCTCACCTTTAGTCCCAAGCATGTAAGGTGGAGTGCACAAAGAACCATTTCAGTCTTAGGCCAGAATGATCCTGGGCGGATTGACAGAAAAACAAAAGGAAGCAGAATATGAACATGCACATCTCAAAAATTTCCAGTCAATACTAAGATATTTCTACCTTTTTACCTGCACTTACACCATGACTTCAACCCCTAATCTCTCAACTGGCAGCTGGATAGTCTGCATGCCTGAGGTACTGTGGTGAATGGATAAAGGCTCTTTTAGAAGGACAGGCTGTGAACATGAGAAGGGTTTGTGCTCCACACAAAGGAGCAGATCATATGCACAGAGCTCTGCTGTGGTGTGCACAGCTAGACAAGAGCCCAGCAACTGATACAGCATGCTAACACATTGTGACCATATATTTGGACCACCCACTCCATGAGGGTGGTCTAATTTTGTGACAGACTGCCCTGAGAGGCTGTGGAAGCTTCATTCTTGGAGATACTCAAAACCTGACTTGATACACCCCATGCAACCTGATCTAACTTCAGAGCTGGATCCAGCTTTCAAGGTGGCCACTGTGACTAGAAGGTTGGTCCAGATGGCTTTTTAAGGTCCCTTTGAAATTCAATTATCCCTATGATTCTCAGAGGCCTTCTCCTGCAGTATGTCTGGCCTCTTAAGTTACTTATTGCTATGCCTGGCTGTAACAGTAGGTTACTCACTCCATAATGCCCTGTTTCACAGCTCAGACTGGATCTGTGGGTTCACCAGGCAACATCCTTTCTTTCTTTCTTTCGCATTATCAAGATCATCTGACAAGTTCTTACAGTCATTAAAAATTAAAAATCAAGCTCTTCATGATGGAAGTGGAAAGTGCTTTTATAGGTTTGACAGTTGCAGGGGGGAGACAGGATCCAAGGCCTGATTCCCTGACCACAAGGAAACTTGGGAAGAGATCAAAGAAGAGATTTAATATATGGTAAAGGCAAACCCTGTCTGGAAAGCAAAGTAACAAAGGGGGAAAAGAAGTTGTGAAGCTTTTATTGTTAAGCTCTAAAGAAACAACTGAAAAGAGCCATCACACACCATCATTTCATTTTCCTGGCAGAAAGATAGGCCTTCACAGAAAGATGCAGATGCAGAAAATCATCAGGGACACAAAGGGTAGTCCTGTTTTGGTCCTGAGTTGAGTTTGAACTTAGTTTTGTGGAACAAAAGCTACTTCAAAACTTTAAAGGATTTTTAAGGTACACTTACCAAAAGTCTGTCTCACTGGGAATAAGCAGAGATGTACTGCACTCCAGGTAAAGGAGAGTTAAACCTTTAATCTGAGTCTGCAGGATTCCTGAATGTTGTCTGAGTCAGGGCAACAAGGACACATAGTAACACTAGCAGGAAAACACGGTATGGCCTCTTCTGTTATTAACAACAATCTTCATTGAGAAAAAAAAGGCATGACATAAGAAAGAAAGCTGCCCCACAACATGGGGAGACAAGATTTGCATGGCTCTGGTTTCTAGAACAGTGTGGTTGGTGCAGGGAATCCTGAAGCTCCCAAAAAATAATTTCACAATCATAACAACCAACTGCCTCTGTCATGGCAGGCTCAGCCAGGCTCACTAGTGTTCCCTTCCTACTTCCTATTAAGAAAAATCTCAACTCAAAGCAGGGCATCCTGCCTGACCACAGAACTAAGAATGTAGTTCACCCTGTGAGTCTGTTCCTCATCCAGGAACAGAAAGCCCAACACTTCATGTTGATATCCAAAAGTAATATATTACTTCTTTTATATATATGAAGATATCCTTAACCATGAAAAACAGCCTGCAAGGCACGTCATAAAATATGAAATATAAACACTGAAAGCAGTGCTGTCAAAAGAACCCAAACTCAATTCCAAGAATGGAATAAGCCAATTTCCAAAGTAGCTGAGAAGTACAATAACAATGGGGACACGCCAATTTACATATTCATGAAACAAGTATGAGGGAGAACAAGGTACAAGAGCAATCCCCCCCAGGTACTTAGACAGGTAAAATTCCTCAGTCTCACCGACAGAATACATATTATCTTGAATGTAAATTTATCCATGGACTACTATTCAAAGACAAGAGTATTAGGTTACCTAAGTAATTAGTTATAATTCCAGCACTCCTGGTTTCCCTTACACCTACATTTTTCAAAACCTGGATAGTAAACAGTGTTGATGCATCCAGCACAGTCCCTATGTGCACATACTTTATTTACAAAGAATGTAGGCATTCAATATTACAGTCAAAAGCTACATTAAGAGGAAACTTGCAGCCACAAAGTCAAGCATGTAAAGGTTAGAAAAAGCCACAGCTAAGGATGTCTGTAGCACTGATCTACTACCACAAACACATATTGTCTTCAAGTACACAAACACACATTATTTTTCCCCACAGCAGATACCCAATGTGCACAGAAGGTACAGTACCCATTTAACAAGCAGCTACTGAGGACTGTATTTTCTTTTATGTTGTTTAGTGCGTAATCCATGGATTGGTATACTGAAATCCTTGCTTGAGACACACCACTATTAATTTCTTATTCAGTTTTATTTATTGTGCTTGTATCTAAGTCCTTCACAATCATAATTAATTTTGTTAACACTACAGGAAATCAGTGAATATTCTACTGATCTCCCATATGGGGGAGGGAAACCCAGAGATAAGTGTTGATGAAGGAATTCTAGATGCCACATTTGGGAGACCATAATTTCTCAGTTGCTCATGCTGTTCTGATTGACTTTATTTGTGGATATAAGTATTCAGCACTTTGTCACAAAGCTGATCCTACTATCCAAAGTCTGGGCACTCAGAAAATGCAAAAACATGCAATTAAAGGCAATTTCTGAGCAGTTCAATTTAAATCACCAGACTAACATTTTTCTTACAGAAAAGTTCTGCTTCAATTGTCACAAATTCTTGTAATCACAAAAAAGGCATCCTATAAATTGTCCTCTCCACCATACTGCAAGTTACATTTCCAGAGCAGAACACCCTGTACTTTGAAGGAGGCTGACAAAGAAGTAGCAAGTAATTAAGTAATTTAAAACGTAGTAGCTGAAAACAAATACACAACAAAGAAGACAAAATTCCAAATTTTGCCAATTTCTAAGTTTTGGTCATTTGCTGTTGCTACTCATGAAAGTATTTTATCTTCATACTTGCAGATAATCAAAAGCAAACTTAATCCCTTGGCATCTAAGTAACACCTGACACGGTGGAATGGCAGTGAGGGTGAGACCAGTTTCACCTCCCACAGAGGCTTTGAGACCCAAGATGACAGCTATGTGTCAGGAGCCTCTCTGTGGACCAGCACTTCAGATGAATGGCCTCCTCCCTCAGTAAGTATTTATGTAACCAACTGGCAGAGGAATGTTTCCCTGCAGGAGAGAAAGCCTCCAAAAGGTCTGACCCCACTTCAGGCACTGGTAGTCAGCAGCTATTGCAAGCAGCTTGTTTTGCCCCAAATTCTCACTCCCCACTGAGCCCCCCATAGCATTCCCCCTAGACGCAACACCTGTGCTTCCACTGCCTTTCTGTCCCACTTCCATTCTATACTCCTTATTTTTCCAGTTAATTTCCAAACCATGGATTTCTCCTACTGTCATGTAGTTTCTTTGCCTGTAATCTTCAATACCACTGTAACCACTCAATTGCCTGCCTTGCCTTCAGACTAGTTTTCCATTTGACGTTCGTTGTTCAGTTTGCAAGTTTCAACACACAACCCATGCTCCCACCAGTTTCAATCTCCAATTTCCTTCATGAGGGAAGCAACTCCTTATCTAGCAAGAGTTTCTCTGCAATCACTTCCTGTTACCTTTTCTTTTTCCAGCATGTTTGCCAAGTACACTGCCTTCACACCAGATTTTTCTCCACTGGCACCTGAGTCCCCAGTTCCAAACCAATTTCAACCATCTTGTCCCACTGTATTTGAATGGACCATTCAGGTCTTTGTGTCAATGAGAAGAGGTATAACCAATATGAAAGGAGATCTCTATTTTAAATTGTGTGCTCAGACCAAATTGCATGTCCCATCCCACAGCAGACAGAAGGCCACAACACCAGAGGTCCTTTCTTTTGCATAATACAGGGCTATGTTTCAACTGTTTTAGCTGTGAAGCTCAAACAAGCCTCTAAGATGCTTAACAGATTATTTTTTGAAATGGTAGTAATCTAGGACAAATTTTTGTCTACTTTCACTAGCAAAAGCCACTTCAGTCAAACTGACTTCCTGTTCCAAGTTAGTCCTTCCAAAAACATCCTTAGAGATGTGGGGAAAACATTCTTTTTTCCTTCAGGTGCCCTCCTTCCACTGAATGACTCAGCAAAAAATTCGCTAAATTCCCTCAAAGAGAGGTTTAAGACTCAGATGTATATTAATAAGGAAGGACAAATTCTAAGCAATAAAAATCTAATGCAAAGGTTTAGCCCACTGTAACGTTAAGATGGGTGATGTGAGACCCATCCGCAATGTCAAAAAACCCCTCATTCAATGTTTTATCAGATATAAATACATCACTCAAAACAGAATCAGTACTAAAACTCAAAATTTCCTCACCCAAACTAAGCAAAGTAGCAGTTTTGTACCAGTGTCACCTGTCTGGCCAACAGATGAAACCATGTTTTAATTTTGTTTCATACATAAGACAGAAAGCAAAACAATATGCTATTCTTACGGCAAAGCAAGGAAGAAGGCATTACAAATTAGGACAAGTCATCCATTTGCCATCTTGAGTGTCTCAAATTATACTTTTAAATAAATCCTGACTTTACCAGGAAGTAAGCATAATGTCAGGACATCAGCAATTTCAGCAGCTGGGTCAACCATTCAGATGTCAAAGCAAGTAACTTTTGTTGGGGGTGGGGAAAACGAAAGAATCTCTTCATTAATTCAAGACCTTCACAGTACTATCTGGAGCATAACAAGAAACTTGGAAGAAGCAGCTTGACTTTTCACACTAGGTTCACAAAGGGATTCTGGCGCTTTTCACAGTAAGCATTTTGTGGTGGTGAAGATACCCTTTTACCTCATCATTCAAGGACAGTTACTTGGATATGGAACCCAAATATGGACACAGTCATCAGAACACAGAGTCTTCCTAAGCTGGTCTCCCTCTGTATCATATTAACCTGTTTGTGTTACACAAAGCATACATCTACCTGGTCAAAGACGAAAATACTCCATCTCTAAGGTCAGGGCATGAACCTGGGAAGAATTATATTTGTACTCCATTACTACCTCAACCAAAGACACATGTTAGGCAAGTCTCTTACATCCACACAAATGCCCCAAACTCCAGATTCTATGCACTCACAGCTCTTTTTCCATGTGATGGATCAGTAAACTCCTGAGAAGGCTCAGCAGAGATGAGCAAATGTGATGTGCCTACAAAGCTCTGGGAAAGTAAGGGAAGTGACAGACCACAGCTGTGGCTAGAAAAGCTGACCTTATCATATGACAAGGTGACTAGAGGGGCAGAGTACCCCTTCCACAAGGAAAGGCAGAGAGAATTGGCAATGTTCAGCTCAGAGAAGACTTTGGGGTGACCTAACTGCCACCTTTTAGTACCTGAAAGGAGACTACAAGAAAGACGGTGAGCATTTACAAGGGCACATAGTGACAGGACAACGGAGAATGGCTTTAAACTGAAAGAGGGTAGGTTTAGATTAGATATTAGGAAGAAATTCTTGACTGTGAGGTGCTGAAGCACTGGCACAGGTTGCCCAGGGAAGCTGTGGCTGCCCCATCCCTGGAAGTGTTTAAGGCCAGGTTGGACAGGGCTTTGAGCAGCCTGGTCTAGCAGAAGGTGTCCCTGCCCATGGCAGGGAGGGTGAGACTAGATGATCTTTAAGGTCCCTTCCAACTCAAACCATTCTATGACAAAAGAGAACAAAAGGTGGCTTTTAAGATAAAGGTTTGTAAGTTAGGAGATTGTCTGACTCTCAGCTGAGTGAATCAATCGCATGTGTAAATGTTTGTCCACAAGAGCAGCAAAAGCCTGAGTGTCTTCCCAAGGTAACTATACCAGCATGGGGGAGTGTATCCAGGGCTCAGCCCAACCTAGAGGATAAAAACAGAATGATTAGCCAAGAGAGTTTTGAAGAGAGCAGTGGGCTTGAGTTGACTTAACCCCCTTACGCCTACCCAGGGACTGCAAATGCCCAGTGTTGTGATGGTGAACATATCAAAGGGACCTGTAATGAGAACCACCTTTGCATTGTGCTCCAACAGCTCTGTCTATGCTCTATTTCTAAACTGTTTGTCAAACAATTAATAGCTGTATATATTGAACAGCTAAAGAGAACATTTACACAGCTTTTTACAAAAGACTTCTTCCGTCCTTGCAAAAATTTAAAACTTAAATTAAAAGGAAATCATCCCCCTCAAAGTTCCCCAGCATTGTACCAACACAACAAGACAACTGACACGACACCTAGAGGATACTTTCAAATCAAGTTTTAGAACTCAAGGGAAATATTTATTGATCTTCTGACTGCTGTGTTTCCCTACCAGATCTAATAATTCTTTAGACAGAAACTGACAAGAAACAGGATTTGATAGCATGGATTTTGAGCATATTATTTCATGGGTGTTACATTACAACTATTATGGTGAACAAAATCTTTTACCCTAATAACAGTGTCAGTGCAGTCCAACCTCCTTCTCAGCTAAAAATCAAGAGCATTGGCATACCTAGTCTTTTTACTTCACACCTTGACAAAATTGATCAAATCACTAGTATGTCTCTTCCAATATCTGTTCTTCCATGTTTTACTCACAGATGTGTCAAGATGAGTAACAAACACAGCAAGCAGTCCCCAGCTCAATACCTGCCCTATATGGAAGTACAGAGCAAGAAAACCTTTCTGTATAATAGGAATGGTTTCCTACAAGTAAACACAGTTAATTAGTGTAATTCTAGCAGGGTTTCTCTGACAACATAAGCAGAATACCTTTGCTCTCAGGTATTCTGCTCAAGTTGTCAGAGCACATGTAACACATTCTGCTTCAACTTGTTTAAACTTTTGACAAATAAAAAGGCATTTCATCACACTTTTAATCCTAAAATGGACTAGACCTGTAGAGAGATATGGAAATCATGTAAGCTCTACCATTCAAAGAACAATCATTATAAGGACACCATCAGAGATTTTTCTGACATTGTAAATTATTATTTACAATATAAGGAAATAAAAAATAATTGATTGTTTCAGTAGCGGCATTCTTTTTGTTGTTGTTCTGCTCTTCGTTCCACTCTTTCCATGCAGCAAAGACAGAAGATAGAAAAGGAAACTGAAATTCTTAAAACCAGTATTTCACCATATTTTACATGTAAGAGTTTATAAAAATATGAAAGCAAAGGGACTTGTCCATGGACACTGGTACTCCTAGAAGACCATATCAATCTAAACACAGGTCTGCACACTGGAAGACCATCTCAATACTGGTCAAACTTCAGCAGTACCAGTCTCTCTCATATTCACAGTCACTGAGAATCAACTGCCCATCATTCACAAATGGACAATCACCAGACTTGAGAAAAGGTGGACAAAGCCAAAGCTACTGTCACTGCTTAAAGAACAGGTGATAGAGTACTTCTCTGATCACAAATCTGGGAAAGCAAGCACAGCCGTCAGTTCCATAAGATTAAGTTTTTCACATCAATACTTGTGCTATCTTCTAATCTCTCACACTCCAATACACGTTTGCCCTTCTGACTGAAGTGCTGAAGAACTGTTTGTGCAGTCACGCTGTTCCCTGACTCGGAGGACTGATGAAGTCTAAAAAAAACACCTGCCACAAAGAACAGACTGGTTTAAAACTACATCAGTATGCAAACCCAGTTCACAATACAACTGCTCAGACAAATGTGCCAGCAAAACTTGCTTAGGTGACACAGCACTGGAACACGGATTGTTGGAAATGTGACACAGAAACCCCCAGCCAGTTAAAGACTGTCTTGTGAAACGTAAGGCTAATTTTCAATTCTTGACTAGGATGTATGGAAACACTTCTTTTATCTTGCTTTTGTCCTTTTTTTTACATTGTTTATCATCCAGATGGCCACTCTTGAGAATTCTTACAACAATTAAAAATCTGGCAATGCTTTCTGGCATTTTCAGATACGATGACATGCACGTATGTTCAAGATGATGTGCCCTACAAGTCTGATTTTCCTGGCTGCCTGTTCTAGAACACACGCAAATGAAAAACTTCAGACCTTAGCACAGCCCTCTGAAATTAACATAATAAAATATTTCCATGCAGAAACATTCCTACCCCTCCACCTTGCCAAGCTGGCTTTGGACTGAGCCCGTATCTACCACTGATGACATACTGAAGAAACAGAACAATTTAGAGAAGATTAAATTCATTGTTAGCCTTTGTTATTTTAGCATCAGTTTAAGATGACAATCATTCACATAAGAATAGAAATCCCTGATAGGAAGGAAGAAAACTGCAAGAAAGAAAACGGCAAGAACACACAGGACGGTTACAGAGTATAAATCCTTTCTTTCTATATGCATTATAAGAAAGCTGTCTTTGGCGTCATAGTTCTCAAAAAAACCCAAATCAATTATTCTTAAAATATGTGGCAGCTGTTGAAATGCACTGTTATTAAAATACGATAATAAAGCAAATGTTTGAAAGTTTTTTATTAGAGATATGTTTGTCTTGGGTATCTAATATTGGGGTGTCACATAGTGGATCACACCCACCTCTAAACACAGCTACCATTCCAAAATCCCCTCTATATAGTCCATAGCTGCCTAGTAGTAATGCTTAGGGCTTTAATATAAGTAAGACTGGAAAATGATCAATTTCCACAGTGAAAGAACATCAGAAACAGTTTCAAGTGATTCTGAGCCCAGCACTTTCCACAGCACAAAATCCACTTCATGTCTAACCACCTTCCAGTCCTTTGCACACAATGCAGTTCCTTCTCCAGCTCTCACTTGAGTCACAAACCAATTTCCCAACTCTGCAGAGGAAGTAATGGCTGCTCTGGCTGTAGTTAATAGCAGGAAACAGGCCAACTCTGCAGTGCTCAAAAAGGCACCTTGCCAAGGCTGCTTGCCTCAGTTCCATCACTCCCAAAGCCACTGCTGCACACTGAAGGAAAAGCTCTTATATTAAGGTGCACTGCTGGACTAACAAGTGCCAGGGGACTACTGAAACAGCCAAAAGGAAGAGGAGATGACTATGTTCCCTGTTGTGTGATAGAAGACAGTCTTCAGGTGACTTATAGATGATTCAAAAATATTAAGAGTCTTGATATTTTGATAGGGAAACCATGCCATATATGTAAAAGCCCTCTCTTACCATGGATCTAGCTGATTCCAAGCGGTTTTCTTACCATTACACAAAAACACAGGAATTTTTTATCCACCCTTACCTTTTTTCCCACAGCTGTCTATACTTTACAGAAACCTTTCAACTATGCCAATTCCTCCATGTTTATTTACAAAGATGTCTAATCCAGTGTGAGAAAAAAAATCAAAGATCACAACTATTCAGTACTAGTTCAAACCAAATAGGAAATGAAGGACAGATCATACAAAACAAAATCACATCTTGCACGATGAAAGACTTAAAAAAAACATCAGCTTCTATTACAAAGTTCAGGGCCACAATGGAAACCTAGATGCCTAAATCAGCATACCAACCCTTACCAAATTAAAATAATCTATCTTCTAAATACTTTCTCTGCAGAAAAAATGAAGGTTAAGAGATCTGCTTCCAGATGCTACCCATCTGACTTAAGAAAAGCCAGCTGACTGTGCACAATGTATTACTGTTTTAGGATACATGACTATTATGCCCTTTTTATTCCTCACCTAAGCTGATCCCTTGGTTTCACATTCCCAAAGGAAAAGCCAAGAAAGTCTTAGGAAAAGTTAATACTTTGTTTTATAATTTAGTCACTCCAGTATCTTTAACAGTCCAAAGTTCATGAAAGCAACTTTCCTTAAAACTATTTTCCTTCGCAGAACAGTATCAGAAAACATGGAGATCCCAAAAATCTACAATGAAGGTATTGGTAAGTTGCTGACTCACTGAATTCCAATTTCTGCTGTTCTGATAGCAAAGAATTTCAATGAAGCTATTATTGTATATCATTTTAATGAGGGAAAGATCCAAATTTCCCTAACATGTTCTTCACCAAAGAATAGTTCTTAAACTGTGTGGCCCTACAGGTAACATGCGCAACCTGTGGGGAAAGGTACTGCTCAGTCCTAGACACATGAAAGAAGAAAGAATATTCAGAATGAGGAGACAACCCATGGGTATGTTTTGTCTCTTGTCCACAAAGTCCCCCCTACAGGGTGGGATTTTCCTACCAGCTTCCTCCATCTCCACCTTATCCCACACCACACACTCCTGCTCACAAGCTTTAATTTGTTTAGCTGCAAATTCCTCAAGCCTGTTAGATCACTGCATTAGCAAACTTAGACATATAGTTTAAAAGTACACATTTTGACAGGACTCACTGCTAAGACTTCAGATAAATGTCTAAGAAATGTCCTGCAGCGTTTTGTTACATTACTTGCTATACATTTCAAATGAATATAGGAATTGCCAAACTAGAGTAGAAAACTAGACATTTCAGTTTGTAATCCTTACAGCGGTAAATACCAGATGCCATGCACAAAAAAATAATTGTAAAGCTGACACTACCAGACATCCCAACCACATGAAAATTCCTGTTCTGAAGTATTTTTGGAGCTATAACTAAATCAACATAAATACAAGCCATTCCCTGAAAGAACAACCCCATTCTTCCTCACCTGTGTGTACCAGAGCTAGGAATTGTGTGACCACAAAATAGGTTGGTGCAGCAATCTATTCCAACAGAAAACTGTTATTTATTTGGTGGAGTTAGTCTTCCATTGGGTTGGTCAACTCAACTCACACAAATGCCAGATCCTGCAAAGTAGCAGACAATTTGGTAAAGCTTTTTTTTTGAATTAGCTTAGGTACAAGCCATGAAAGCAAGCCGAGACATGAAGTCCTTTACAAGGCAAGCAGCAACAGCAATGCTGGAAAGGGACAAGAGGAACATGGCTGTTCCATGTGGCAGGAGATTGTACTAGACTGGTTTAGCTTGAAGAAGTTAGCTCTTAAGAAACTTAGGCTACAGCTACACTGAGCCAGTTTAAATCAAAACAGCCCAGTATCACCCTCCACTTTTTTCCACACATGCATTCTTGTCCACTCCTGTGCAACAACGTTGTGCATGTCTGATTCAGTAACCATCTCAGCAGGTTCAGTCCACCATAGAAGCAGAAAAAATCCATTTGTACAGCTCTGCTTTTCCACTTATTTTATCTCAGCTTTTGCCTTGGAAATCTACAGAGTACTACTGCCACTGTGGAAAAGAAAAAGGAGTTCCTGGGTTGGGTAAGCAGAAACCTATTTAAGTAAGGCATAAACCAGAGTTAATTTCAAAAAATTCTTGTTGAACTTATTTCCAAAACCATTAAAGCATAAATCAGTTTAAGAATTTCCTTTTAGACTAAAAAGAAAAACTTTAATTCTACATCTCTTAATTTGCATTTACAATCACTTCTGGATTCACGCTGTGTTATCTAACGTGGACCTTGAGCTGCATGCAGGTTCATCATGTGGCCAGTGATACTGGGGCTGTGTGGGGTGCTTGGGATTTTGGGTCATCCTGAGTTTCATCTGTGAAAGAAAAGGAACCAGCAGGGACTGCTGGGCCTACACTGTTGGTTTGCCTTGGGAATCCAGTCACGCTTCCCACCCAGCCCTCCAGTACAGCAGAGTCCTGCCCCAAGGACTGGCTGCTGGTGAGTCCACTGAGTAAAACAATGCCACCTCCTCCGCCTTTCCCTTTGGCCATGGCAAATCTTATCATTTCTGACAGAAACAAATTTTGTAAATCTCAGCATCACAAAAGCTTTACACATCTGTCTTTGGCCTGGGTGTCAGTGATACTTCCATCAGTGTACTCTACTGTCAAGGTGTATGCCATGTGGTTTGTGGAAGGGACAATCTTCGTATCTATGTATCCTGCCGTTCTGCTCATTTTTCCTGAGTTTAGAAGTGTCTTTTCCACTCTACCCCTGTGAAGTAAATAATTTTAAGCTTTTTAATATCCTATGCTGAATTTTTGGTCTCTGAAGTCTCCCAGCCATGCTCCTGACAGTCAGCAAGTCCACAAGAAGGATTACTGACTCTATCATGTACAGAAATACCACATTTTTGAGGTTTTAAATAGCATCCTGTAATATCCAACTTGACTGTGTAAATTTAACATTCTTCTAACAATTTACTTAAGAAATTGCCTTGGTTTTAAAGGACAAAAAAAGTTCTAATCAAAGTGTGACTACATGAAAAAAAACCCCAACTATTACTTCCTCCAACATCATGTATTACCTTCAGAGTCTGAGCCTTGAATTGCTAAGCTTTCAAGACAAATAATGATAGAAAAGGAAGCAAAAGCACATTATTATCCACTGAAGATACATTCATTTCATCAACTTCTCTATGTCACAGAAAATTTTACTCAACCTGGATCCTTCACACAGCAGTAGATAACTAAAAGGGTACAGAACCCTTTTTGCACTACCTCCTGGATTTTGTTCCAGGACACTCCTTCCTAGGCCAACTGAGGATTTTAACAAGGAAAATGAAAGACAAAGCTTTTGCTTGTGTCCTCCAGCAGAAATCTTTACCAAAGCATGTGCAAAAGCTCTAGAAAAAAACAGAACTGGAAAATTAAGAGGAAAGATTTTTCATCTCTCTCCAAGAGAAAGAATTGTTTGATACAAGACAATTCCCACCCCTCAGAAAAAAAAAACAAACAAACCCACAATTAGACAGTCCAGACTATTTATAACAAAATTTCTATCCACAATCCTCCAGCATTTTTATCTCACTCCTTTTCAAATGGTCAGTTATTTACATCATATTGAATAAACAATTGGTATGAGAATAATTTCGCTTTTTCAGCATTTTATTCTAGTAATTTTCTTAATTCTTCTCATTCTTGTACTACACATTCCTCAATATTAGTTTTCCAACTTGCTCTACTTTTATCTTCTTCCTTGCAATAGACACAGCGCTAGAAGACATTAGACAGAAGAGAGCAGAAAGGTCCACAATTTACACTTGCCCTATTTAATTCCCCAAAAATAGACAGAAGACAGCAAAGAAGAAATCACCAAGAAATAAAAACAGTACTGAAATGCTGAAGGACTAATTACGCATCTCAGAGACTGCAGCTACAGCCCAGGATGGCTGCGTTCCCATTACACACTGTCCAAAGAAAAGCACGCTCAGAGCTCAGACTTACTGACAAGAAGTTACCTTGATTTGAAGACATCCCACAGAATTTCAATCTGTGATAAAAATCATAAGACTCCTCAGATTAAAAGATAAAACAGGTAAATAGAAGTTTAGTAGTACCACAATAAAAAATACCGTTTTACCACGTGTATGTTTTATACTTGATAGATTCATGACAAAATAGGGTCTAAATTCTGACCCAAGTTCTTCCTCAGAGTCAGTTTTATGATTCCCTTCCTACGTATGATTTCCCAAAGACGAATAAGGTATACATGGCAGCCTCTTCTTCACGGCTGAGGGTACTTCTATATTTTCTTCCCACACAGAATTATTCTAATACAACTTTAAGAAATGTAATTCTTCCCTGGGTCTCCAGCGATACATTTTTTGACCAATAAATGGCGAAGAGGAATGAAAGAGTTAAAGGTAAAAAAAATAACACTGCAGCCTCCTTACTTTAGGAAATACAAATTAAAAAATGTTGAAACAAAAAAAAATTGTAAGTTTTACACAGCTTGACATTGGTGGTATTAGTATCTTCCTATCACATAAGCTTACTAGCTACAGAATCCTTTTACTTAACATTTCTAATGCAACTTAACATCTTGCTTTTCCTTTTTAATCACCACAGGGGAAAAAAAAGCTTATAGGAAAACAGAACAAGAATCTTACCATTTAGTTTTAAACACTGTAAATTGTAGTAATAGTTTGAATTATTTGATGCACATACTTTGTTTATCAGCACTGTTCTTTTTTGGAATTCACATAACTCCACATCCATACAGCAGCGTGCTTTAGTTACGTCACATTATAACCTCTAGTTCCATGACACTTTGTACTGTTCATTAAAAATTCCTTTTAGATTATTTCCAGTGTTTTCTATTTTGGAGCCAGAACACAAACAGAAGAAAAAAGTCCCTCTGAAACTCTTAAATGTGACCCACAAAGTTCAAGTACTGAAGCAAAAATTAATCTCCATGATTTCTTATTCATTCAGAGGTCCTATAGTCCTTATCCTGGATTCACCAAAATGAAACAATCCTCCTCTCTTTTCCACAGAGGGAAGGCAAAAATGGTTCTAATGCGAACTAGCAAATTGAACAATTATATTTGATTAACAAAATGAGTTCTTTAAAAAATTAAAAAATCATGGACATCTACACGATTTAGATGATGAATGGTAGGTAGTCAGGTATACATGGAATTCATCATTAAATAGAACAGATGCTCCATTTTACAATCTTTTTCCAACTACCCTTTCAGCACACTCCCAGCCTTAGCTCATTCTTACCAAGATTTCCATCCTCAATGGTCAGCACCACTTCATCCATCACCAAGGCCCGGAAATCCAGCTCCTCTTCACAGCACTTGGCCTTCAGTGCTCTCAGGATCTCCTGCTGAGGGTAATCTTCTCTGATGCGACGGTCTGTTAAGAACCACAGCCTGGGAGCAACTGAACTGCACATCTTGGACTTGTCTTGCAACCTTCAAGGTCTCCTTCCAGTGGAACTGCTAGACAGTGGAGAAGATGAGAGAGACTCTGTTAGAATACATAGGCTCTTATCTTCATGATCCCTGCTATACTAAGTCCCACTTCCTCTACACAAGTCAGTCCGTTTCAACGGACTGCAACTTCCAACCTCCAAGTACCAAAATAACGTCTACACCTACTCTGCAACCAAAAGTACCAACAACAGAAACAAATCCATTTGCATTCCATGGAATGTTAAATACTAGAAATTAGGTCTTGGTCCTCATCCCAGCTTTCTCCTCAAGAAGTACACGAAGATGTAAGTACTGGTACCGGCAGCAGCATTTCTCTTTCTTGACAGTACTAAGAAGTGCATAGAACAGAAAACAGTTTGAATGGCCATGTCTTAAGGCCAGAATTCCAACTTCATGATTGGGATAATTCCTTCAACCAAAATAACTCCGCCCTTCTCCTAGGTACTGCTAAAACACACAGTGACAGACTTGATTTGTCTCTTTCCACCACATATGGGAGAAAGTAGAGTGTGACAAACTCTTTATGTTAAAAAAGCAGACCAGAAGAACAGAAATTAATTACCACAGAATCTTCCAGATAACTATTTAGGGCTGATTTGCTCTTACAAATATTTCACATCTGCTGTAAGATATACTTAGAAATATATTTAGTAGTATCCAGAACACATAATAATGGAAAAACCAATGGAACAAGGAGCACCAACAAAATGTCAGGAATACAGAACATTAACACACATAAAATAAAGCAAAATCAAGGCCAGAATTTCAGTGCTAGCCCTTTCTTTCTTCAAATCAATTTTTTTAGATCACCTTTATTCATAAACAGCACTAATGAATTCAGGACCAAGAAGAGAAAACAGTTCAAATTGAAGGATTTCAATGGGGTTAGACCTAATACAAGCAAGGTACTGCTCCTTTTTGCGTTGAATACAGAGGACTTGGGCTATTTTTGACTGAATATATTTTTACTGAAATATTTTTAAAGCTGTAAAACAATTACGGATACATTAATGGACTACTCCTGTACGTTCAAGAAAGACAAGTATGGTGTAGGGAATAAGAATTCTGGAGAAAACCAGAACAGTTTTCATGGCTGTCACCTTTAAACTTTACTATTAAAATAAAGAGGCAAAAATCATCATTTTCACCAATATATCTGACATGCGATTCTAGCAGAACTGAACTCTGGGACAGAAACAGGAGGTTTGCCCGGTAGTCCTAACGACTGCTGCCAGCAGACAATGTAAATACAAAAACACCTTTAATATATAATTCCTATCACTTGATATTATGAAGAATTTTAGTTTCTGCAGCAGGTCTTGGGACAAAAGGATTGTTTAGTTACAACCATAAGAACCAGCTAGGTTTCTCAAGAACTAAAAAAAAATGGTTTTTTTTTTACTAGTACAGCTTTTTCTTAACAAGAAGTTAAAATTTTAAGTGGACATTTTTATTCCTGGAACTGAGAACCATAGTAACAACAAGTAAAGACTGTGACTTTTTCTCCGTTGATCTGGTAAATGAGGTGCAACAATAAAGCCAAGGACTACAGTTCATCATACTAACAGACTGCAAAAAAGCAGAAGCTAGGGAAAGACAATCACAGATCCAGACCAGTCCTTGACAGCAGTCAAGATGTTCAAGGCAAAGCAGGAAAAAGAGTGTTTGCTCCGTGCAGAAAAATGGGTGTGGGAGGTTATAAGCAGTATCTTTTGATCTCTCAAAGAACCTCTTTGTTCTTCAAAGCAGCTCGAAGTGAAAAGGGCAAGATGAGGCTTGGGCTGGCAATGGCTGACATCTATCAGATCCTGCCCCACTTCTGTCTCCCTCAACAATGGATTTCTGGATGCGGTAGTTTACACGGAGCTTCCTGGAACAACATCCTGGGCTAGGCAGCAGGACAGGCCGTGTTTGGCAGGAATGCCCCCGCGGCACGGCCCATTCCAGGGGCCCCGGGCAGTGCCCCTCGGCGCTGCCATTTGCAGAGGCGCTGGCGAGGCCGAGCAGCGCCACCTGCCGCCCCTCCCGGGCAGCGCCGCTCTGCCCCCGGCCCGGATGGGCGCATCCCACAGCACAGCCGGAGAACGCCGAGGGCATGGAAAACACGCCACACACACTTCTTCGGCGATAAAAAAACCGTAAATCAGACACCATCACGTATTTTCAGCCTGCTTGGGGTTTTAGTTTGGCTTTTTGTGGTTTGAGGCTTTTACCCCTCAAGTACTGGTTCTAATGTCCATACAAGAACCAAGTATTTTCTCCCCATTTTTGCTTTCTTTGCCAATTTGCTTCAGTTTTTCTCAAACCTCTTCTCTACGTGACCCCACCTTCACCCTCTTAAATACACCATCATCTCTCCCTGTCATTTCAGCACTTAATTGCTTAAAAATTAGCAAAGGGTCGAAGAAGAAAAAAAAAGGTATATCCTTCTCTTTCCTCCATCTTCTACTTTTGAAAGAAGTTACAACATTGTCAAGAAGGGCCACCCATATGTATCAATGGGCACATTAGACCAGCATGTGTATAGAAATACCTTGGGTATGGCTGTTCGTCTTCTTCCCAATACTGCGTCTCATTTGCTCAAAATCTTAATGGTTTTATAAAAGTGCATCCAAAAGCTCCCATCTTATCATAAGAAAGGCAGGTAACACTCTCAAGTCTGGAAGTAAAGACTAAGAAGCTCACTTTAGAACAAGCTACAAGCCAGCAGCAGAGGCAGAACTAGCAATCCTAACTCTTGGATCCTTCACCTCCAACCCAATACTGTATATTTTTTGCCACCACTCAAAAGAATTTCTTTTTCACACTAACATTCTGCTCCTAAAAACAGAATATATTCATTATTTTCAGCCTCACCTTATAATCTATTTTGATTGTGTAAGAAGTCTCACATAACAAAACTTGCAATTTAACCTATTAATCTAAACATCTTAAAAATCCCTCCCACATTCTCAAGAAAATGGTTTGTAGGAGGAAAGCTGGCCTTGCAGTCAGATGCACAAAAGCATTAAGCTCTGAAGTTGGATATTAATTGCCAGAACTCTTCCCTGAAAACCAACTCCACCCATTTCAATCTAAAAGACACAGCCTCAGACAATGCTGGGTGTGCATAGAATACTTCCTAATCCGTGAGAGCATCTATTGCAAAGCAACTATGGTATATATAAGGGGAAGAACAGATGTTTAAATAAGTTCAAGATGGCCACTTCAAGTGCAGTTTTCACTCAAAGCTACTACAGTCAAAGTAAACACAATCTTTCAATAACTACTTCACAGATTTATGGAATTAAAAGGCAAAAAATAACCATAAACGTAACTGCATGTAACAGACTGGGAGAGGGAAAAGGAGTGGTTATCAAAGTAAAAGGTCTGTGATAAAAATCAAACTGTGTGTTATGCCAGCCAAGCAGACACTGCAACAACTGCTTCATGAAGGCACTGCATGGAACAGATTCCTTGCAATTTATAGAGGGAATGAACGCTCACCTCAACTTTCAGCTGTGGCACCCTTGTATCACTTAAGCCAGGCCTTACTCCAGCAATCACACAGCAGCTTCCTTCCCTCCCCAGCACATGCAAACCTATTTCCTCCCACATTCCTTCAATCTGCAGTACACCTCTAGCAGCTGTTCTAACAAAAGCACTCACTGTGCTCCTTTTCGACTTTACATCATATATGAATATGTTTTATTGAAATAACAGGGAATTCAGCCAATCAGATCAGCTGCCTAGAGAGATCTGGAAATCTTCTCTGAAGACCGCTCTTTTTGCCTTGAAGGGGGTGCTCTCTTCAGAGAGAAGATTAGACACCTCCCTCTCCCTCTAGGAATGGGAGACTGGTCTCCACGGCTCATTTACTCGTTCTCCTCACTTCAACACCCAAAAGTAGGAGAAAAAGACTAGTTTCTTTTTCTTTTTCATCATGATGCATTTACCTTAAGATGAAACAAGAAACCCATTATTAGGAGATACCAATCAATTTATATATTATTGATAAATGTGTAAGACAAAAGGTATCTAGTATGCAAAAAAAAATGTTTGGTATTCTTTTTGTTCAGAATGCAACTACTCAATGTTTTTGTAAACTAAAAAGTCTAGGTTGTGTCTTCCCTATGGGGATGATGAATGGAATCCCAGATGTTTTATAGCATCAAGGATCAACGTGATCTAGCTATTCCACTCACTCGACCTATGATCTGATGTTGCAGCACACTCCCACTGACTACAGTGGAATCTGGGAAACAAGTTAATGGAACAGTTATTACCAGCAGCCCCTCCCAGAATCGCCCCTCTTGTAGAGCTTGGCTCAGACTCTCAGTTACAGCACTGTGCAGATAACACAAACTCCACAGATTTCAGTGGTTATCAGAGAGGTAAAACCGAACTTTAGTTTTAGCATACCTCTAGGCATGTTTAATCCCTATAGCTGAGATACTGACAATGAAAATCTCAGGAAAGTGAGAAGGAATGAGCAAGAGACTGACAGTCACAACCACCATGGGAAATGGAGAACTAGGAAAAACATTGCTCCAAGCACTCGCCTCACTACGAGTAACACTAACAACACTATTAATGCTTATCCCTTAATACTTTTTTTCAGAACAGTGCTATTCAAGCTGGAAAAGGTATTTTGACTTCCTTTTCATCATTAATTAGCTAAGGCTTGAAACGGAATAAACATTTCCAACAAACCAATCATCTCTACCATTACAGCAGTTTCTAGAATAGCTGGAAGGCCACATTTCAAGACAGTGAAGACCTAAGAATGGTTGGCAGATGATTGCAAGTTATCTCCTTCAGGAGACACCTCAAGGCAGATCTGAATTATAAAGTCAATCTTAGATAGCAGACCAGTTAAACAGCTAACGAACAGTCGTCCAGCACATGACCCAGCATGTAATCTGTCATACAGTGTCATGGAAGCCTCTGTCTCATCTTAATGAGAAGAGAGAGTATTTGAAACATCCCAGAAATAGGACTTTCTATGTCATAGGGAGAGAAGGTCTGCAAACAGTTCACAGCTGTTTCGAGCATAAAGCACAAGTGATTTTTTTCCGCACAAAGATACCAGAATGATGATCATCTAAAGAAGATGTTAAGGAAATATGTATGGATGATGAATATATCACACGGTGATAAAGAGAAGAACTGACATCTTTAGAAAAATAAATCCAAGATAAATCAACTCGTTCCTGACAATGCTGCTTCATGGTGATGCTTAAGGCCAACATCAAGAAAAATTCCTCTTTTACATGCCAGAAACTAATTTTCCTAAGACTGTCACATAACTGTTTGAGAATCTTTGGAAAGAACACATTTTTAAAAGCTGAAGAATCTGAAAAGTTAAAATATTTATTTAAATGCATTTTATATAATATATTGAAAAGCTGCAGCGCAATCTGTCCACTGCTGCTGCATTATCATCCACCCTCTACACATGCATCAGAGAATTGAAAGTCTCTGCAGGCAGGTGAACCCCAAGCACACCTCTTTGAAAGCACATCATAGTATTCACCTCCTTTTCCCTTTGAGATTTGTAGACTGCAACAGCCAAAGGATATGGGAATATATTAATTGTTCCCATTCATTCCCACCCCTGCAGACGGGTAACTGCACTCCCCATGATGGCTTTCATCTCCTTGTCTCCACCTTTTGCACTGAGTGATGTTCAAGATGCTAGCAGCAATCCTCCCAGGCACAGCTGCCTCTGAAAGGCGGACATCCACACCCCCCATCTTTCCTCCTCTGTGTTCATGCTTGCAAGTAGAAGGCAAGATTCCTCATTTCCACACCCCACTTCCCGATCACCACCGAATAATCCATTCTCTTTCCTCCCAGCAACATGAGCCCAATACTGGTCAGCATCAGCCACCCTTCTACTTCGGTCTTGGTATTTTTTCCAACAACAGGCTCTCAGCTTTTTCACGCCCCTCCACTGTCCCTGTGTGCGCACGCACGCCCGTGTGCAAATAAAACACACCATTTCCTCCCACATCAGCTGCTTTTCCACCTGTGCCAGGTTCCCCCGCACTGTGGTACAATACCCCCTCTCCTCGCTGATCCGTGTGTACACAGCCAGTTTTCCCTCCTCCCTTCCCCCACCACACAGTCTCTGTGCATGCCTCTCCCAGCGCCTGGAGTGGGGGAAGGGAAACATGCACTGCGTGAATGAATGGGCTGAAGAGACTTACCAGAAATTTGGTGAGGAAGGAGTGGAAGACGAAAAAGACACTGAAGATGGGTGTTTCCTTCAGCGTGCCAAGTGCTGCTTCAGTTCTCACTCCCTTAAGGAGGTCACGTGTCTTGCTAGGTACCCCTTTTCCTGGATCCTCTACTAACCAAAAAGGGTGGCAAGGAAGTCTTCTGGATGCCTCTCTGCACTACACCCCAAAGGAGGGAAGGGTACTACTGAAGCTCCCAAAGCAAGCAAGCGATGGTAACGTTCTCCTGGTCCTGTCAGGCACTGTCTAGCGGATGCCTCTGGGACCAGGGTAGATTTCTGAGGGAGGGAAGGGGGAGTAAATGAATGTTTAAAATAATTCCCAAATTGTTCTCCCCTACGGAGCAGGGAAGGATGGGAAGGAGTAAAAAGAGTACTGGTGAAGAGCTGTAGCTTTCTATGTAAAAGAAACTCAATCCTTGTGTCTCTGCTTCCTCAGAACTAAACCCCTAAATGACTGAAGTCACCAACACCTAGGGAGGAAAAAGAAAAAAGAAGAAACATCCCTATTAGACATAAGCATACAAAGAGTTATGCAATAAAGATAAACTAAATCCCAAAGGAAGAAAAGGTGCTATTCAAAACAGTAAGCAAAGTCAAAAGAAAATGATGGCATGAACATAATTAGGGGAAATGTGCAACTTTAAATATTTTACACAAATATACTATCACAGAAACCAATTTCAAGGGGAAGAAACCCACAAGGCTAAGCAGTTTGTTCTTTTACTTAAGAATGTGCGTTCCATTGATAGATAAATCCATACCTACACGGAGACATATGAGGAAATTAAGTTTCTAAACCTACAAGAACTATTCCTATTTATTTGTGCGTCTTTAAACCTTTAAACCTCTTCCCCAGAATAACCCTTAGGATTCAGATGAGACTGGAGAAAAGTAGGTTTCAGTTCAGAAGCCTGTATTCCTATGCATTAGGAGCATGTACTCCTATGCATTAGAACCCACTCCACCACAGAAAATAAACAGCGGCTTAAAAACGGTGACAAAAAAAAAGAAAAAACAAAAAAACCCAAAACCAAAATAACATGTCTAGAGGATGCTTGCTTAAATGATGGAATCAATCCAAGATTAACAGTGGCACGCTTGGAAAACGGAGCCCCTGGTAAGATCCCAGACAGTAAAGTCACAGATGTGCCACCAGCTCTTTTTTAAAACACCGGAAAACAAAAGGGGAGAGGAAACCTAGTTGGGAAGACCTTGCTGCCAGACCCAACGCCAGCCACACACATCCCTGGCTCCATCACGTGAAGATCAGCCCCCACGGCCACCGCCGATCACCACGGACCTGTGCGGGGACGCGGCCGCCGTGCGAGCCCGCGGGGCGGCGGCCCCCACCCCGCGCTCGCAGCGCGA
>VWZT01004193.1:13535-38084 GCA_013397055.1 Pachycephala philippinensis
AGTCTCTGTTTCTAGGTTGGCCTCTTTAGGCACCAATAAGAGCAGCCAGAGAGCCCCGGGAGTTGTGGTGCTGCCGCTGATTCCCTGTGGATCACAAACCCCGGCCCTGCCCTCGGGCTCTGGGCCGCTGCCACAGCCACAGAACGAGGGCACGGCCCACAGGGACAGCTCCCTGTCACCTCCGGCAGGAGCGGTGCCTAAAGAGGCCAGCCTAGAAACAGAGACTGGGCAGGAGGAAGGGAATAAAGGTGGATATTTATTTGAAAGGCCTTCAGAGGCACACCCTGGGCAGGCCAAAGGCTGCACCCAAGATGGACCCCGAGTCACGAGTTCTTCACACTTTTATAGCTTTGNGGGCTGGGTGTCCTTGGAGAGCAGCCTGGAGAGGCTTTGTTCTGTCTGTCTCAGCATGAGAGAGCAGCAGCTCCCAGGCTGCAGGACACTGCAGAGTCACACACCGGGAATGCAGAGTTTGAAACATATAAAAGCTAAAACCTAAGGCATCAGGAGGAACATGCCACAGGAATTCCCTGCCAAGGAAAACCATGCCTTTAGCTCCTGCCGAGCTGCCCTGGGAATGTTTCACCTGATCCACAGGCAGGGAGAGCAGAGGGTGAGGACCCTGCTCTGAGGGGGACGCTGGTACTCATTGGGACTTACAGATCTATAAAGCCACATTTAGAAATAAATGTACTCAAATGTAATTAAGATGCACTAAAAGGTTTTAAAAAGTCCAAAAAAACCTCAAAATGAATGGGTGCATATAGGGAAAAAAGTTTGAGTACCCAACCCCCAGGAATGCACGCATGGGGAGTGTTTGGAACAGCAGGATGTCGCAGTTTATCTTCCCTTGAACTTGGGCATGAGAGCACTCGTGTGAAAATGCAGTGAGTGCTGTGAAATCCTGGCTGCACTTGCCAGTTCTGGTGATTTTAACACAGCTAGGATTTGATTAACTCTGTTTGTGGAGAAAAGAGGGTTTTGGGAAAATTAACAGGGCTCCAGCCTGTAATTCCCACCTCTGTAGCACTGCCTTGTGTGAAGCTGCAGGAGTTGTAAGCTTGAATTTTTTAAGTGGTGGTTCTATATTTGATCAAAAACTGATTTGACCATTTAGAATTCTAGACCTGCTGATCAGCACCTGCTTCCACCCCCACAAAATCAATTAAAGCAATAAAAACAATTCCTGTCATTCATTCCTCCTTGAAGCTCACACAAAACTTCTGTATGAGCTGAACATTTATTTTCCAAAATACATAAAACCAAACAAAAAAAATGCAGAAGGACCTTCTGCAAGTCACAGGAAATGCTGCACATGTAGGTAGAGAACGATTTGAGCTTTTAAGGTAAATTCTTCTTTTTCCTGTGGATGTTGATGTGAACTCTCTGCAATTAACTGGGCAAAATTTAAGTGACTCAACGTGGTCTGGGGTTTAAAAGGGAATTCTCAGGGAAGCCTGTTCCCAGCTAATGGATAATGGGGAATGTTTATTTCTGCAGCTTTGTTGGGAGGTGAAGAGATTAACTGGAAGCTGCTCTGTAAACATGTCAGAGGTGTCACTGATGCATGAGCAGCACTGTTTAGCAAACACAGGACGCTGCTGTATCTCTTCCTCCTCAAATATTTTAAGTCCCCCTTTCCTGCAGCAAAATGCTCACACATATATTGATGTGCAACACAAGAAATATTTCTCCCAGGATTTAAACTGTCTCTTTATTTACATGATGTCAGTGAAGGGATTTTTAAGAAGCAAATTGAAGACAATAAATGAAAAAAAAATCTTTTTAATTTGAAATGCTGTGAAATAGTGCAGTACCCATTCACAAATATTAATATATGGTAGTAAATTGAGATTTCCAAGCACAAACTGAATGGGAAGGGAGCATGGAGAAATTATGTTGGCAGGCAAGATGCTCAAATTATCACGTGCTGTTTGTCACTGGGTATCACCTGGATTTTTCTAGCAATGTTTGCACATATTTTATAAGCTTAATTTTTCCTCTTGCATAGTCCTGTAGGCTGAGGATAAGGCTTGGGATAGGAGAGGGATCAGGAGGTTTCAGTGACAGTGGGATGTTTTTTTCCTTAGCATGAATATCTATTGTGTACACAGAGCACAGATGTCAGTCCGAGGGTGCAGAGTTTTACATTATTGAACTGTGCACTGATCAGCTTTACTGCTCTTAATTACAATTTCTCCATTAATAAACATGAGGTGGCAGCTTTCATTCCAATGACTCCCAAGGGCTGTCAGGTTTTATGGTGCTGGATAAGGATATGCAAACAACAAAGATGTGAAAGGTCCAGTTTGGGGGGGGAATTACTCTCTCCACATCTGAGCCACGCTCCAGTAAAGGAGATGCACTTCCAGCTACATGAGAACTTTTTAAGTGAAGCTGTTCCAGAGACCCTGCACCACAAATCCCTGCAGTGTGTGACCCACTTGCTTCACCCTCGGGTGTTTGTGGGCTCTGGGGGTCCCGGTGCCTCGGGGAGGGGCTGCAGGGGACACTTTTTTCCTCTCTTCCAGGTCTGTGCTCTGTCACCATCTCATTAAAACCTGCTCAGTGAGAGCAGAGTCCCAGCACTGCCTCTCACGGTGCTTTTTGTGGGGCTTTTAGGATGTTCTTTAGGTGCTTTTTGTGGGGCTTTTAGGATGTTCTTTATCTTAGGAGAGGTTTTACAAGGCTGCTGATGGGGATGAAGCAGCAAGCAAGGAAGGAAAATCACTTTGACCTCCCCCGTGTTGCTTCAGTGCTTTCTACACGTTGGTTACAAAGCACCAGAGAGCTCCACAAGCCCTGCCTGGGGAGGACACGCTGGACAGCCAGAGCTCTGCTGGCTCACGGGGGAAAAATGCAGCTCCCAGTGCCCTCCCAGCACAGCCCCCTCCTCCCGAGCATCCCTCAGGGCCCTCGCTGCGATCCTGGGAATGCAGCGCTTGTTTACAGTCACGGGCAGGTCAGGGATGCTTCTGCTCGCCCCGAGGAAGGGGCTGCCGCAGTGATCCCTCACACATGTCCCGGGGAGCACGGACAGCGCCTGGGTTCTGGCTCACAGCCCCACGCTGGATGATCCAGAGCCTGCCCTGCAGATAACCTCGTGCCATGGCCCTGCAGCCAGACGGGGTGGGATGGGAGCAGGCACTCCCCTCCTCCAGCTCCTGGCTGTGCTGTGCACTTCAATACTGAAATACTGAGAGTGGATGGCAAAGATGTGCTCTCCAGCTCCAGAGTATTGGCTCTTTGTCCTGAAACTTGGAATTTAACTAAGCCCTGCCTTAGCTGGAAAAACCTTTGGGGTTTGGGGTTTTTCTATTTTTTTTTTTTAACCTCTTCTTTTTGAGAGCTCCACTGACCCTGCTTGTCAGAGGTCTGACAATCTCTCAGTTCATTCATGTTCTACTGGAGTTTGGGGCTTGTCTCCATCACTTCTCTAGTCAAAGTCTTCATTTTTCCATTCCAGCTCTGTGGATGGGATATGAGATCCATGAACAGATCCGTTTTCTAGCTAGGTCAGATTCCCCAGAAAGCCTTATGATTTGATTGATTAATTAATCTCCTGCTTGGCTTGATTTGGGATGATTTTAGAGGTCCCTGGGTTTGAGTTGATTACAGATGTGAGCCCACATGCCCCAGTGCGAGCTCCAGAAGTGCAAAATCTGACCCCCAGTGTTCTGCCTTGGCCCGGCCCCTGGCTGGGGGCTGCTGGCCCTGGGATTTGCACACCTTTATTGGCCAAACCCAAGGAATGTGTGCTGTGCCTCGAGCGAGGCACCCCTCTGATGGAAATCTTTGTGTCTCTGCTTATAAAATTAGGCTCAGCAGCATCTTGAGCGTGCTGCTGCCACAGGAAAGACTTGTCTGAGGAAACATCAATATTTAGATGCCTTTAAAACCACAGTGTGAACCAAATGTTCCTCTCAGCTCTGTGGGTGTGAGTAGGAAGGGCAGCCTTGCTGTGTGTGCCCCAGCCAGGCTCAGATCCTCACCCCAGGCTTCCTGGCCCGTCACCCATTTCCTGCATGTGCCTGGATAAGGCTCTTCATGTTGGAAAAGGCGGAGAGTTTTCCTCTGCCCACCCTCCTCAGGGCTGAAGAAGAGGGTCTGTCCTCCAGAAGTGTGTCTGTGCAGCATCCAAACGCAAGGATTGAGCAGGGTTGATGAGTAACAGGAAAAGTTGGCTGTTCTCCTTTTTTTTTTTAGTATGTGGAGCCCAGGCCCACCCCAGGGAGGGATTCCTGGGAGCCTGACTCCAACATTTGGCGTTGTCCAAATCAAAAGTGGACTCCCATGTTCAAGGCAAAAGCCAGGCTGGGCCATGAGGCCAAAGGGGCTGTTGTCCACCCCTGGCAGCTGCCCTTGTCCCACAAAAAAGCCATTGTTCACGGCCACCCCGACCACGAAATGCCTGCAGCCGACAGCGGGCCCTTGTCACCAGCTGAGCTGACAAATTGGGTTTCTTCTGCTGCAGCTTCAAGCCAGCTGCTGCTTCACAGCAAATGCTCTGGACAAAAATACAAGGCATCACGTTTCCTATTTGGGTGCTATCTTTCTGGACATTACTTGCACTTTCTGATAAGAAATTCATGCTGAGACACAGCCAGTGTTCCACTGACTGGGAAGCAGATGGTCCCGCTTTGAAGCTGAAAGCAAAATCTATCTTGTACTGAAAAAACCCTAAAAAATTACATCCGCAGTTTTCTCTGCCCTTTGCACAAATACCTGGGGTGACTAAAGCTACCTGTGGGCTCTGGCTGCCACATCCCCGGAACTGTCCAAGGCCAGGTTGGACTGGGCTTGGAGCAATCCCAGATAGTGGAAGGTGTCCCTACCCATGGCAGGCAGTGGGATGAGATGATTTTTAAGGTCCTTTCCCACCCAAACCATTCCATGATTCTATGATCTTGTAATGAGTAAGTATGAGATGAAGAATTCACAGAATGACAATGGGAAAAACACCTATTTTTCATATAGGGCTGTTCACAAGTAATCACAGAATCATTAGGGTTGAAAAGGACCTCGGGACATGGCTCAGTCCAACCCCGCTGCCTGGGCAGGGTCACCTGGAGCAGGTGACACAGGAGTGCATCCAGGTGGGTTTGGGATGTCTCCAGAGAGGGAGAGTCCACGTCCTCCCTGCGCAGCTGTCCCAGGGCTCTGCCACCCTCATGGAAAGAGGTTCTTCCTCATGCTGAGGTGGAACTGGTTGTGTTTTGGCTTACAAGTCTAATATAGTAAATCTAAATAATGAAGATTAGCAGTGCTCTTCAAGAGCCTCGGGGGCGGNGGGTGGTGGGGGGGGGGGAGGTAAGTGAAGAAATACATCACAGTAATATAATTATTGTCTATTTAGTGCATTGAATGTAGCAGACACAAAGTGCAACAGTTTAACTCTGGAACCAATGCTCGAGAGAGGTTGTTGAAAAGAACTCGAGAGAGTATGAAAAGGGGTGGGTGAGTTAAACCGAGATGGAGGTGGGAAGTGGATCTCAGCAAGGTGGAAACACCGAGCTGGAAAGTAAAGAACCAATGCTGGAGAGAGGTTGTTCAGTGTGAAAAGGGATGCGTGAGTTAAACCGAGATTGGGGTGGAAGGTGGATCTCAGCAAGGTGGAAACACCGAGCTGGAAAGTAAAGAACCAATGCTGGAGAGAGGTTGTTCAGTGTGAAAAGGGGTGGGTGAGTTAAACCGAGATCGGGGTGGAAAGTGGATCTCAGCAAGGTGAAAAGTGAAGAGCCCTCGTGCGCGTGTGACAATGTCGGTGTGCTCCGTGTCCCCAGCACAGGCTGGCCAAGGCGCTCTACGACAACCAGGCCGAGTGCTCGGATGAGCTGGCGTTCCGCAGGGGGGACATCCTGACGGTGCTGGAGCGGCGTGTGGCGGGCAGCGAGGGCTGGTGGCGGTGCTCCCTGCACGGTCGCCACGGCCTGGCCCCCGCCAACCGCCTGCAGCTGCTGCCGGCCGGCCCGGCCTCGAGTGACCGGCCCACGGAGCCTGCAGCAGGACACAACATCTACCAGGTGCCCTCCGTGCCCAAGGCCACGGCGCTGTCCAGCACCTACGAGAAGATGGAGGGCTGGGTGCAGCCCCCCACTCCGGCCCACGCCGTGTACCAGGTGCCGGCCCTGGCGGCGCAGCTGCTCGGCGAGAGGACCAAGCTCTCCACGCACCAGGTGAGAGTAAAGGCAGCTCTAAAAACAACGGATGTTGTTGTTAAAACTATCGTTGGGAGTGGGGAAACAAAGATTCAGATTTTCGGTGGAATTCACAGCAAAAGAATGATGGTGTTTAGGAAACTCCCATCAATTTATAGCGTCTTGTGGGAAATGCTGCTCTGGGCAACAGATGAGAGTTTCTATATTCTGTACTCCCTCACCTTTCTGACAGTTTAAAACAGCTGTGAAACAGGGCAGGAAGTAAAGAATATACCATTTGTTTGGGTGAATGTATAAATGATTTACAAAGTTAAAATAACAAGACAGAACTTTCTCCTCTGATGGGCCACAGCATGCGGCCATCCACAGTCCTCTGGGCACATGTGGGGTCTTTGCATCCATCTGCACAGGAACATGATTCGTAATTTTTAAAAAATCACCCTTTGGTGTGTGACTGCTGGGTTTGGTCTGGCTTTTACTGTTTCCAGCAGCTCAGCAAGCTCAGAGTGCTGCTGCCTGTCTCTTGTGCTGCTCAAGGCTGTCACCAGGCTCACACAAAGCCCCTGTCAGACACGCAGAAGGACACAAAGTTTTGTTGTGTGCCCTCAACCAGTTTCTCTCGCAGCCTGTTTTTGCTGCTGCTGAGACAGTGACCAGGGTGGGCAGGATGAGAGCAGCCACCAGTCGCCACAGTCAGAGAGGAGAACAACCCGGTTTTCCAGGGTTTCATTACAGCTCCCTGGCCTGGCTCTTCTTTCTCCCAGCTCCTCCTGTTTGACATTCAAACAAAATACGTACATGGAACATTTTGATTACATGTTGCATCAAGTGTCTGAAGATCAAAACCTTGTGCTTTCTTCAGGAAAAAATGAATGGGGGATGTTTCAAAATCAAAGGGAAATAGAGCAGGTGGGGACAGAGTTCAAGTGCAAGGTTTTGTTCAGTTCCGTGAGCTCTCCAGCCCTGGGTTTATTCTGTGTATGGAAATCACATTAGAAATTCCAATTGAAAAAGGAAAAGGAAGAAAATGCAGCTATAGAGTGTTTTAGGCTGATTTAATGATCATTTGATTTATGGGGCTCAGTCAGCCACCTTTCCTCCTGCTGTGTGGAAGGCGAATCATGGAAGCCTCGTTGCTGCTTCCTGCTGGGTGGCAGGTGGGTGCTGGAAAACAACAGACTCAGGGCACCCCTGGTGACCAAAACCTCATTTGCAGCTCTGCAGCTGTAGTGCACAACCATAACTCAAACTCAAACTGAGAACAGCTCCAAGACTCCTGTGCTTGCTGTGATCTGATTTCGCCACATTCCTGACCCTAAAGGAGCCATTTGTGAACTGAATCAGAGATTGGCATGAATTTTCCATGTTGTGCCAGCAAATCAGGTGGAAAATGTCATTTATTCATTATGTGGATGAGTGGCCCAGCAGAGCTCCTTGGCTCTCCCTGTCTCATGCCATGAATTTATCCACCTAAGCTGTGTCTAGTCTAAGAATGAAAAAGAAATGTCCCAGGCTCTGATGATCACCCAGCAGCTCAGAGTGGGGCTGCCTGTGGCACAGGGTCCCAGCTGTCCCCACACCAGCTGCACCCTGCTGGTCACGAGCTGTCCCTGAGGCAGGGGAGCTCAGGGAGCACAGAACGATCCAGACCATCCCACAGAGATCCTGTGGCACAGCTGGCAAAGCTCCTGGCATACTCAGCTGTCCTCTGAGCAGCTGGGAAAAGCCACTCCGAGGCTTTGAGGGAGCTGGTTGAAAACAATGGAACAAAAAGAAATCCCTCCGAGCCTGGGTGTTTTCACCCCACGGAGAAGTCCCGTCACTTCTGCCTCACACACTGGGCACCTTCTGGTTCTGCTGCCACTGAAAGGACTTCAAAAAGCAGTAAGATGTGATATCCAGTGAGTTTCCTTCTTGCTGTATTCTCAGATTTGTCCATCTGGAAGCAGACCTGGGCTAAGGATGGCTTTCCTGACACCTCTTACCTTTACCCTTTCACCCAGGGAAGTTGTGCCCCTGTTGGCAAGTAAGATGCTCACACTCAGGCACAGGCTGCCAGGATTCCCCATCCCTGGAAGTGTTCCAAGCCAGGTTGGACAGGGTTTGGAGCAACCTGGGATAGTGGAGGGTGTCCCTGCCCATGGCAGGGGGTGGAACTGATGGGCTTTAAGACCCCTCCCAACCCAAACCATTTTGTGATTCTGTGAGTGTTTATCACAGAGCACTAAGGGGATTTCACTGCTCGTTGCCTGTTTTCAGATGAGAGTTGAAGCAGGCAGAGTGAAGCTGCAGTCTTCTTCCTCTGCCATATTTCTCCTAAGTTTAGTTGCTGCAGGACTTTCATGATGGAAATCACTCCCTGCAGTCTGAAATCATTTACTGTAATATCTCACCCCCAGCAGTGTTTCTGGAGGTCAGTGGTTTGCAATGGCCCATTTATAAATTAGGTGAGGGTAGCCAGGCTAAAGGCAGGTTGGATGAACAAAATTCCATGTTTTGGTGGCTGATTTTAAAAAAGAAAAGTCCTAACCCAACGTTAATATTTTGTGACATTAATTGTCCCACAGATCTGGTCATGGCTGCCCAAATTATGTTTTAATCAAACAGGAGTATCTGACTGCAAAAAAAATATAATTCCCATATTAAACTTCCCTGTTTATGGAGCTGGACAGGACATCAAGGTTTACTCCTTCCAAATGAGTCAGTCTCTCATAACTACAGAAAAATGCTCAGCCTGCACTTTTTTGCTGCTCGTACATTAAATTAGCTTGATCCAATGACTCTGTGGGCTTGGAGAAGTCAAAATTTCCCCACTTCCTTTTTTAAGTGGTTCTGCTTTTGGGCTGTCTAAAGATTTCAGTGATAACTGCAGCTGGATTTTCTCCAACTCTTCTCTGACCTGTGGTTAGTAAGGCAGAGTGTCTTTGATATGTATGTGCCAGTTCTGATCTTATCTAAAATGTACCAGAAATGCTGCAAAGGAGAATTACTTGGGAATAAACATCCTACTGCTTGTAAGCTCAGTTCCTGTCTCTCACCTTCAGTGAAGAGCTAAAGGTTTTTATCACTTAAGAGTGATTACTCCAACAGTGGATTATTCAGCTAAAGGAGTTTTCAAAGCTGTCCTGAGCTTCCTGCCAATGCAGCTTTATTATAATTGTTTTTTCTCCCCTCCAAGCACCTGTTCACTCTGCCAAGAGCCTGCCGGGCTTCAGCCCTAAACATCAGGGGTGAGGTGTACGATGTCCCCTCCTCACAGCGCCGCGGGTCCCTGCTCACACAGGTGAGTCCTGCCCTCTCCCTCCCTGCACCTCGGAATAGATCTGGAGGTCAATTCTACTGTCACCCTGCTGGCTTTTTGTAAAATTGGGAAGAAAATCATCTATTTTTAGCTCAAAACCTCAGTTCTCCTGAGTTTCTTAGAAATTTAGAGCAATGTGTCTTAAATCTGGTCCGTTTCTAATAAACACTTCCATTTTTTCCATTAGTAAGTCATTTCCCCGTGGATTCCAAGGAAGAGAGGTTGACACTACTGATGTCTTACTGAATTCTCGGAGTGCCAAGCTCTCTGCCTTGGAATCCATGGGGAAATGTGGTGGTGTCATTAGGTCAGGGTGATTTGGGGAAGTTTAGAGAAGAGTCACAAGTGCATGTTCAACAAGAAATTAAATGTCACCCCCACCACCCACCTCCTGGGAAAAACACGCCCTGGGTTTGGTCATGTCACCGTGACGTGTCCTGTTACACAGTCTTGGCCTTGGTACTGTCCCACTCCCCTGGGGTCAGTGAATGTCACATTTCCTCCACCCCTCAGCCTGTGCAGGTCACCAGGGTGGGACAGGGCAGTGAATGTCACATTTCTGCCACCCCTCAGCCTGTGCAGGTCACCAGGGTGGGACAGGGCAGTGAATGTCACATTTCTGCCACCCCTCAGCCTGTGCAGGTCACCAGGGTGGGACAGGGCAGTGAATGTCACATTTCCTCCACCCCTCAGCCTGTGCAGGTCACCAGGGTGGGACAGGGCAGTGAATGTCACATTTCCTCCACCCCTCAGCCTGTGCAGGTCACCAGGATGGGGCAGGCACCAGCCCCCAGCCCTGTGCTGTCACCTCCCACACAAAGGTGTGAGTGGCGCTGGAGCACAGCCAGGGAGCCTCCCCACACTGCTGCTGTTCCCTGGCAGTGCAGCGTTGAGCCCAGTCCACTATTACCAAGTTATCCAAGGATTTCCCTGCTTTCTCCCCTTTGTGTGAGGGGGTGATCCCTGCTCATATCCAAACCCACTCACGTATGGTCCACAGCCTTTGATCCCACTCAAGTCCCCAGTGGGCTCTAAAAAGGACCAAAATAAACCATTTTTTTCCCTCTTTGAGCAGAGCGGTGCCACTCCCCCCAGCACACGGAAGGGTTCCGTGCTGGGCAGATCCACTGAGAGCTTCCAGACAGAGCAGCAGCAGCTTTACAACATCCCATCCAACCCAGAAAAAGCAGGAGCTGGCAGCCAGCAGGACTCAGCAGCAGGCAATGTGAGTAAGGCTTGGTGGACACAGGAGAATCATCTGTCACTGCTGGATGCCTGGCTTGGAGCAGGGGCAGCTTTCCCACCTCTTCCCTGCTGTTTCTTACACAACAAATGGTCCTGCATTTCCCTTTTCCAGCTTGGACTCCAGCTATACACACACTGATCCGTTTCAAGTCAAAATTTAAATTAATTGAAGATGTTTGAGCAGAGTCAGTGTCTGCTGGTAATTTATTGTTTGTCAGGATGTGCATGTGAGTGGGAAAAAATGAAGTGTCTACAGATTTCACTGGCTGGGGACTCTGCTGTAGGATTTAATCTCCTGTGCTCCACACATTTTACCTTTAGACATGCAGATTGTGCATTTTAGGAAATAAAAAGTACAGGTAGCCTTTTCATGGTGCTGTTCCACTGACATCAGGGGAGTTGCACACATTTACACACCCTGAGAATTCAGTTTTGTTTCTCGCTCTTGTTTAAAAAGATAGTTTACAAACCCTCTGTGCTCTGTTGCAGTTATATGACGTCCCTCCCAAACGAGAGCTTCACAACTCAGAAAATAAATCTCAGAAAAAGTGCTGGGGCCATTACAACACTTTGCCAAACCCTCGGAAGTCCGAATGGATCTACGACATTCCGGTATCACCCGAGAATTCCAGATTCAAAGCAAACCCTCCTGGCCAGTGTGTGGAGAAGCAGGTGCTGTATGACATTCCCCCAGCCAGGTACAAGGCTCCAGCCACAGCCACCAAAGCCAAGGCTGGAAATCCACAGTTCTACGACATTCCACCGAGCCAGCGGAAATTAACCCTTCCAGAAATCCCCCTTTACGACGTTCCATCCTCCCGGGACGCGCTCCTCCTGCCACAGAACGGCAGCTGTGAGGTGCCCCTGGCCCCCAAGGCTGAGAATCAGATCTCTGAGGAGAACGTTTATGATATTCCCAAAGGTTTGCCCAGCGCTGGGCACTCCAAGAAAGAGATGGAAAACAACAGTGATGGCTCTGGAGACCAAGCACACGGCGCTTTTCCACAGCTCTCTGTGGATGCCAAGGTAGAAAATGACAGTTTGTGTGTCTCTACTGTGGACAGCAAAAGCAGCACTCTCTCCTCATCCTCCAGCTCTTCTGCTGAGTCGTTTTCTACTCTGTCACCATCGCCAGAGCCTGTCCCAGAAATTAAACTGGAGCTGGAAGCAGCCATCGAGACCCTGACTCGGCTGCAGCACGGCGTGTCCAGCTCCATTGCTAGCTTAATGATCTTTGTGAGCAGCAAGTGGAGGTTGCAGGAGCACCTGGAGAAAAGCCTGGAGGAGATCCACAGAGCAGTGGACCACGTAAAGGTGTCACTGGGAGAGTTCCTGGCCTTCGCTCAAGCCCTGAAGGGAAATGCCTCCAACCTCACCGATAACAACCTGCAGGCCAGGATTAAAAAACAGCTCGAAATCCTCATGAACTCCTACAAAATATTGACAGAAACGAGGGAAGCTCTCAACAACTGCAGCTGGTCCCTGGAGGCTTTGGTGCTCAGGAAGCCCCAGAACAACCCTGATGACCTGGATCGCTTCGTTATGGTGGCCAGGACAATTCCAGATGATACCAAGAGGTTTGTGTCCATCATCATCGCCAATGGGAAGCTGCTCTTCAGGAAGAGTGAGAAGGAGCAAGAAACAAAGCAACCAAATGTGAACCCAGAATGCAAAATGGCAAAACAAATCCCAGTGCCAAGGAGAGTAGAAATTGAGTCACTCCAGAGAAATGCTCCTGATAAAACCATCCAAGGCCGGGTCCCTCTGGAGAAACCGGAACAAAATTGCACTGAGGATTGTGATTATGTCCAGTTACAGGTCAGTGAAAGTGGGGGTTGCTCTCTGGATCCTTCACCCTGTGCTGATATTAATCTATGAGCTGTCAGCACTATTTTACCTTTGCACCAGTGCCACATTCAGTTTGCACCATGTCCCATTTTCCAGACTTTACATGGATCCAGAATTTTGTGACAGTGCTGGATGGCACGTGTACAATGAGCAGTCATTTTAATCAATAGAGAAAATAAAACATTCTTAGCATCTTGCCAGCTTAAATTCATTTGGGAAACAGGATTTATTTGGGAGTTAGCAACTCCTCACTTCTCTTTTCCCTCACAGTTCTCTTCCTGCCACTACATTGTGTTTGGCTCTGGCATGACAAGAGATGTTCCTTCCTAACTTGAGGTGTTGTGGAAATCGTGTTTGCATAGAAATTAAACTCTGTGAATTATCACATTTATTTATTACAATAATTCTGGGTGATTGTTAGAATCTCCTTAGAATTACTAAAATATCTACTAAGAATATCTCCCTTGGTTTCCCAAAGAAATGCTGGCTTGCCCTTAAAATTCAGGGAATGTTATGTTGAAATGTATTGTTGATGTTGGTTTCAGCCTTAGATGTTGCGGGATCAGGCACTACATTTTTAGGAGGAAAAAAGCTATATCTCCTTCCAATAAATTCACCATTTCTATCTGTAACATGAAGGCTGCAGAGCAATGCTTGTTTCCCCATGAAATAAGAGAAAAACACATTTGTATTTAAGTACTTCATGTAGTTGTTTCAACTTTGCTTTCATTTTAATTTGCAACAGGCACAGAAAGTCATTTCAGGTAAAGAAGTAGCAAAGAAGATTACACAGTCAAACCCAAAGGTATTTCTGACTTTGAAAATATTATTTATGAGGGCTTTTAGTCCTTGATTTCTGTGCTTGCTAAAACTCAGAGTAATTTGCATTCAGACACACATCTCTGTACACAGAGACCTATTTGCTTCTGAGAGATCATTTTCCCAGAATTGCTGCTGAAAACCTGTGAAAAACACTTATTTTCCTCAAACAAACAACTCCAGTTTAAAGGCACGCTGTTTATTTTCTTGCCTTTCAGCACCATTTGGGGAAAGGCTGTGAGAATTAGTATTTCAAAATACCTTGTCCTGCGCTGGCACAAAATTGCCTCTTATTTTGTGCATTTTAATCATTCATAACCCTGATTAAGTCCATTAAAGATCAATGTTTTGTATTATTTGAAAGCTCCAAGCCCAGACCGTGTAAAAGATTGATGTTTGGCTGCAGCACTTTGTGTGCTATCCATTATTAAAATCGTATTTAGGCAAAAAAAGCCAATCAGGAGAATTTCCAACACTTGATGGAAAGAGAAATTACTGTAAAGGCTCCAGGGTGGGGCAATTCGGAGACCACAAGAATTTAGGGTAGAGCAACCAAAGAAACAGCCGGCGTGTGACACCAGGCTGAATTTCTTTTTATTTTAACCCTTCCTCCAGGTTTTGCCATGTGCCAAAAAGACTGTGGATCCCAGCAGGCAGGAGCCTGCCAGGAAAATCCCCCTCCCGGAGCACTGCAGGCTGTGCTTTGCTGCCCTGCACAAGGCCATCGGGGTGTTCTCCGCCAGCCTCCGCAACCAGCAGCCCCCCGAAATCTTCATCTCCCACAGCAAGCTCATCATCATGGTGGGCCAGAAGCTGGTGGATTCCCTGTGCCAGGAGACCCAGGAGAGGGAGGCACGCAGCGAGGTCCTGCACAGCAGCAGCCGCTTCTGCAGCCTCCTCAAGAACCTGGCCCTGGCCACCAAAACTGCAGCTCTCAAATATCCCAACGCCGAGGCCAGCAGGGAGCTGCGGGAGCAGACGGAGGAGCTGGCCAAGTACACCCAGCAGTTCAGGGCCATGATGGACTGAGGGACATGGGTTTGCTCCTTTTGACACCAATTTGAGCTCAGAATTCCCACCAGGAACTCCCTGGTGCGCTGTGAGCAGGTGAAGATCCCCACAGCAGCTGATGCAGAAGAATTAAATCAGCGCTTTCTTCTCCACTGTTCATATCCTGCCTGGAAATGTCATTGTCACAGTGACTGGGTGGGAATGTTTGCTGTGTGTTGGAGCAAAATTGTTGGTTATCGGACTGATTTCTTATTTTTTTGTTCTCTGTGTATGTCAGATAAATGTATTTTCCTTTTTTTATTTTTTTTTCTATTCATGTAAAGTCTCTCTTTAAATGTAGCTGTACAATGTTCTGTAACTTATGATATCCCAATATCGACTGTTTCCTGAGGGCTTTACTCAAAATTTGTAATTACAGGGGTTTTTTACACAGCTGCAAAGCTAATTTTTGGGTTTAATATAAAAATACAACACAGTACGTAATCTGGCCGAGGTGTCAATGCGAAATGCTCCAGGCTGGTACCTGGGCATAGAGGAAAACTTCGGGAAAAGTCCTGGCTCCTGCTAAATCTACAGGGAGCATCCACATCATCTTCTGTCACAGCCCAGAGCTCTCAGAGCACTTCTCCAGCTGGGAAAAAATTTATTTCAGTCACTAAATGTGCAGAAGCTTTGGACAAGCTCTTCCTACAGCTGGGAAGGTGATGTTATTCCCTGCTGGAATCCCAGCAAGTTACATTGTTATTCCCCGCTGGAATCCCAGCAAGTTACACCCAGCGCTGGGGAGGCTCCCAGGGCTCCATGAAAGCCCTCAGTGCCTTGGGTAGTGCGGCTTTTTAACTTTATCCCCCAATTTTCTGCATATGACAGAGACACTGCGGCCTCGCGTGGCTACACCCGTGTTAATTGTAGTTCTCGCAATTAATTTATTGTACGGTTTGTACCCGAAATGCCAAGGCCTGGCCTTTGCTGGCGATGTTCGCCCTCAGAGGGGACAATGAATGGCGCGAGCAGCCACGGGGACTCGCTCCCCTCTCAGCATCCTCTGGCTGGAGTTTTCCTTGTCACCCCTTGTTCCTGGCGTGATTTATCGCGACATGAGTTCCCGCATCGCGACATCACTGTCGCTGTTTGCCCCCTCAGTGCAGCTTTCGCATCCCGCCTTCAATTTGTGCGTGTGGGTTAAACTCGCTCCCGGTACCGCCGGGACATTGCTGAGGGCGGGACGCGCCGCCTCAGCGCCCCCGCCAGCCCGAACCCCTCGGCAGCGCCTCGTTTGGCCGTAAATCCTCCCAAAATGGGTGTCCCGGGGATTTCCTCACAAAAACAAGGAAAAAAACCGCGGGAAAAGGGCGGGAAAGGCGCTGGGAGCACGGTCCCGCGCCGTTCCCCCCCCGTCACTTGGTACGTTCCGCACACCCCCGGTCGCGGCGCGATGGATTCGCCCGCCCGCCCCTCCCGCGCGCCGGTGGCCGCGCCCCCAGCCGCCCGTTGCTAAGCAACAGTTATACCGTCATTGCTGTGCGCCGGAAGTGGATCGTTGTACCCGGAAGTGCGCGGGGGAGGAGAACCCGGAAGCGCGATGGGATGCGATGGCGGCACCATCCCCAAGCGGCACGAGCTGGTCAAGGGGCCCCGCAAAGTCGAGAAGGTCCGAAGGGGCTCGGTGGTGGCTGGGGGACTGCGGGGAGAGGGAGGCCCGGTCCGTCCCGCGGTGCTGCGAGCCGGGCGGGGCGCTCCTGGCGCTGCAGCGTCGGGGCAGAGCCGTGGGCCGGCCCGCGGGCCCCTGTGTGGCTTGTGGCGCTGGTCGCGGCTGCGATGCGGAGCGCTGCACAGCTCCCTGACAGGAGGGGGCAGCCGGGGGGGGCTGCTCCTAGGGAACAGGGACAGGAGGAGAGGGAACGGCCTCAGGCTGGGCCAGGGGAGGCTCAGGGTGGACAGCAGCAGGAATTTCCCCATGGAAAGGGTGCTCAGGGATTGGAACTGCCCAGGGAGGTGGTGGAGAACTGATCATGAATTTTGCCAAAATGTTTCGCTGAAGTTATTTTATGACTTAACTTCGAGTGCACAAAACGTGTTTGGTAAGAAACCTTGGGATTTGATGAATGCTGCAAGTATGACCCGATTTTGTGCTTAAATAGTTTATAAATATTTTAAAATAATGAGTGGTTTTTTTCCCTCCAGGTTGACAAAGTTGCTGAATTGGTGGCCAGGTGGTTCTACTGTGCCCTGAGCCAGGAGAAGCTGCGTCGGCCCATCGTGGCCTGTGAGCTGGGCAGGTGGGAATGTTCCCATGGACACCTCGGGAGTAAAAATAAATTATAAATACAAAACATTGCAGCAACCCAGTGTAATTACTGACATTTTGATGTTACAGGTTGTACAACAAAGATGCCATCATTGAGTTTTTGTTGGACAAATCCCCCGATAAAACCCCCATGGAATCTGCATCCCATATCAAGAGCATTAAGGTAAACAGGTTGTGTCTAATAAGAGAAGTGAAAATAAAATGTTAAAATCGTGAGTCGTGCTGTAAATCTCCATTTGCTTGTGCTCTCACTGTGCATTAAAGTGTTTAAAATAGCAAAACACAATCAAAACTGTTGGAACCCAAAGGGCAGAGAATATTCCTCTGCCTGTTTTGAGGGGTTCTGCCCCCCTGGACAAGGGTGTCTTTGACCTTCGTCCATGGAGAAAACTGCCTAGCCTTCGGGAAACAGCAGAGTCAAAAAATAGAATGAATCAGGTGATGGGAAATTATGCAAGAATGCAAATTTAAAGGTTTTGGATTTGTTATAGATAAAGTTAGAAAAAACTCGAAAAGGGAGGATGGTTATTGTTTTTTTCTCCCTTCTACTTTCTTCTCCATATTCTGCAGCAAAAGTGATTCAAGACAATTGGATAAAATGTGCCGCAGTTCCTGTTGTGTGACAAATTAATTTGCTGGACTTTGGTCGTGAAGTAAAAATACCTTTTATGTTAGGTTTTTATTGGGTAATTTACCTTTAAAAAGGGCTTGTAAGCTTGATAATTCGGTTTTTTCCTGCACTCTCTGTTCAGGGTCACATTCGTAGCTGCTTTCTCAAGATAAGCTTTCTAATAAACTATCTTTTCATGGAAAAGTCCCATCTGTTCTCCTGAAACAAGCAAGGACACTTAAAATCCTCCCCCAGCCGGGGAGGAAGAAACCTAATAATGAGGAAAAAAGCTTAAGCTTTGCGTTTTTCTGTTTCAGAATGTGACAGAGCTGAAGCTGGTGGAAAACCCAGCCTGGAGTGGGGACAAGGAGAGCATCAAGGGGGACAAGTACGATGACCTGCAGGCTGCTCGCTTCATCTGCCCCGTGGTGGGGCTGGAGATGAACGGCAGGCACAGGTCAGTGTTCTGGGCCTGGAACCTGGGCACGGGGCAGGGAAAATTAAATAGCTAATGTGTAAATGATGTGCTGACCCAGGGTTGGTGGGCAGTATCTGTGTTTCAGGGAGTTCAGGGGATTTCTGGGTGTCCTTTCGTGTTGTATTCAAGTGGAAAGATAAAAGTTAACATTTTCTTGAATTTAGATGGATGATAAAGGAGTAGAGGGGAATGTTGGCAGAAAAAAAGTGACTAAAGGTTGTTTGGGGGCTGAACCACAGGAGGTGGGATGTGACCTCCCTGGGAGTAACATCGAGCAGTTGGAATCATGGAATGGTTGGGTGGGAATGGACCTTAAAGCCCATCCATTCCCACCCCTGCCATGGCAGGGACACCTTCCCCTGTCCCAGGGTGCTCCAGGCCCTGTCCAACCTGGCCTTGGGCACTGCCAGGGATCCAGGGGCAGCCACAGCTTCTCTGGGAATCTGTGCCAGGGTCTCACCACTCTCACAGGGAACAATTCCTTCCCAATATCCCATCTAAATCTCCTCTCTGGCAGTTTGGAGCCATTCCCTGTGTCCTGTCCCTCCATCCCCTGTAAATCCTCTCTCTCCATGTTTCCTGCAGCTCCTTCAGGCACTGCAAGGCCACATTTAGGTCACCCCAAAGCTTCTCTTTTCTGGGCTGAACAATCCCAACTCTCCCAGCCTTTCCTCACATTGTGCCCCTCCCTGTGTTAGGATCAGAATGGAGATGGATTTTCTGTTCCAACCCTGCAATTTATCTCTATTTTATTGCTCTGGGGCAGGGAATTTCCTCACACCCTGATTTGGGCAGAGCAGCAACTTCTTTGTCTGTCACCTGAGGGATGAGAAGAGGATGAGTTCACAGCTTAATGGTTGCCAAGAATTTCTTCCTCCAGAGAGGGATTAACCAGGAGATACTCAAGATAAAAAAACAAAATACCTGTTGTGCTTTAATGTACCCAATATTTTTCATTTGATTCTTACATTGTGCAAATTAATAATTAATTAATTACCTATTTTAATCTGCTGCTAGTTTGATTAAAGGCAAAAACTTGTAAAGAAGGTGAGCTGTGACCTGCCAGCCCAGTCAGCACTGCACAGATCTCTCTTAGTTTTCTTAAAATCACTATGTTGTCTTTTCTTTGAAGGTTTTGCTTCCTGAGAAACTGTGGCTGTGTGTTCTCTGAGCGTGCTCTCAAAGAAATTAAATCAGAAGTTTGTCACAAGGTGAGTTTCTCCAGCTGCAGAGGCAGCAGGGCTGTGTGTGTGTTGATACAATTGCATTCACTGCTCTAAAGTGGGTGCTTTTAATCTGAATATGCAGATTGAAATGAACTTGTAAAAGTTCTGTGATGGCCTCAAGTATTTCTACGTGGCCTTTTTTTAATAAAACAATGTTTTTAAATAATTGTAAAAATGAGTATTTTTGTTCTCGGAGTTTGATTTTGCAGTAACTACTTTAGAATTTCCATTTTTTCCCAATATTAGGTTCTAATTTCAGTTTTAAAAAGGGTGGCTGGTTTGGTTTTGGGGGTTTGTTTGATTGGTTATTTTCCCTTCCTGAATGCACATGGCTTGTGTTTTATCAGTGTCTGTTCTGTGTTGTATTTTCAGGTTATGTTTTGACCCCTGTATTTTTAAAGGACGTTGGGTGTTCTTTTATTTTTGGTTGAGGGCAACTGTTTGTAGAATTCTCAGCAGTTCATGAATTATTGTAGAAAACACTAACTTCATTTCCCATTGCTGATCTCATTGTGCAGGTTTCTTTGTAGCTAAGTCAATGATAAAATGACCAATACCCTTTTATCTTATCACTGCTTTCATTATCAGCAAGATTTGTGGTGAGAGTTGCCACACTTGGGCAGTTACTTTTCTGTGAACACCCTGATATTGGATAAAATCTGGAGTATATTTATATTAAACAAGACCTGTGAAGGGAAAGCTTTTGTCTTGGTAAGTTGTTGGATATTGTAAGGTTTATTCTCACGTTGCTGCTTTCAGTGCTCATTTTGTTCTGTCCTAAAGGCTTCGTTTCCTCTTGGCAGACACTCATTTATTTTTAATGAGGTTTTTTTGTTTGCATCTAAATTTTTGTTCATGGATGGGCGTAACCAGAGCAGTAGATGCAGGAATGGGATGTTTTGTCCATGGTTTGGCCAGTCTGATATTCTTATAAAAACCAAATGAATCCCAGATGTTATCTGGGTTTTTCAGTAGTGAGTATTTAGCATACAGATGGAAATTATTCACAATATTCAGAAGGATTCTTCTAGAAATAATTAAAGGGCTATTTAGTATTTAAGGGGTATTTAGATGTAGTATTTAGTCTGACATCTTCTCATTAGTGGATTTTGATGCACAGAGACAGTGGTAACAGCTGAGAGAACACATTGATTAAGAGTGATTTGGTAGATTTTTGGTGTATTCTGATACTGTTCTCCTTCAGAATCAAGCAGTGGAGTAGAAGTCTTCTAAACAGGATCAGAGAGAAGTGGTTGCTGTGCTTTGTGATATCTAACAATTTGTTTGTGTCCAAAGCACTAATTACCAACACGTTCTGGATTTATGCAGCAATGGGACAGACAGGAGAATGAACCAGAACTAATGGAGAAGGAAAAATGAAATGTTGCATTGAATATGCTCAGATTAGAAACTTTTACAAATTAATACAGTCTGCTTCTGATCATGCTAAGAGAATTTAAAGTACAGAATGTTAGAATGTTGTGGGTTGTCTCCTGAATGTTCTGCTGCTGTTAACTGTTGTATTTTAATGGTTTTGAAGCAAAATCCAGCCTATGAACCACAGCATTTTCTTTTTCCTGGCCTTGCCACTGCCTGTGTTCAGCCTGTGCCCATCTCACCTGTGTGTGCTGAGAGTGACACGAGGAAGGTTCAAAAAGGATAAAATCCTGTCTTGCCTTGGGACTCTGTATTCAATTCTCAGCCAGCAGAATCTGTGTTTTGGCCTCATCCCAGAGGTTTGCAGTGGGGGTAAAACTGGAGAGGTGTCAGTGCTGGAGCTCTGTGGCCATTCCCATCCCCACAAGTGTGTAATTCAGAAGAGCTCTTTCGAAACTGTCAAAGAACTCTTTCTGAGCTGTTTCCTGGGTGTGCCCTTTGCCTGGGAGCCCCCAGAGCAGCCTCCCCACTCTGCTCCCTCATAAACAGCAGTGATTTCCCCCAGGACTTTGGAAAGAGATGCTGTAATGATGAGTGAAAACATTCCCAGGGAACACAGATACCCAGCAGGCCTCTCACTGCTCAGTTCTGAGCTCAGTTTTTGCTGTGGCAGCTCACACAAGAAACTGAGAAGTCCTTTTGCCCAGTGGTGTGCAGGTCACCAAGTAAATCTTGGGGAAAAACCAGGATCCATGTGCAGATTTTGTGTGATTCAGGGAAATGGGAAACACCGAGATGATGAAGGATTAAGCGTTTCTTTGGTTCTCTCAAGAGCACTTGCCAAAGTTCTGGATTTGAAGGGGTTTATGGAGTCTGGGGAGGAGGAACCAGGCTTTCAGAGTTCTCTTTTGCCTCAAAGAAACTTTACATGAAGAGCTGGCAATACAAAGTATATTTATCTGCTGTACTGAAATTGTTAAAAGGACTGGATTGGTGCTAGGGAAAGGCACAGGAATGGGAGAGGAAACTGTCATGGGTGGGGGCCCATTAGTGAAGCAACTGTAATTAATGTGTGAGGCCATTCTTGAAGTGCTTTACCTTGAAAAGAAGCTGTTCTTTCTTCACATCTTACATAGCATTTTGAAGGATTCACCTTAAAAACTAACATTGAAATGTGAAAACTCAAAGGCAAAGGACCAGTCAGACACTGGAGCAGTGTTGAGAGAATGAGAGATTGTCTCTCACTGCCTGCAGGGTAAATGCTTTGAACTCTCTTGCCAAGATACAGAACTTCTTGGGTTTCAAAGATCTGTTGAAAGAGCAGTGAAAATTCTTTAGTGCTGGTTTAAGTTGGAGAGCAGGATTGGTAGATGAAATGCTTGGGACAAATTTTATAGCTTCTACTTAGACTTAAAAGAGTTGGAAAAGAGCTTTTGTCTGAAACAGAGCAACTTAGGAGTGCAAATACATCTTGTAATACATTTTTACACAGAAGTGGATTTTGTTTGAGCTGTATTTTTGAGGTTTTGATCAGTAAGAAGGGAAAATTTAAATTCTCAACACTGTCACATGCTAAAATGTGACTGAGTCACATTTCAGTCAGCAGGAAGAGAAATAACCTTGCTTCCAGATGCTTCCAGCAGCTCTGCAGATTGGGATTTCTGCTGCCTCCTGCTTCCTGTTCCTCAGGAGGATTTAATTGTGATGGAATCTGTCTGTTTACAATTTGCACTTTGGAGCAAGGTGGTTAATTCACCAACAGCCTCAAATTAAAAGAACAAGCAGGACTGTCTCTGCTTCCTCTTTTTGTATCTGATGGGATGTTGAAGATTTCAGGTTTGTGGTGATCTGTGTAGGTCTGTGGATTTTGGTGGTGCCCAGATATTTTGGAATTTTTGTTCCAAGTGGCATCCAGGTTCTTGCAAGGGCAGTTTTTGGTGCCTGCCAACTGGAAGTCTGCTATTTGACAGAAAATATGCTTTAATTTGGAAGCTGACTCTCTAAGAAGTTCCTATTGATGTAAAATATGCTGGAAGTGGCTTGGAGACAGGATAGAGGTTATGGAATTGGTGGTGGAAGTCCTTCTGAGAGTCACTTTGAAAGTCAAGGAAAAGATTGCATTCAAAATGTACTTCCTTGAATCACTTCAGAGTTTATTTTGGACTTATTCTCAGAGTCAACTAAACACACACTTGAAATGGTGCCCTATAAAGCTCTGTGCCATATCAAACACTTAATCCCATGTTTAATTTAGATACAAAGCTTTTTGAAACAGAGTTTATGCTCGTGGCTGTCAGATCCAGAGCTGCGTGTGCTTCCTGGAACCAGGGTCACTTTGGCACTTTCTGCTCTTAGGGCACCAAAATCAGCAAACATTTGCTGAGGTCTAAAAGTTGTGATTGATCTACTCTTAATATCTTAACACAGAATTCATGAGGGCTTTTCACGTGTGTTTCAAGGAGGCGATGTGGTCATGGTAATCACAATACCGAGTTGAATACTATTTCTTACTGCTTGAGAATGGTTTCATGACGATTTTCCTAAAATTTTGTTTCAAATACAAACTCCTTTAAGCAGTGAGGGTCATGCTGCAGAGATTTGCCTAGATTGACATGGCTAAAGTCATACCAAAATTGTATTTTAAGAGGCCTTTTTGTGTAGGGTTTTTGCCTGGTTCAATTTCTGCAAAAGGAGCCCATGTTGTAGAGTGCCTGGCTGTTGAATATTTAATTTTAATTCAATTTGGGAGTGATGCACAATTGTTCTGTGTGGTGGTGCCAGGGGTGGGAGCTGGAGACTGGATTTGCTGCAGTGATGGCAATAAGGAACGTTCCATTCCCGTTTTAAAAGACATCATGGAGTGGATAAATGCTGGCAGTGCCCTACAGTGGACTGGAGAGAAATTAATTATGAATATTGCTATGATTAATACATGCCAGAGACCCATTAGCTTCAGTAATGGTTTGGAGAGAAACTCTCAACAAGCTCAGCGTGAACGTGTGCGCGGCTTTTATTTTCCTTTTCCTTTTTAGCTTTATTTCCTTCCATTAAAAAGTTATCTCCAGCAATATTTAGCCACAAGCTAAGTCCTGGATTATCTGTGGAACTGAGCACACGCCTTTGGGTTGAGTTTGTAAATAAATAGGGACCAGATGGCCTTTCTTTAGGTTAAAGTTCATCTGCAAGAAATGATGTTTCCAATAAACTTGTGTGGGAAAATGAGGAGTAAAGTTCCAGCGACCTGGGAATAAGTTTGTAACTAGAAACTTTCATGTCCTGTTGGGTCATTTGATGTTTTTAGGAATAGGCTCGATCTGTAGCCAGTTTTCTTGTAAAAACTGAGGGATGTTTCGGGTGGATATTGAAGATCACATTGAAATTGCTCCTTTTTAAAATTTTATTTATTTATTTAATTTTTATTTCTGATTTGTAGTTTTTAATCAAGTGAGTTGCCCTGGTCTCTGCCAGGTGTTACTGCACTTGCTGCAGGCTGTTTGTTTCCCTCAGTCAGGTACACTGCAATGGAAAAATGTTCGAAAAATGGCTTTTTGCTCAGTTTTCCTGTAATCCTTGCCCTCAAATTTTCCCCGTCTCCTTGCCCTAAACTCCTGCAGAGACTCAGAACAGGGACTTTGAGATAAACATGCATCGCAGGATCCCTCTGTTACTAGGAGCAAAGCCTGGGAAGGGCAGCAGTGATGTTGCCATGCTACAAAATGAAATTAGGGATGCAGCTGGCCATGGGAAACAAAAACAAACCCACCCCCCCAGTGGCATGGGCTGTGTCACAAACTGATTGTCACTTATGTACAAGCTCGGAAATTTTAGCATCAACTTCATTATTCAAAACATTTCCTAAGACATCCAGTGGCTGTGACTTTAATTCGTTATTTCTCCGTATTTTATCTTTGTTCAGTCACTGCTTCCATTTTATTATTTTCATGCCACTTAGCCATGCTTTGGCTGTGAGCCTGAGGAATATTGACTTCTCCAGCTAAATAACTCACTTCACAGATTACGAACTTCCCCCTGTTTTCAGCACAGATTCAGACACTCTTTGGGAATTCACCCATTACTACTGGAATAAATAAAACCTGTTTATTGAGGGAGTACAGGATTGTGCTTTACCCTTAGAGTGAAGCTGTAAATGTCCATATTTTCTGGCAGG
>VWZT01004193.1:38391-59036 GCA_013397055.1 Pachycephala philippinensis
TATTTTATCTTTGTTCAGTCACTGCTTCCATTTTATTATTTTCATGCTTTGGCTGTAAACATGAGGAAGATTGACTTTTCCAGCTGAGTAAGTCACTTCACGGATTACGAACTTCCCCCTGTTTTCAGCACAGATTCAGACACTGTTTGGGAATTCACCCATTGCTACCGGAATAAATAAAACCTGTTTATTGAGGGAGTACAGGATTGTGCTTTACCCTTAGAGTGAAGCTGTAAATGTCCGTGTTTTCTGGCAGGATGTGTTTGGGACGGGTCAGGCTCCCAGGTGCAGCTGGAGGTTGAAGTGGCTGTGCTCCTGCAGGCGCCAGTGCCCCTCGATGGGCACCTGTGCCTGGCGCAGCGCCTTGAGCCGCAGCCGCCGCTCCAGGCACTCCATCGCCAGCGGGTTCCGCCCCGGCTCGAATTTGTTGGCAAACAAATGGGGGGACTCAATAATCCACTGCAGGTCCCCCAGGCCGTAGATGCAGATGTCTCTGACGTAATGACCTGCAGAGACAAGCGGGAGGGAGGTGGTGGCAGCAGGAAGATGAACTGAAGCGTTTTTTAATGAGTTTTTCACCTTTTGATTTCTGCTAGAGCAGAAATGGAGCTGGAGGATAACACTCCAATATTATAAAGACAAGGGTTTGGCTTTATGTTTCTTATGTTTGTTACCTCCCTGCCACATTGCTCTGCTTAATAAAATCTTGTAGTTCGGCATCAGATGTCCTGATCTCCCGTTGGGATTCCCTGCTCAATCACACCTGTGCTCAGCTTGCACACTTAGAGATTTTAATTATTTCTGTGTGCTTCCCATGTGGTCAGCACTGTTCTTTTTTCTTGTTGTCCAAATTGAAGCAATTTAACCCAATGTTGATGAAAGTAGCTGGCAAATATCCTTGTCAGGTAAAGCCCCTCCACTGAGAACTGATCAGTCAAAGCAGTGCATTGGTAATTAGGGGCTGAAAGAAGGGTTGTCAATAATATTTTATTATGTAAAATATGTAACTAATGTATTTATTAATATAATATATATCTCAAAATCTCTTTAGTTGGATACAGTGCAGTAATTTATAGGGTGCCTTATTTTATTCGATACTTCCAAAATAAATTATCTGTGACCACTGAGGCTCATTTAATAGCTGGTTTAAGTAATAAGTAATCACCAATTAATGCTCATCAGTGAATCAACTTTAAGTTCATGATCAAAATTCATGTTACCTTTGCAGCCTTTGTGTGAGATTCCTTCTTGATCTTTCCATTTAATGGCTCTTAGGTCTCCTTGCCAGCCTGCATTGGGTGTAGCCCCTGGAGCATCTTTAAAAACAAAAGGCTCTGATAAGATTCTTTTCCACTTATTGCAGGGGAAATTTTCACTGCTGGACACTTTTTAACTGCAGTCACGTTCAGTATTTACTTGCAGATATTTACATCATAAGAACAGACATTCTCAATATTACTGGTTTTTTAATCCTTGAAAGCAAAAGCTTTCATGCAGCAAAAAAACTTTTGAACCAGCATTTTTCTGTCTCATGGTCTGCACTGAGGTAGCACTTCCCTGCAATCGAGCTTTGTTTCTCAGCCACCAGATGTGACTTTTCAAAAGGGCAGCACCAAAGCTGAAGAAATTACTTTATTTCTGCAATTCAGTGCTGTTAAGCTCCAAGTTGGAGCTCAAAGCCTCTCCCTGCCCGAGGCCTTGCCCTGCTGGGGTTATTTGTGGCAGAAATGACAAACTCTTACCAGGTAAACGATTGAGGGTGACCCAGAAGTGCTCATCAGGGCTGTAGGTGTCCCTGGACCACTCCAGCAGAGCTTTTGCCCGGGCATCACTCAGTGCAAACTGCACAAAGTCCTTAGTGAGGATGTAATAGGCACTGCCAAAATAGATTGTCAGGTTGTGGGGAGGCTGAGCTTTCCTGATCTTGGCTGGATACACGTATGGCACTCCAGAATGGACATACTCCCTGTAGCTGACCTCTGTCCTGTGTTTCATGTGAAGTGGTTGGACTATCCCAGGAGTGATGTTTTTACCATTCCACTTGCTTTTTATGTATTGTATAATTTCTTTGTTTGTTTTCAGGGGGTAATCTTGACCACACAGGTTAATAACATAATTCCACTGAACTTTGGAGTTAACGAGGTCTCTCATGCAGTTAATATCAGCTTGTAATCTTGAAAACCCTGCATAAACAACATGTTCTCTTTTTGAGGAAATGAAAATATTTTCAAAGCAGTTAACAATGTTCTGTACAGCATTTTTGTAATCTCTGGGTGACTTTTCATCAATGTGGATGCAGTAAATATTCTGAGGCATATAAACAGCTCTCAGCAGCCTCACAAACATTTCCAGCTCCTTGTGAATTGTAATAATGTACGCCAAGGAGAAATTTCCTTCTTCATCTGACAGTGGCCTGGTGATAAAATGCAGAGACTTCAGGACAGTGGAGCAGTTGCAGGAAGTGTGAATGCAGCTGAGTGGTTTGGGCTGGTAGGACTTCTGACAAAAGTTTCCAATTCTAAAGGCTGCAGGTTTCCCCACAAAAAGAGCTGAGCAAAGTTCATCCGGGTAAAAACCACACTCTGCTCTTTTGACACGGAATTTTTGGTCATTTGACTCTTCATAAAGTGAAACCTTTAGGTAGATGAAGGTGTAGATGAATGTACAGACAGCAACACACACTAAAAATCTCGATTTCTTTGCATGAAGTGGGTTCATCTTTTATTTCCAGATCCTGTCTTCTTATCATAGTCCAATTAAACATTCAGATCATCTGAAAGGAAAAGTGAGATAGAGAGAGAGAAGCTTTCTCGTTATTTTTTTACATAGATGCTGTGTTAGTGCTGCATTTATAAATGCTGGGATTACTAGCAGGAGCAATTGTGTGTGCTGATGCTGGCTGCACTCAGCCCCTGGGAATGCACAGCCACGAGGCAGGAATTTTGTCTTTCCAGGACAAAATTATCTCAAAATGATACAAAAGAACCCAAAATGGCTTTGAATTCTTCACTGCTTGACCAAGGGGGGCTCAGCCCATCAGGTGGAGTTTCCTCTGAGGTCAGGGGTGAGCCCAGGGCCCCAGAGAAGAAGAAGTGAGCTCTGAGTGCTGAGGCTCAGCTGCTGCTGAGATTTCCTCAAGGCCTGGGAAACCTGAAGTTCCGCCAGAGGATCAGAATTCAGTAAATTAAATCAACAGAAAATTTATTAAATAAACAGAAGCAAGAGACTAAAATGTAATCCACAAAATTCACTGGGTTTTATCCTTATAAAGTCAGCAAATGCTTCTGACTCTGAAATTTTTTTTTTTCCCTCTGAGATCTTTGTATTAGTGCTTTGGAAAACTGAACAAGGGGACAACACTCATTTCTTATTTTTGGCATATGTGCATACCCTGAGATAAGGGCACAGCTGCCAGCACTGGCATTCAGAGATAACCAATTTACAGCACTATTAGCACAGGAGTTTTTCCATTGTAGTTTTTTCCTTACCTTTACCTTGTTGAACAGTCAGAAGAATGAGTCCAGCAGTCCTGAATCCCACAGCAATTACGTGAAGTCTTTATCCTTGAAGCATTTGGTATCAAAATTCCTAGAGAAAAATACCAAGGAGAAGGTCCATCAACTGCCATTAAGCTTAATAGTTAAATTTTAAAAGATTTAATTTAAAGGTAATTAATTTTCTCTTCTTTTTTCAGTGATCTTTTAAACAAAATTTGCATTTCACCTTGAAATATTTTACACTTTGCAGCTGTCAAAATCACAAAGTATTTGGCTTTACACAGGAACAGAGAAACACAGATTTTTATAAAGGTAGTTTCATTAAAGGAATGCTACTGTGGTAAGAAGCCTCGAGGTTTTCATTAGAAAGAAGTGGAAAATACTTCTTTTTATTAAAAAATCAGTATCTCCCTTAAAAGCTTGAAAATAAAGAGGGCATCACAGTTAAAGTAGCAACAAGACATAAAATTCAAAAAGCATTAAGAGCACAAATTGAACTGAGGGGAAGGGATACTCCATATTCCCACATTTTTAAGATCTTATTAGGCTGTTGAGAAAGAATGTATTTATCTTTTGGTCCTTACTGGTATGCACTGGATTTCATGCTGGAATGGTGCCTCTTTTCCACTGAGCATTCCAGAAAGGGGAGTTGTGTGTTAGGTGGAGGGCTCGTCCATTTTCCCGGGATGTTCTGTCAGCAGCTCAAAGAAAAACATGAGGAAATCAGCTCCCAGGAGAATATTTTTGCCTTCAAGCTCCTCAGAGATCCATTTACTGGGTAAACAACCTTGATGGGAGTGTTGCATCCATCTGAACAAAAAGCTTCAGCAAATCCAGTCCGTGTCAACCTTTCGATGCTGTGCAGAAAGCAGGAGAACAGGGATGCCACTGCAAGGTGAAAAGCAGGATTTTTGCAGTAAAAATGAAATATATCCTGTGCCAGAGCCCAGAGGGGGTTTCTGTGAGGACCCAGGGGCTGGAATTGGGGAAACACTGATTTCTGTGGAGCTGGACTCGGACAAACTCTTTATTCTGAGGGAATAATTACAGGAGGAGCATTGAGATTCCTCTGAATTAGTGAATGTCACGAGATCTCTGGGATGTCACAGGGAAGGTTCATTCTGAATATAAGAATTACACTAAAGACAGTGGGCAGCTGTAGAAATATTTGGGGTTTTATACCTGATCAAATATAAAACATCTTAACACCAATATTATGGGTTCAGTCCCTGTACAGATCATTGACCTGAGAGTTGGACTCAGTGATCCTTGTGGGTCCTTTCCAATTCAGAATATTCTCTGAATCTGTCCAGAATGAGGGTGCTTGGCAGGTTTTTTCCTTAAATACACTTTGGACAGGTTTCAAAGCATAGTTCTAGGGAGCCAAGCTGGAACCTGCTCGTTTCATACACTTGAATTTTTATTACCCTTCAAGTAATAGCTTCTGGGGCTGTTTCGGGCTGTTAAGTGTTTACTATGGATTTTTTCCTACTGGACTGTGTGACATCTAGGAACTGTATTTTTATGGCAGCATAAAAGTACACAAACACCCCACGATCAGGTAAGAGGCAGCAATTCCTCTGCAGTGTGAACGTGTTTATGGGGAACGGCTGAACGATGAAGCCTGGCCTGCAAGAACAGAATTTGACATCTTTCAGCCTCGGGGGATATTATGGAATGAAAGCAGTGGCTTTTTGGTAGTGTTTTCCCAGATTTACAGCTGGAATTGCAGCTGTCAGTGCCACTGGATATGAAATTTGTTGTTTAGCAGGATCCTCTCAGCCCTGTCTGCTGGCAGGGATTATTCTCCCAGGTTTCCTTCTGCCCTTGAGGAGCAGGAGATCCCGTTGGGAATGTCCACTGTCCATAACCTAGTCTGGGACTATCTTGCCCTTGAGCCTTATTATGCAAGAGTGCCATGATAGGTATTTTTTGTCAGCAGAATGTCTCTGAAACGCAGCATTTCTTATGTTATGCACAGGTTTTCTAAAGCTGGAGGATGAAGTTGTATTAATTTTTAAAAATCCTGCGAGTGGTGTGTGACATTCTTGGGGGGAAAAAAAAAAAGTAGGGATTTTCAAGCACCTTTGTGGATGCTTTGAAGGATATTACTGAACAGAAAATTGTTAGAGTAAGATACTCTATCTCAATTAATAAAGTAAACTCTAGAGGAAAGGGGAATTATGACGGTGCCTGGAAGAAGCCTGTGAAATGTCAGCTCAGCTCACTGAGACCCCATTAGCACATCCTTGGCTGTGCATTTTGTTGTAACAACTCATTTTGGGTTTTGCTGTTTCTTCCTGCCCTTGCATTTAGGCCTGCATCACTGCACCTCCAAACATTCTGTTTTCTCTCTGCTCCTTGCATTTGCTTAATATTAAAGTTTAGATAAAGTTGGCTTCGTATGACCTCGTAATTCAGTGAGGCAAATTACTTGAGAATGGTTCATCTTCTAATAAAATGCTGAAAAAGCATTAAATACTTACTTCAACTTTTTTTTTATCTGATTTTTTATGTTTGAAAGGTATTTATGCAGGCATTAATACAGACATTTTATAAACAGAGGAGGACCAATTCAGTCCTTTAAAAAAATGTTAAAATTCGTGCTTTTAAGTGCTTTTTCAATTGCTTTGTTTTTTGTTTAAATGGGGGTCAGGATATGGAGTCTGCTTCTGGATTTTGAGATGCATTGAGCAAAAACATTTCTCCATCAAACCCAGTTATTGAAATCATTCTTATTTAAAACCACTGCATTAGAATTTACTGATACATATTCAACAAATTTATGGAGTTTTAGTGTTCATCTTTGCTATTTTTCCTGTTTTCCTGGTACGTTTATCTTTTTCCTCGTGTATTTGACCTCATAGTAATTTAAAACAAATACTATGAAAGCTATTTAAACCTTTCAGTTACAGAGCTGTAAAAAAATTAAGTTGCATAAATACTTTGATTTTTAGAATACAAACAATTAGTAGTAATGACCTCCATCCTTCTGTGCATCCGTCACAAGGTAAAGCAGGAAAAAAAATATTAACCTTACTGCAGAGCTGAGTATTTTCTAAGTAAATAAATTGCCACTTTACATAAGGAAAAAGCAAAAAACGAAATGCTGCGATGCAATTGATGCAGCCTTACCTCGTGCAGAATTAGCCAGGAGACGGCAGCATAATAAAGATAAAAGCAGGGTGTCATTGTCCTTCAGCAGGAGCCGGTGTCCCTCATCCCGCTCGCAGTTAACCATTAAACGGGAATGGTTTCATCCCGCCTCCCTGCAGTGTTTAGCATATTTATCCCGCAGGAATTCTTGGTTCTGCTTCAGCTCTGCCTCACAGGAACCAGGGGAAACTTGTCCGGGAGACAGCCTGGGAAGGGCTGCAATCAGGTGTGCAGGGAATATTGCCGAGGATCAGGAAAAATTGCTGTGCCCCCGAGCCTTTAACCTGTGCCCTGTGCTGCGGCAGCTGAGCCCGCGGGCTGGGAAAACTGGGAGAACTGGGAACCTGCCTCCTCCTCTTCCTCCTTCTCCTCCTCCTCCGCCTCCCCTTAACTATTCGCCTGCCGAAACTTTCCAGTTCGGAGCCAAGAATTCCAACAGGGAATTGCTGCTGCCGGGCATTTCCAGTGGCTGGAAAGCTGAAATGAGAATAAATGAAAAGTCTCCTTGAAATACAGACCTCACTTGGGATAAGCAGTGGCTGGAAAGCTGAAATGAGAATAAATGAAAAGTCTCCTTGAAATACAGACCTCACTTGGGATAAGCAGTGGCTGGAAAGCTGAAATGAGAATAAATGAAAAGTCTCCTTGAAATACAGACCTCGCTTGGGATAAGCGCCTTAGCGTAAGTTAGCGAAAGAATTAAGGTGTAAGTCAGCAAAAGAATTAAGTGTGAGTGCAGTAAATGTAACCACCTCCACAAAACACTGATAAAACAAGCCCTGAGTGGGCTAAACAGACAAAAAAAGGAACGGTTTGAATGTAACTGCTGCCACTTCTGCAAAATAGGGTCTAACCCTGCTGGAGTAAGAAGATAAAAAGGAAGAGGTTTAAGCGTGACTGCTGTGTCTAAACACTTCTGTAAGCAAAGGTCCAGCCCTGGTGGGCCAGGAAAATAAGAAAGGGAACTGATACAAAAGGCTAGAAAAATAAATTGTGTTGTAATGGATAGGAAACAGAAGGACATAATAATAAAGCATGGCTATAAACAGAATATAAGTCCTGTAACACTAAAGTTAGGTGTGTGTGATGAATATGTGCGGTAGAACCGTGTGCTGTGTTCGTAACCCTGAGATAAAGAAACTACGAGTTTTGTAAGACCCCAGCCCTTAAAGCTGTAACTTTTAGATAAGCAAACAAATAAGGCAGACACCAGAATTGCAAAAGTCTGCATAAAATGAACTGCAGGCAGACATGAACATGGAGGTGTTAACCCCTGCATGTTCCCTGGTGCCAATAAAGGTGTGCTTTACTTCATCCTTCACAAACACATGAACACACGGAATGTTTGCTGTAACAGCCTTTTAAAGATTCTTAGGGGGTTTAATAAGTGGAAAGTTGAGCTTAAACGTGCCGGGATTGGGAGGAAACGTTCTGATAAAAATACCATGTTGGTCAGAAATAAATAGAGAGAAAACCTCGAAATGAATCAAGGCACAGCTGCAGCTATGACAGGTACAAAATTATCACTGATTTTAAGAGAAACTCTGTAAATTGAGGCTTTTTCTTGGTCGGGATTTGAAGCAGGTGTTGCAGCTGCTGAGTAAAAGTTCACGTTCTGTGAATCGGTAGGTGGGGAATTTCCACTTATCCCAAGTTGTCCTTTACTCTCTGACCCATTGCATGTGTGGGTAGGGTGACAATGTAAAAAAACATGTTCAGCAAATCTGACACTGCTGAACTTTTAATGGCTAAACCTCTGGAAAATTCTCTCTCTTAAAACATGTTTTAGTTAACTGTGGCAAAGCAAGAATAATCTTTAATACACAAGTTTGAGTGGCTGGGAGATGAACAGTGAGATGATCTGTGGATGTTCAGTCCTTTTCCTAAATATCTGCCCTGTTTAAAGAGGGACAGGCAGGTTGTGGCCATCCATGTCCCATATCCTGGTGGGAATTGTGCATTTCCTAGTAATGGTCTCGTTCAGGAGCACTGCAGGAACTCAGTGTTTAAAATTCGGGGAAAAGCCTTTAGGTTTCTCTGAAGACATTAAACTGTAGCACTGTAAACATCTAGATATGAAAACATATTTGCCCGTTGTTTATTTGTATTACATTAAAACTGTAGTCATGCACAGAACTACATTTTAGATGCCATAAAAAAGCAGTGTGTCAATGTAGTTTACAGCAAGAAATAATATACAACTTTTGTCTTAGGCAGCTGAAACTGTAAACTCTAGAATTTAGGAAATCATCTTAAATGAAGAGTTCATTATTACTTTAAAAATCCTGTATTTTATTCTTCAAGAAAGATAAGAACAATCTCATTTAGGAATGTCCCCTATTCAAGGTGCTAAGAGCTACAGCAAGTACCTTCATATATATTTAAAGTCCCAAGATAAACAAGATACAGCAAAGGAAACCCTGTGATATCATAAAATAGACATCTGCCCCGAGACCTTAATTAATCTGAAAGAACAAACATCTGAATTTGCAAAACTGAAATTTCTTTCTGCTTTTTATCTCATTATTAAAACGTTAAGATGTTTGGAAGGATATGGTCTCTGACATAATCCAATGTTGTCATGGCAAAAAATTATCTGTTTCAGGGAATGGAAAGAGAACACTGTCTTCATTTCCCTCTTTCTTGTAAATACTTTTCAGTTTTGAACAATTCCACCTGTGTTTTCCAGATGGGAACCTGGATTTGGTTGCTCTTTCAAAATGAAACATTTAATAAAATTAGAGTCTACTGACAAAATAGGTTTGAAAAATGCTATATTAGGAAACACCCTAGAAAAGAATTTGTGGGGCTTCTAGAACTGAATTTGTGGGGTTTTTTTAGAATCAGGTCAGCTGCCAGCTCCTGCCTCAGAACGAAGACTGAAATTCTTGATTTTGGAGCCTTCTCACTCCCAAGTGTGAGATCAAACCAGGCTGGGATTTCTCATTGAGTAGAAATGGAAAAATATGGGCTACTCCCTCATTTCTTGTGTGTGACTTCTTCTCTTCCTGCCTCCTGTGCTTCTCTTCTCCTCCTGTGCCTCTCTCTAACCCTTGTTTCTCCTCTCAGTCTCTGACCACTTGGCTTCAGGTTCATTTTTGAAGCTGTGCTCAGCACTTGAGCAAAGTCCTGCCCATATGTCCTTTCATTTGTTTAATTCCTACTGCAAATACAGGAGTAACCTTTCTAAACCTTTGTTTAGAAAAAGAAGAGTAATGGCAGAGACAGGATTATAAATTAATCTTGCAGATTAGCAGAAAGCTTCTCCATTTAACAAAAAAAAAAAAAAACCAAAAAAACAAAAACCCAACCGAACAACCAAAAAAAGAGAAAAAAAACAACCAAAAAAAAAGGCAAATTGAGATCTTAGACAAGAAAACATCATGGTCATTGGGCTCTTACATCCAATAATTGCAAATGTGCACAGGCAAACATCTGTGCCTTCAACCATGAAACAAATGTGGAAGTACACAGAGCACATTACAGCCATTATCCAGATTAATTTGTGAAAGTAGTTGGAAACTTGGGAGTGTTTGATAAATCAGATAAGGGTCTGGTCTCTGTGGTACAATCCAGTGAGACAGCAAGGCAAGGGTAATGGATTAATTTGCTTTTATGACCCCTTTTTATCGCCACTGAATAATAATAACAATAACAACAACAATAATAATAATGATAATAATAATAACAACACCTTCACGTTTTCCTGTCTACCAGTTGAAGAGAAAAATTTGCTGTTTCACATGTAGAGGAACAACACCTTTGGTGTTGTCCCTGGTCAGTGTAAAGGAACTGCTCCTATCAGTTGTTGTTTCTTATCTCACTAAGTTGAAAGATAAGTTCTGGAGCAGAATGGCATCAAGGTCTTAAATGCATTCATAACTAAAAATCAGAAAGTACTTTTGGGTTTTAGCTCTGGGGTTCAGAAAATTGAGTAGATTTAAATTAGGAATACTTTTAAGTACATTTGTGCCAGTAAAACAAGGAATCCATGAACAGAAAATATGCTAAGGGACTTTTTTTTTTTCATAAAAAAAAAAAGAATTAGTTAAGAGTGTTGTTTATAGGAGACAGAAAAATAAATATGCAATTTTGTCCTTTTTTCTTCGTGAAGTGTGGTGTTCCCTTTCAAGAGGAAGATGTGATTGTCCTTAATGGTAGTAAAGAAGATGTGGAAATTCTGAAGAAAAGGATGGAGGAGAGAAGACTTAAAAGTAAATTAGAAAAGGTAAGATTTTTATACAGTATCTAATATAAAATTGGAAGAATTCTTGTCTGCAATGAATCTTCTCTTAGATTTGCTACCTTTATGCAGATGGAGGAATTTACTCCATGAGCTGTGTTGTATTTAAGCACTACTTTGAAAAGCATTGGGGTTTTTTGTGTGTATTTTGCCAATAACATCTTGAAGTTGTACATCCTAAACTTTCTCCTCCCCAGCAGGCAGTGCCTTGAGCTCTCAAAATGGGCAAAATGGGCACTGTGCCAGCAATACTTCAGGGTTTTCTTGAAATTAATTCATTCTAGTAATGAGCTGTGTCATCCCTGTATTTCTTGTGGCAGTTCCTGATGATGGCATCAGTTTTTTGATCTTATAAAATAAAATGCCTTTTATTGGCCTCTGTCAAAAACAGGATGTTGGGATCTGTGCATTCCTGGCTGATGATGTAAGTGTGGAAATTTATCATGTTTTGTGGTTCTCACGGTCGTCAGCAATTACTGCACTCCTAATTCCCACCATACTGTGAGGCCTTTGCATTTTTTTATCTGACCAGCTAAAATGGAGTGAAAATCAAGTCCTGCAGCTCTGCTGCCCTGCCCTGTGAGGTGGGAGTTGTTCTATGGTGCTGAGCTGTCAGATGACACTTCTGCACGTGGGAATTTTTTCAGCACTGCTGTTTTTCCCTGAACTGGAGGATGCCAAAGCCATCAAACCTTGAGTGCTGACTCAGGCTGGGGTGCTCAGGCTTTGCTGGATCTCAGGAACCTGAACCATTGTCTGATGCTTTCAGCTTCTGAGACTTGAGATGGAGGTTTCATCCCTTGATTTTGCCATGCAAATGTTTCCCTGGTTTGTTTTAAAACAAATGCTTGTTTGCTTGCCAGGGAGCATATGATTCCTTCTCCTCACAGGGGCTTTATTCATCTGGGCCAGTGCAGCGTCACTGGGCCTGGGCAGTACATCAAAAGGATGGTTTTCCATAAAAATCCTGCTGTTCTGTTTCCTGTTTTTCATAGTCTCTGCGTGTCAAGTCCTATAGCTTCTGGCATAAGAGTCATAATCTCATGGTGTCTATTCAGATGGGATCTCTTTTTTTTTCCCCTCAGTACTGAGCAGTTAAAAGTTTGGGAAAAAAGAGTTTATATTTTGATGCTAAACTGTTGCAGATGAGTGCTCAACCCCAAAAGCAGTGGTTGGTTGCACTTGGTTTTCTTTAGGGACAGAGCCTTAACAAAGCACCTGTAGCTTTGGGTCAAATAATTGTGAATAATCTGAAAACTGCTGCTGCCCAGCAAAGTACCTGAGTGTGCAGGGCAGTTGTGGCTTTTAGGGTGACAGCACAAAAGGACACGCTGCCCTGCTCTTGGGGCTCTGTGCTGTGGGGGAACATGCAAATGGGATTTGTTTGGTTGGTGGAGAATTACAGGACAGGATTTGCAAATCTCTCAGCAGCCTCCAGTGGTGCCCTCGGTGCCCCAGCAGGTCCCTGCAGCTGGAACCAGCCCCTGCTGCCACTGGCACCAGCTGAGGCCTGGGAGCCCCAGTCCCAGTGTCAGCACAATTCCCAGTTTCCTGGCACTGCTGTCCAGATTTCCTCCTCACTTCCATCCGAGCAGGCTCAGTGGAGCTGCTGTGTTTGGAGCAGGAAGCACAAACTCCTTTTCTTTATCCCCATGAGACAAAACGTGAGCAAGATGCAGCTGGCATTAATACAAAAATTGATTCAAGCTCGACTCTGTCACTGTGCCCATACTGAAATATCTTTAATTTATATAATGCATAGTGAATAAACACATCCATAGTTACAAACATCTGGGAGGTACTTTCCTTTGGAAATCCACCTGTAGCAAATGTGGAAAATCCCCTGCACTCGGGTTTTCCAGGTCCCTGAAGGCCAGGTTGGATGGGAATGGTCTATGGAAGGTGTCCCTGCCCATGGCAGGGGTGGGATGGGGTGAGCTTTAAGGTCCTTCTGATGCCTAAAGAGGCCAGCCTAGAAACAGAGACTGGACAGGAGTAAGGGAATAAAGGTGGATATTTATTAGAAAGGCCTTCAGAGGCACACCCTGGGCAGGCCAAAGGCTGCACCCAAGATGGACCCCGAGTCACGAGTTCTTCACACTTTTATAGCTTTGGTCCATTTGCATCTCAGCCCAATTTCACCAATTAAACTTTAGCTAATGATGGAATTTCCCCTCAGCTTGCCCCCCTTCTCAAGATGCTGGGTTACACATTTTGGGCCTAGGCCGGGCTGGGTGTCCTTGGAGAGCAGCCTGGAGAGGCTTTGTTCTGTCTGTCTCAGCATGAGAGAGCAGCAGCTCCCAGGCTGCAGGACACTGCAGAGTTACACACTGGGAATGCAGGATTGGAAAAATATAAAAGCTAAAACCTAAGGCATCACTTCCAACCCAAGCATTCCATGGATCTCTGACTCCAGGAGAGCCAAGTTTGCAGGCAGAGCCATGATCCTCTGCCACCCTCTCCTGGCTCAGCTTTGCAGCAACATTTGCTGTGGCATTTTTTCCCTGGAGCTTTAATCCTTCTCTTCACAGCAGGGGTTCTCCTGACTTTTAGACCAGAATTAAAGATATTTATTTCCTTTGAGTTTGTGCAGCTGTCTTGAAACATGTTCACAATTCAGGATGTATCCAGTGAGAGTAATGCTAATGACTGTTTAATACATCTTTCTTTTTCAGTTTGGCATTTTTGTAATCAAAGCCAGTAATGGGATTCTGTTGTTTTTTTCTGTGTTTTTTAATCTGGACAAACATAAATTAATTTGGAAAATCTGCTGCACAGATGCTTTAAAAAAATTTAGATTAGCTATTTGCATCCTTTCTTCTCAAGTAGTCCTGCAGTAGAGGGTCCAATTATTGACTGGTACCCAGGAGGGATTTTTTATGGACTAAACAAAATTTAGTGGACATGAGATTCAAGATTCTTCTGAAATTTTTATTGAAAAGCAACTTCATTGATTATAATTAATTGTGTCTTACTAATGTTGTTAGATTTACTGTCCTGCTGTGTGGGTTCAGATTATCAATTAATGATAATAACACACCCCCGTTCAAAGTATGCAAACAAAAAACTGAATCCAAACAAATCCAATTTTGTCCTGCCGAGTTTTCTTTAATGTAACTGCAGGGTTCCCAAGAGTATTAATTTTTCCATGTAGAAATAATACAAAAAATGTGGAAAAAAGCTCCACTGGGTAAGACATAAAAATGTACTGAATTCTATTGTGTATTTATCAAATATGAGTTGGGAGTTTTATCTCCTGTCAGTCCCTTACCAGGTTTCTGCTTGTGTTGTTTCAGAAATCAAAGAAAGGCAAGACAGCAGCAGCAGCTTCTCAGCAAGAGACCTCTGCAGGTAATACAGCTCCAAATTCTGTGTCCCCTCCTGAGTCCTGAAGCTGATTGAAGATTTCATTTTTTTTGGTGCTTTTTTTTTAATATTTTTAGATTCTCCAGGTCCCTCAAAAGCTAAGAATGGAAAGGATTGTGTCAATTCCAGCTCTGGGGAAAACAGGCAGATTATCTTCACCAAAAGTTCAGGTTGGTGTTGAATCTTCATGTGAAAAATGAGACCAGATTTGCTTGTTTATGTCATTCTAATATTGCTTTAAATTGGGAACTTGAATGGATGAGGTTAGAAATCCTTATTTACACAGTCAAGGCTTTGGTGTGTCTGTTTTCCTGGCCATGAGGTAGAGGAGAATTTGCAGTTTCCTGATGTACAGTTGGTCAAAAACTATGTTATGGCGCTTTATTTGGATGAACTGTGTTAAAAACCCCTGATTATTTAACTTTTAGTCCTCTTTTTATCTGTTAATTTGCTGTGTGTCCTTGGGAACACTGGAACAGAACTTTAGGATGCACGGATGAACCTACAGCAGCCTTGAAGCTTTGAGTGAACTTGGCAGCCCTTAAACCCAAAGGATGCTGCCCTCTCTTTATTTAATATTTATTCTGCTATTTAATGTCCCCATACTGATATTTTCACACAGAGTGGGGACATTTTTAAGGTCAGTCTGAGGTTTCTGTGGGAAATATTAAATCCTCTACATTAAAAAAATCAGAATAATTTGAAGAATCTGAGAATGATGATCCATAAATAAACCGGGAGAAGCTGAAATTCCATCAGCAGTGCCTGACCTGCCCTCTGCTGTCTGCTTTTATACAGGACAGACTTTTAAAAATACTTCATCCCAGATGATGATAATTGCTCCTGGATATTGAGCAACCTCGTAATTCTAATAACGTTAATGAATTTTTTATTTTCTGAGGGTGTAAAAGAAAAAAAATGTGCCTTTTGAAACTGCTGCTTCTGGCTGCTGTTATATTGATGAGCAAGAGATTAAGAGGAGAGGGGGAAAATAAAGGAAAATCCATGAGGAATGGCAGTGGCATGGGAATCAATTTGTGAACATGGCACCCTGAGGTTTCTGGGCTTGCATTCTTCCAAATCCAGGGCTTGGAAACGCTGTCCAGACAACTCTTGGTGGCATTGCAAACATTCTGCAAGTGTGAATAGGTCTGGTCTGTGAGGATTTGGGATTGCACACACAATTCCGTGAGGATTTGGGGTTGCACACAGAATTCTGTGAGGATTTGGGGCTGCACACCCAATTCTGTGGGGATCTGGGATTGCACACCCAGTTCTGTGAGGATTTGGGTTTGCACACCCAATTCTGTGGGGATCTGGGATTGCACACAGAATTCTGTGAGGATTTGGGATTGCACACCCAATTCTGTGGGGATCTGGGATTGCACACCCAGTTCTGTGAGGATTTGGGTTTGCACACACAATTCTGTGGGGATCTGGGATTGCACACAGAATTCTGTGAGGATTTGGGATTGCACACACAATTCTGTGGGGATCTGGGATTGCACACAGAATTCTGTGAGGATTTGGGGTTGCACACCCAATTCTGTGAGGATTTGGGATTGCACAACCAATTCTGTGAGGATTTGGGGCTGCACACCCAATTCCTGGGAGCTCCTGTGCCTGAGTTTCAGGATATCGAGTTTCTGTGTTCATGTCTTTGCCCCAGACACTTGGCTTTTTCCAATACCATGCTGCAACTTGGGAGATGAAATAGTAAAAAAAAAAAAGAGTTTTTTATGTAGCAGTAGATAAAATACACTGAGGGAAATGGTACCAGAAACAGAGGATGGACATTTTATCTACTACAGATATAAAATGATGCAGACCATTGTTGTTGGTCACAACTTTGCAAGGAATAAAGGGAGCAGAGATATTCTCTGGGGAAGGTGTGGCACAAGTTCAGCTTTTGGAATTTGATAGCTGATTTCTAAACAATACTTCAGGCTGCTGGGGGCTTTCGTGTTGCTTCAGACCAGAGCTCAGAGCCATTTTTCACATAGAGGAATAAATGTTGTCAGTACTGAATTGCAGTTCAAGAGATTTACAGAATTCCTCTCTCTAGATTGCTAAATGTATTTTGAGTGTGAATTCTAAAAGCTGTTGAGTCCAGTTATGGGAGATATTTATGAGAGACCTGAAAAATGTATGTATTTTCATTTTCAAACACTGGTTTTCATCTTTATTTAAATACCTTTGTGCATTGTGAGCTATCATGCTTCATTCTGTTCCTTTTTCTCCTCAGAGAATGGAAATCCATCAGTCCCAGGAAAAGTCAATAAAGCTTCTTCCACCACCACCAAGAGATCCATTGCAGACAGCGAGGACAAGTCTGAGGCTTACAAATCTATTTTTACAACTCACAGCTCAGCAAAACGTTCCAAGGAGGAGTGTTCCAACTGGGTTACTCACACAGCTTACTATTTCTGAAACAATGAGGAGCCTCAGTGGAGCAGCCACTGCTCTTTTCCTCCCCCAGGGCTCTCTCTGTCCAGCTCTGATACAGAACTTTGGTGGTGATCTGATCCTCTCTGGAATTGCTCCGTTTGTAAGTCAGTTATAGCTGATAAACCTGTGTTAGCTGCAGCTTCTGTTAAATAAGAAGTAGACCAGCAGAATCCATGTTGGAGCAGCAGATCTCATTCTGAAATGTTGGATTTTTTCCATTAAAATTCTCTTTTCTCCTCCCAGTTAGATGTTGTGATCCTCAGTCACAGGGCTGTGTCCTCAGGAGGAGGAGGAGCGAGGGGAGAAGTTCCTGCTCTCCTCCTCTGTAGATTTGTGCCACCACTGCAATTACAGTTTTCAATGTCTGACTACAGAATTCAAACCCTCTGTAACTTTCTGACAGCAAAAAGAGAAATAATGCTTTTTTTTGGTCAAGCTAACTTGGCCCTCAGTAGAACTATATATTTCTGAAAGGTTCTGTAGGTATTTTCAAATAATTTCCCTTTTGATAGAGTAGCAGAGAGCACAGTCATGAAAATGTTTGTGCAACATTCTTGTCCATACTGCTGTAGCCTGATTTTAACAGCAGAATATTCCCTTGTTAATGCTTGAATCCCATTATACCTACATGGAATGACCAGAGGGAAGGCTGGAAGTTTTTCACTTTCCTCCCTCCCTCTTTTAAAACTGAAATCTGTTCTTCTAATCTTGGCACAAACTAGCCAGAATAGAAATGCAGAAAGGAGGAGGCTTTTAAAACCACTGCATGAAGTTACCTTGTTACCTTTGTGTGTGAAAATGATTCATTATCCCTGTAATTTATTTTTAAAAGTGTCCCCATTTATAATTGGCAGTAGTTACCTGGAGATTCAAATGCTGTGTTGATATTTGCATAGGTGGTCTCCATGATTCAAACAGGCTGAATGAAACTGCTGGGATTTTATTATTATTTTGATAGGTATAATTAAAAATTGGCTTGCTGTGGAATTTATATGGTGGTAAGAATTCTTCTTGTCCAGAGATGCGAGCACATCAAACAGTTTGAGGTTTGCTGGAGCTTCCAGGAAGCATTCAGGCACATTTTGTATGCATGGCTAGGGATCAGCTTTGTTCTCCTTGTTCTGTATTCTTTGCATTATTATTCTTTATTATTTGTTGCTTGCAGATAATGAAATTTCTGCACTAAAGGTGTCCCATAGTAGGGCTTTTATTTGCAGTCTAATTCTGTTTGACAATACGTGTTAAAATCCTATTAGTGTTTTATAGGACTGCACTTTTCTTCTACTTAGAGCAGTTATAAATCCTAAAGGGAGTTTATTTAAAGCTTTTGATTTAGTTGTTACTTTCCTAAAAAATACACAAGGAAACACAATATTCAGTTTTGCTTCTCTTTTCTTAGTGATAAAACAGGCAGAGTCTCAGCTGTTGCTCCCAGGTTTTGCTGCCCACTGGGCCATAATAGTGACTCCTTTTTCCAGTCTGATCTGTTCCTCTATTAAAACAAATTCCTGGCTAATAAATTGGTTAATTTATAGATTCTTCCCTGGGTTTATCAGCTCGTGCTCTGCCTCTCTGCCAGGGTAATGTCCAATATTCCACCATCCCCACGTGGTAGATGGGGCTCTTCAAACATTTATGGGTTATGGAAGTGTTTTCAGTGGGGGCTTTTCCTTCCCTTTCCCAAACTCCAGCTGTGAAGGAATGTGATATATTGTTGGCATGTGAAATATTGTTGGAATGTGAAATATTTCTGGCCTGTGGTGCAGTTCTTGCCACAGCTGGTGTCAGACTGGAGCGCCAAGTGCCACTTGTGCTGTTGGCAGCTGGGGATGGGCAGCGGGCACTGGAACGTTGACTTGGCAACTTTTAATGGATTCAGGGGAATAGTTTGCTGGAGGATGTTTGCTTTGTTGTGGTTTGCTTTTTGTTGGAGAGGGCAATTTAATTTTCTTTTAATGTAGGTGAATTTGAATGCTGGTGAAAGTTGAAAACTGCAGAAGTCTTAGGATCTGAAATCTGGGTTTTTTGAGATGCCACACGAGTCTTCTGTAGCACTGCATCCATGGGGCTGTTCTGGGGAATTCATGGGACAGTTTTGTTTCCATGCTGTTCAAGCCTTGGCCTCTCTTCTGAAAAGCTCCACAAAGGATCCAGTTAGTGCCAGTTGTATCATAGGGGGCTGTTTTTGTTGTGTGGAACCTGCCTGCTGGGGACTGCACTGAAATACAGCAACTTCCTCCACACACTGGTGGTGAAACCTGGCCCAGGTGAAAGGGGCTGGAAGGTTCTGTGTCCTAAATCACCATCCTGGGAGCTGCCTGGCTGTCTGCACACGGGAACAGGCTCAGTCCTTTCCATATTGGTGCCTCTGAATCCCAAAACCTGAGGGTGTTCCCACATCCAGACCCAGCAGAGCTCAGCCCGCCCTCGGTGTCAGAACTGCAGCTTCGTTTGGTCTCCAGCTGCCACGCCATGAGATCATCACATGCCACTCAAATTGGCCAAAAAAGCTGAAAGTTCCCTTTAAAACGTGATGCTTGTTAGATTAAAATATTTCTTACTCATGTGCTATTCTTAGCTAAACTGAACAAGCAGAGCTGTCTGTGAGTGTCCTGCCTCGCTGTGCAGCCCAGACCCCTGTGCAGTTGGAAGATTCTGCTCCAAATTCAGACCCTGCCAAATAGTTTCTTGGTTGCATTTAAAAATAAAAGAGCTGTTTAGACATTACAATCCACAGAGGGTCTGAAATGAGTGTGTCCTAAGCTGAATACAAATCACAGACAAAAAGTGTTTTGTTGAGAGGGTCAGAAATGGAACTGATTACTGCTAGACAGTGTGGATTTCCTTCTGGAGGATGGAACTGATAGAATTCCTTCCTGACAGTTAGAAATGGTAATTGAGTTGGGTTTTTTCTGGGCTTCAAACTTAACCAAGCTTCAAAATGAGTAAGAGGGATGGAATCCAAATCCATCTGCAGCTCTGCCTATAAACCAGGGTTTTAATCCAAATATCCATGCAAGTGCCCAGTTCCTGGGGAGGTGCTGCTGCCAGTGTCGGAGTTGTGGCTTTGTCAGGCACTGAGCTTCGTGTGGATTCAAGTATCTCTTACAGGTCAGTGACAGAATTCAATTTACAGACTGACCACAGATCTCATTTGGGAAAGAACCGGTTTCGTTATGGCTTTGAGTAAAATGAAATTCTCTTTTGAAAATGTTTCCCTGCCAGCTCTTTGTGACACATCCAGCACAACCCAACCTTTGTGTGGTATCTGTGAGAGGTTTTCTCGAAGTCCAAGGGCTCACTGGTGAAGGACAACCCCTTCCCCTTGCAGAAGTGTTCAGCTCTGACTGCACTGCTACTTTTTCCACGTAGTTTTTCCCTTGTTTCCTCTCATTTGCCTCTTTCTTTCTGCTGCCTACAGAAATCTCCTCAATGAAAGAGGAGGGGAGGGAATGGGGAATGATCAGGTTTTGATTCTCTGGATTTTCAGCCCCTTTGCTCTTTTGGGGCTGATCTGCATTTGTGCTGCAGCCAAGACAAGGTAAAAATTCTCCTTTTTCCAGGCCTTGTCCTAAATGTGACATCAGTTGGAGTCAGGATAGACTTGGAGTTTGTCACTTCTTGATCAGGAGGAATTTCTCCATGGAAAGGGTGCTCAGGCATTGGAACTGCCCAGGGAGGTTTGGAGTCCCCATCCCTGGAGGTGTCCCGGGAGGGGCTGGAGGTGGCACTCAGTGCTCTGGGCTGGGACAGGGTGGGCATCGGGCACAGCTGGGACTCGATGATCCTGGAGTTCCTTTCCACCAACCTGATTCCATAATTCTATGCAAGGCTGACCTGAATTCTATGTTGTTAGCTTAAAATAGAAACAATTTGACAGTATAAGTTTTCCTGACAGTCGTGAATATCACATTTTTGTGCCATGAGTTTCCTCT
>VWZT01004193.1:59082-75471 GCA_013397055.1 Pachycephala philippinensis
TTAATTAAAAGCATTTTTATTTAATTAAAACTAATTCCAAGGAATGCCTTAGTCTCAGTGATAAGTGAGGTTTGCCCTGCCTTGGAAGGGCTGCTGTGCTGGCCGGGATGGGTGTAGCTTTCTGCAACTTGCCTACAAAGCTAAAGAAATGCAAAGCAGCTTATTGCTCAATTCTGCTGACTTTAGCAACTAGGGAGGACAAATTAAAAAAAGAAAAAGGGAATATCTAGTCTCAACCTGGGCATTTAATGGGTCCCAAAATGTGCTGAACTCTTTAGTCTAAATGGGCTCTTTAGTGTGGTGTCAAATAAGTTAAAAAGCGAGGGAGCTTTACAAAGCTGCCTTCATTGTTTAAACTTGTTTCACTCATGTTAAGGCTAATGTACATTTATTCAGACTGACAAAGTGCTGAATTTACACAACAGTGATAGTAATAATTAGGTCAGATACTTTTCAAATGGCAGCGGAGGGGGTGGGAATACTTGGCTCTTTCATGCTTATGAATGGCAATGATTATTAGCGCTGGCCAGGCCAACCACAATACCTGCAAATGCTCCTCTCACCCCATGGATTCCCCTGCCCGGCCAGTGCCACCTCCCAGCTCCCTCCCTGTCTGCTCCAGCTCCCAGTCAGCCTCTGCACAACGTGGAACCGGTGAGAACACGGCATTCCTGGTGGGAATACACGGATTTTTAGTGAGCCCAGAGCTGTCCTTTGAAGCTGGGCTCCTCTTCCCTGCTGGGATCTGACTGAGACCAATAAATTATATTAACAAAATTGAAAACTCGGCCATTAAAACTGCATCGTCTGCTCAGCTGTATGACGTTGAGTTCTAATCTTTCACTTCAGATTACCCATATATATATTCTTACATATTTATCGTGTTGCCCTTAACCATTCACACCAGGGGACATGCGGTGTCTGCACCTCGCACCTTTCTCACGTATTTGGTGCTGGTGACTCCTAGGACAGAACCCCGGATTAGTCAGTCTGAGGAGCTCATCCAGCACAGCAGGATTTGTTTCTCCAAGAGCTTTTTTTTCTTGTCTTTCCTAATATTTGCACAAGCTCTGTTGTTTAATTCAGTGTCACCCGAGCTGCTCGCATTTGAATTGTGGTCAGCAGGGCCGTTTGGGTCTCCTAAGCTGGAGCCATTTATTCCCCCGCTGAGATTTAAGCTACTCCAAGCTCATTTGGTTTGCATGTTCCCATTCCTTAAGGAATCATTCAACAGCTCCCAGCGCTCCGGTCCCGCTGGATGCAGCGAGGAGGCTCCACGGGCACCGCCAGCCTGGCACTCCGGTGGGCAAAATCCGCAAAAAAAGCTGGAGTTTCACTGAATGGGCAAAGTTTCAGTGTGACACACACCTTTCCCCGCAACCCCCTGCGAACGAGCACCTGGAAATGAGTGAGGTGCGCTCCCGGGGAACGCGGGATCCGCAGCGGGGTGAGGACGAGTCTGGAGCATTCCGAAAATGCTGTGACATGCATCGATCCCGAAGGGAACTGATGCCTAAAGAGGCCAACCTAGAAACAGAGACTAGACAGGAGTAAGGGAATAAAGGTGGATATTTATTTGAAAGGCCTTCAGAGGCACACCCTGGGCAGGCCAAAGGCTACACCCAAGAGGGACCCCGAGTCACGAGTTCTTCACACTTTCATAGCTTTGGTCCATTTGCATCTCAACCCAATTTCACCAATTAAACTTTAGCTAATGATGGAATTTCCCCTCAGCTTGCCCCCCTTCTCAAGATGCTGGGTTACACATTTTGGGCCTAGGCCGGGCTGGGTGTCCTTGGAGAGCAGCCTGGAGAGGCTTTGTTCTGTCTGTCTCAGCATGAGAGAGCAGCAGCTCCCAGGCTGCAGGGCACTGCAGAGTTACACACTGGGAATGCAGAGTTTGAAAAATATAAAAGTTAAAACGTAACGCATCAGAGTGGCTGGGCTGGAGCCGCCGCAGGCCGGGGAACCGGGCTGGATTGAGTCTGTTAACGACTTTTTATTTTTATTTTGCTTTATTTAAGGAATTTTAAGCCGAATGCGTGCGGCCTGACGCCTAAGGCCTGAGGCCGGGCCGCGCTTCCTGTGGGAGGCCAGGAGGGGGCGGCAGCGGCCTGGGCACGGCCCGGCCGGAGCGCCCCGCGCTGGGGACAGGAGGGGACAGGAGGGGCACAGAGGGGACACAGAGGGGACACACAGGACAGGGGAGGAGCGGGGGACAGAGAGGGACAAGGGGGAAGCAGGGATGGAACAGAGCGATCACATCCCAGCGGGACCCCCCTCAAACCCAAAGCCCAACTCCGACCCTCCCAAAGGACCCTTTGCTGCCCAAAGTGCCCCGAGCTCTGTAAATCATCGCCGTTTTCCAACGTGATAAAAGTCTCGGGTATCCAGAGCGGTGCTGAAGCTGCCCCTCCTGCCACCCCCAGAAGGTGCCCCGGTGCCCCCGGGTCCCTGTGACAAGGTGCGATGATGCCGCAGCATCCGCGGCGTCCGGAGCGCTGCAAGAGCCACTCTGTGTCCTCTGCCACACAGCCTCGCTGGGGTGTCTGCCCCGGGAAATTTGGGATTTCAGGATAAATCCATCGTCTCTGCCGTCCTTTCCTGCTGTCTCGGTTGTTTTAATGCATATGATGTTTGTATAAACTTAATATCGAGGAATTCATGGTAATTGTGAGTGGGGGAATATTAACAGTGACAAAGAGGGAGAGGCACTGCCCGACTTTTCACGGGATGACTCCCAAGTGACAACAGCAGGGTTTATTTGGCAGTTCATACACTGATTTTTCAAAGCGAGTTGGTCAGAAAATAGAGGGTTTGTTACACAGAAAATTCCAGTGTTTTGGAGCTTGTTTCCATCCCGGATCCAAATGAAAAGCACTAACTGCTCCCCCAAGAAATGTCCTGTAAGATGTTGACTTGGGAGAGTTGTTCCAGCGATGTTCAAATATTTTCTTAATAAAAACAAGCTACTCAGAGAATTAACATTGCATACATCTTAAATTTGAAGTGAAATAAAATATTTGGCGCTGTCACCCTCTAAAAACAGTGCAAATAGCTGCGCGTTTGCGATTTAAATCCTATTTTCTGGCATCTGTATTAATTTGAAACATTTTCTCCTTGCAGTGTTTAGTGCTTCACGTTTGATTTGGAGAGATCCCGGAGTCAAGTTGGAATTTCAAAAACAAAAGAGGGAAAGAAAAACTTGTCTTCTATTTTAGGGTCCTGCAGTACTGGAAATGCAAAGGCTGCAGAGTGAATATTTTATGAGTGCATGAGAATCTAAAAAAGTGTAAAGCAAATGCCAGGCAGCAGTCGCCTTGCCTTGTTCAGCTAGAGCAGCATTAAGACATTAAAAATAGATTTACAGATTTCATAATGCGATTGCAACATTCACACAGGTTGGGATTTTTAATTTAACTTTGAACTGGATCATGCAGATTGCAGGGAGACCAGAATGGACTATATTCTAATTGGAGAATTTGCCTTACGCAGGATTAACATATCAAAGGCAGGGCAGGATTTTTGGAGAAGATGGCACAATGATCTGGCTGCTTGTGAGGTTGGCACCTACCGGAGCTGTTGGCACTGGAGGAAGGTTTCAGAGCGGGAATCAGGCACTTGCTCTGCTCTTGTCTTGTTCCTTGTGTTGTGTTTAGGCTGCTAAATTTGGCTTCAATCTTCCCTTGGTGTTTGAGGTCTGGGCAAACAGAGGTGGCACCGTCCTGGTTTAAAAGAATAACTAAAACACTAAGAAAAGACAGTGGTTTGGCACTGGGTGAGTGAGTTAATAGATATCATCCCCTCCTGTTTCCTCCCTCCCAGGGACCATCACACCCTCACTGAGGTGCAGTTGATGATGTTGACTTCAACACCAGTGTAAATTATATTGCCAGGAAAGGAATTCAAGGCAGGCAGGGATTCCAAGGGTTTGTATCCCTAACGAGGGTGGACGGCTGCAGCATTTTGGAGCTGCAGTGGAAAAGGTGAAGAGCAGAAAGGACACAGCAGGGCCTGACTCCAGGATGGTGGACAGCATCCATGCTGCTCTGTTTTCCTTTGCTCTGGATCCTTCCCTTGGGAATACACCTGCAGCTGTGCTGGAGATGACTGCTCCCCTTCAGGCAGCCAGAATAATGAAATCCTTCACTGTTCCACTCCAGAAGGATCAAACAAAGTCTCCCCACCTGCACAGAGAGAGGCAGGACACCCCTGTGAGCCCCCTGCACGTGCCAAGGTGTCATTTTGTGTCTGTCAGACATCACTTTGTACCCCAGCACGAGGACATCAGATGGCATCACACCAGCTGCCACCTCCTGAGGGAGGATATCCATTGTCCAGCAGCAGCCTGGTGTGAAAATCCTCCTCTTTGACCAGAGGTTCTCCTCAACAGCTGAATTCCCAGTGTCACATGAGTGAGCTTTTCCTGGCAGGGTGGAAGCAAACTCTGCTTCCACTCAGCCCTCGCTGCTGTGGTGAATTCTGCGTGCTCTGCTGGGCTGGTGGCGTGTCACCATCACAGGGATTATCCCTGTTTTCCAGTCAGAAAGTGGTCCATATGAAAACAGCCGAGTGATGGGATGAACAAAAGGAATTATGAAAACTATATAATTTTGTCTGAGAACTCTGGTGCCTTCTGGGAAGCATCACAGAATCCCCAGCACGAAACATCCCCTCAGACACGGACAGCACAGACACGGAGCAGTGTTGAGCAAGAGGCTTGACCAGAGCAACGATTATTGATTTCAAAACATCCCAGAGCTGTGTGGCCACAACAATCCGGGGCAAAATTGGAGCAGAGTGAATCAAAGCAGGGCAGACTTGCTGCTCACACGACTGTTGGAGATCACTTCGTGCAGATACACAACAGCTGCAGCAAGTTTCGTGCAGGGACTTGCCTTTATATTGAATTGAAGTGTGGGCATGGGCTCTCACAGGGGAAGGAATGCTGCCTGAAAGGAACAGGGAGCTTTCTGCATCTGGAGCAAGAATTCCTGCTGGATTTGAGCTCCTGAAGGAGAGGTGCCCAGTTTTGGTGCAGCAGCTTGGGCTGGGGATTGGCTGTGAGCTGGGATATTCCCTTACATTGTCAGAAATGGAAAATGAGGCTGTTTGTGAGCTTGTAGTGCTGCTGCCTGTGTGAGAGCTGTCCTGAGGATAAGGATGCTGCGTTTTGCCAGAGCACAAATTAAGCTCTTGCTTTAACACTTGGCCTTTTTTGAAATCTCCACTTTCCAGCCAGCTGCAGCAGCTCGGGGCTTCATGGGCCTTTTCCAAACAACCTGTGCATGATAGCAAAGAAAAATAAGCCTTTATTCACTGTGTGGTGATCCCTCACATGCACTGGAGAGAGTCTGGGGATCACCAAAGGGGAACATGCTGAGGACTGGCCTCGATTAGCAGTTAGTCAGGAACACCAAACCCAGCAGATCCCTGTGTTTGCATCTGAGGGGCACAGACACTGCCCCAGCATGGTCATTTTTTACACCAAAATGTTGGATTTGGTGCAGCAAAACTACCAAGAAGAAGATCGTGCCACACAAGACACCCAAAGTGTCACTCTGAAAGTCACTGTGGTTTTATGTGATCTTTTTACGTGGTCTCTTTGCCTTGTTTCTTCTGAAGCAGAAATCACCTGCCTGAGGAGCCTGCTCTGTCTCAGGGGCTGAGATCCATCCACAGCGTTGGGTAAAACTCATGGTGGCATTTGCAACTGTATTTGCTGATTTTATATGTTCTTCTTTTCAGGCTCCCCTGTATTTAATGGCAGGTCTTTTTTTTCTGAGGTGAAATTTCAGATTTATCTGAAGCAAAGCAGCAAGTGCTTGTGAAATGGGTTCATTCCTGCCCGACAGAGCTGGGTTCCAGATTTAGAGATTATTGAAACTGTTTTCACTCATTCAGCTTGGAGCATTCCCATAGGATTTTTAACCTCTGAGCATGTTTCCTTTCATCAGCAGGGATTGCAGTAGTCCGCAATGACTTTTTCTCCTTCGGTGCAAAAGTTAAATATGAATTTATAGGGTGATTGCACTGAGATTTCAGAACTGTGCTGCAAAAATCGCTGTTGCTGTGATCTTACCTGCCTGGAGATTACAGGCAAATAACACTTGATAAATATCCCGTACCTTGGATGATATATGGAGCTCCAGAGTATTTTTATTAAGCTGCTCTAAAATTATTCTCAAAGGATGCAAACCTCAGCTTAGCTACAACTCTTACCCATAGTCTTTAAAGAACATTCTGCAACCTTTTTGCTAAACAATCTGCTCAGCTGTTACCACGTTTTACCCAATATTCAAATGACATTATTCCTTTTCAACCCTTGCCAAGCTGAGGTTATTAAGAAAGAGATACAAATTAAAAGGATTAAAAATGCAACTCTAATTAAACACACATGAGCAGTTAGAAGTCGGCTCTGCCCTGGTTATCTGTGCACACAGAAATATCACACACAACTTAAAACAGCCAAAGTCCCCATTAAGAGCTTGCTGAAGGCACCACCAGTGTAATAACACACTGTGCCTTCTCTGCAGCTTCTGCTGGGTAGATCTTGAAGTATTTTACAAAATGAGATGAGCCATTGCTCTCTCCACTTGCAAAGAAACAGCAGCTCAGGCTGAGGGGAAGGAGAGGAGATTCTCCACTTGCATCCACCATGAACTTGACCTACGTGACCTCATACATGGAGAAGAGCTCTGGTTGTCCCCAAAAGCTGTGGCAGTGGCACGGGATGGGGGTGCCTTGCCTTTCCAAGCAGACCCGGGGTTTCTTTTCAAAAGAATGTGCAGCAAAAACATATCAAACAAAAATATATCAAGCCACGTTACTCTCTGTGACAAAAGTGAGTTGGTATCTCTTAAATAAGTATCCAAACAAGCCCTTGAAGACACATAATCACCCAATAGCATCTGTGATCACAGCTCGGCATTTTAAAGGATTAGGGGGGGATTAGGACGTTCGTAAATTCCTCACTAACCTTTTGTAGAGGCAGGATGGAATATTTTTTAAAGAATTCACAGACTGTCTGTTAAAAGCCTTTATTCCCCTGATTTGTGCTGGGTGTGGGCCGCTTTGGGATTTTTTAAAAGGTAGCATAACATGGCTCATCAATCTAGGCTGCATATAAATCCTGCTTTGTATGATTCCTAATAAGTTTCGAGGGCTTTCTGCTCCTCATGAAGAATGGGAAAACCTCCTTGGACTGGAAAGTAACAGCTCCTTTCATGCTGCCACTGGTGCTGCTGGTTTAACACCCCCACCCAAGGGAATGATATCACCCGGGGAAAAAAACTGAGTGGGGTTTGATCCCCAAGGAGTGTTCCAGAAAAGCCTCTCATGTTCTGGTACTTCTGGGGCCAACCTATCATGATTGGCCTGAACATTCACAGGAAATAATCAGGGCTCACCAGACAGGATAACAGGACTTTCCTGCTTTTTCTGGGAATGGGAGATGAAGCTGGACAGGGCAGGAGAGGAGAGGAACACCCTGAGTCGTGCCTGCATCCAGGTGAGACGAGCTGACATCATTTGGGTACAGAGAGTTTTAGACAGGGATGTTCAGAGCATCCCTTGGGCCACAGGAATAGGAAATACTACATTAAATAAAATCACTTTGCTTGAATGGGTTAATTCTTCAATATTCTTTTGGCTGCTGTCATCTTCTCCTCCTGAGGATGGAATTCCTGTGCTGCCCAGCTCACCCGTAGCTCCCAGCAAGGTGCAGCAATCCTTGCCTCTGCAGATATGCCAAGGACAGGACAACACAAACAGGCTGCAAACTTTGGGCTGAGCTTTTAGCTAGTTTTTATTTTCCAAAAAAAAGTCTGAATGTTCAAAGCCCTGCACTTGACATTTCCTCTCTAATTTCACCACTGTTCCTTTAGCCAAAAGCTAACCTTGACCATGAAATGTGCTTCTTGTGTATGACCATTCACTCCTGCTTGTCTGGAGACATCTCAGAGCCGTGATCCTGGAGGTCTTTGGGAATTGGTGAATGTTCCTGGACACTTCCAGAGGTGAGCAAAAGCTGCTTTTGACAATTACACACCTTTTCTGATTTCTCTTATTTTTACTGCTTCTACCAGGGTACAACCATAAGGAATTGAAAAGAAAGATAGAAAGAAAGATAGAAAGACAGAAAGACAGAAAGAAAGAAAGAAAGAAAGAAAGAAAATATCTATCCCTGGAAGTGCCCAAAGCCAGCTTGGATGGGCTTGGAGCAACCTGGTCCATGGAAAGTGTCCCTGACCATGGCAGGGGGTGGAATGAGATGAACTTCAAGGTCCCTTCCAACCAAACCATTCTGTGATTCCATGATTTAGAGGGGTGAGAGAGGGTCCCCCAGCAGCAGTGTCAGCCTTCTGGCCCTGTGCTGTTGTCTGAGCTCAGGACTCAGGTAAAAATCCAAGCACCAGCATCCTCCCTGCCAAGAAAAGGTGTCTGTTTGACAGGTTCTTTGCTCCCTTCTGGCTCTCCTTTGCTTGTATCTAGAGCAGTGTGCATTTGCCAGGTTCTGTGTGGGGAATTAGGGCACGGGGATGTTAATTTTTGTTGCTGCTTGTCCCTCCGACGTGGCCCGTGAGTTCTGGCCCGGGGCCAGCCTGAAGAGGAACTCTGTGTCTCTCTAACCAGAGGTGCTCCTCTGCAGAAACACAACCACGGGGTTTCGTAGGGTCACCCCTGAGGAAAGGCAGTAATTCCTAATTTAATTAACCTGCTGAAGCCACTGCCCTGAAATGCAGCCACCTGTCAGGGAGAGCAGAGCCAGCAGCGGAGTGAAATGGGAGAAATGTCCCAATTTGAAACCAGAGGAGTGGGTGTAAATGTTCCCCTTAGAAGTGGGGAGGGATCAGTACACACAGGCCCAGCAGCAGCCCAGCTTAGTGCTAATTGCAGCTTCACCTTTTAGCTATATATTAAAAAAAAAGAGAGCTAATCCTTGAATATTTAATGTCCTGTTTCTTCATGACCACAGAGATTAATTGGGAAATGGGAGTAACTGGAAGAGAGGGGCAGAAAGCAGAGCAGCACCGGGCAGCCTGAGCCAGGGTTTGGTGCCTGCCCTCCCTCCCTCCTCACTCGAAAAAGTGAGGGGTTTGCTCTTTTTGGTCTGCTTCTCTCCTCCTCCGTGCTTTAGTGATTCCTGGGTGACTGATATCAGCCTTCCAGGTCAGGAGTCTCCAGTTAACAGCCGGAAAATGCCCTTCCCATTGGTCATTATTGCCTAATTAGCGACTTGCAATATTTCACAATCGATAACAATGTGACACCAGGTGCCATTTGCAGGGGTGGGGGCTGCAGAGCGCTTGGCAGCATTTTCCTGGGAAATCTGGGCAGGGAACGAAGAGCTGAGGACATGCCCAGCCCCAGGAGAGGTGCCTCCAGTCCCATTTATGCCAGGAGGAAGGTTTTTCCCAAGAACAATGCCTAGGAATGGCCTCTCTCTCTACCTGGCAAGGAAAGTGACGGGACAGGGAAGTGTATTTTAATGTCCTGAGTGGCTGACCTGGAAAAGCAAAGCAGAAACTGCCAAGGAGGGAGGAGGCTTGGAAGGCTGGAGCTCCCTGCTGGGCATCTGGTCCCCAGGGGAGTCCTCTGGAGGCCACTTTAACTCTCTAATCCAGCAGAAAATTCACCCAGCAGGAGCAATGCATGGAGTGATCCAATGTGCCAGGAGCTGGGTCCTGCTGCTGAGAGAGCTCAAAAAAGGAAGGAAGAGAGAAAGTCCCCGCTCCCTTTTTGGCACTGCTGAGCTGTTGGTGCTCCACAAAAGGGCAGCCTGTGGCCATGAGCATTGCCCATGAATCCGGGCACTGCTGCCCCAGGAGAGCAGGGACACGTTTATTTGTCCCTGCTGAGATGGGGACACGGTGTGACACCAGCACAAAGCTCTGCCCCGCTCCAGCACACACCCCACCACCACCCAGCCAGCTCAGCCCTTAAAAACCATCCTAACATTGAACCAGTCTGCTTTCATGTGGGCATAGAATGGCTCATCTGGCCCCTGGATGCCTTCAGACTGGATTTGGCATCTCCTGGCAGCACAGTCTGACACAGGGAGTCACTCTGGAGCAGCCAACTTCCTATCACTGTAATTAATGTGAGCTTCCTCTGCAGGCCCTGAGTGCTTGGTGGGGCACAGAGGTGCCTGTGGAATGAATGCAGAGTGCACAGCTGCTCCTGAGGAAGTTATCCTGGAGGGAGCAGAGCAGAGGAGCCTGGCCTGAGAGCTCCTTTCCTGTCAGGATCCTTGCAGGGAAGGATCATAAGGTGTGGAAATGTTCTCCTATGTTAAATCACCAAATTAAAGGTGTCAAGCCAAACATGAATACATCTGAAATAGTATTTACTACTAGAAATGATGCAGAAAATGAATATGGATGGAATTCTGCTGAACCCTTTTTGAATGCACTTTGCTGGTTGCAGTCGTTCACTGGAGATCCTTCGGCTGCAGCCAACGTCGCTGTTTACTTTGGAGAACCAGAGTCCTTTTATCTGTGCTAATCGTCCACCTGTGATAAGAGAAAAAAATAATACAGCTAAAAATAGCATTGCTGAGGGTGGGAGGAACAGAGCAAAGCAACTGAAGGTTCTCTATTGGGAATGAGCTTTTAAAGGGTCACAGATGATGATCGGTGAGAAGCACAACTCCTGCTCCGTTCATCACAGGGATCCCCAAACCCTGGATAAATCCCTGGGTATTCCTGGGCCGTGTTTGCTTTTTCTCAGACCAGTTTCCCAGCTAATGCTTTTCAGAGACAGGTCTGAAATTAAGATTTCCATATTTATGTGCCTATTAACATAGATACATGAAAAAACTTAATGAGCTTATGTAACAAATTGCTGTATGACATTGTAAACGACTCGGGAGAGGATCTGTACTTAGGGAGATAAGGATGGCATTTGCAATGGCACCAGCTCGGGGAAAATTACAAGGAGCAGCAATTGCATGGTGCAGGTAGACTGTCCTGAGACTGGAGCCTCGAGGTGCTGTCCCGCCAGCGAGGTGTGTGCGTGGGGAGCCTGCCCAGAACCCTCTTGCTCAGCTCACACGGGGCCACGCAGCCACACAGCCTCCACCCGGGGCTTTTCCATATCCCAGGGACGAGCTGAGGCTGTGCTCGGAGTCAGCATCGCCTCTGTGCCATCGCAGCCTTCCTGCGTTGAGCAAGACCCTTTGGGCACGTCTGCAGGGAGCAGAGCTCTCCCTGTGCCTGCTCGCAGCTGGCTGCATGTGTCAGCGGGTTTGGGAGGCCTCCAGCCACTGCTCCGTGCCTGCTCCAGAGGGAATTGGTGTCCCAGGCACGGCAAGGGCTCCTGGAGCTCCCAGGTCACATCTGGCCAGCTCGGGGCAGGGGCAGGGTGAGCCGGAGGTTTTGTAGCTTGTAGATATGTTTTACATGTCCCTGTTTCCTGCTTCCCCACTCTAAACAAGGAAATACCGCATCCCAAAACTTTCGGGGCAGGAAGATGGGGTGCTGCCTACGTGTGTGGGTAGCGCAGAGCTGCTGAAGACAAGCAGAGCGTGGCAGATTTTCAGTCTGGGGCTGCTGAAGATGTAAATTCTCCTCCCCTGCTTGCGTGCAGACAGCATCCTCACCACAGACCACGGGCACCGCACAATGTCCCGAGAACCTGAGGGAGGTTTTTAGGGAGGGAGGGCTCAGGATTTAAAAAGGAGAGTGCTCAGACCCTTCCCCTCCCCAGTTAGGGCAGTTTTATTCAGACAAGCCAATAGTGCAGGGCTCTTCCACTCAGTGTCCCAGGGAACCACCGCTGGGCAAAAGCTGCGGCAGCAGAAGTGTGAACTCATCACTCCCTCCCATGCACTGGGAAGCCTCCCTGTGACCATCCACACCCCTCTGTTATTAAGCAGAGCCAGGTTTGGGCTCCAGAAGGCACTGTGGGCTTGCAGAGGTTTGGCTGGCTGGGCTGGAATGAGCCACAAGTGGCAGTGGGTGCCCTGGGCATGGACAGGGAGCCTGGGCCTTGCTGGGGCTCTGGAGGACCCTCACCTGTGGCCCTATTTCCCCGGCCACTGTGGTGGCTTTACCGATGTCTGGGACAGAGCAGGTGATCCCTGTCCCCAGCAGGGAACCCCGCAGTGACTCGGGAACCGGGAACAACCTCAACCTGGTGCACAGCTCGGTGCTGTTTGCGGTGATGCTGCTCCCAACCACACCACAGCAGATTTACAGCCTGGCTGAAAGGAGCGAGGATTCCTCTGGCAGAGCCCTGCCGGGATAAGCTACGCTGACAGAAGAGCACTTTAGCTGGTGTATTCTGTGTTTACACAAGAGCAGCGCTTTATCGCTCTGGCTCTACTGGCAAAGCTCCCCTCGGGCTACTCCGGCTCGCAGCCTCCCTGCGGAGCCGCATGGGCACGGGCTCCCAGGAAAATCGCATCCCACCGAGGGGCCTGGGAGCCTGCGGCCTCTCGGGGCGCTGTGCCGGGCTCCCCCTGGGCAGGCAGTGCCCGAGAGCCCGGCCGGGCTGGGTTCAGGTCACTCTGCAGCCACCCACACACACCCTGCCCTGGCCACCTCGCCGCGCTCTGGGCTAACCCATCATTTGCATGGGTGCAGCCTGACCTGGTTTGAGCCCGTGTCTGCCACTGGATTTGCATCTGTTGAGCTGAGCTGGTTTTTGTTTCGCTGTTGTGATTGTTTTCAATTCTAATGCAGCCCGGCACAGGGAAGTGGTGACCTCGTTCCTCTCCCAGCATCAGGGCTGGCTCTCAAAGGCGCCATCCATCTTGCACCAGCACGACTCTCACGTGTGAAAACTGCCTTCCTGGCCTCCAAATTCCCTCTCGTTCCTTGACAGACCCTTGTCCCACACATCAAAGCAAAACTTCCCTGTGTCCCAGAGGGAGGAGCAGCTCTTCTCACATCCCTCCAAGGCTTCCCTCGGCTGCTGTCCCAGGCCATGCTCCCAGCATTGTTAATCCCAGCTCTCTGGACACCCAGGTCACCTAACAGGCCAAATTTGATCTGGATCAGTGCGGACCCAGGGCTGCCTTTCTGCTGAGTCAGTCAAAGCACAGGGTTAGTGTTGCCGTCGGCGGTGCCGGAGGCAATGAAGGACTCAGAGACACGAGTGTGGTCAGCAGAAAGGAATGAATTATTTAATTAATAAAGGACGGGTTTTTATGTGTTCAGTTCTTTCAGTGTTTTCCTAAATGGCAAGAGGTATTGGACCTCTAACTAACTACCTATCAGGGTGATTGGTCAATTCACACATCATTCATTTCTCTAGTCGGTATCACAACAATTCTAATTATATTCGCAGGTGCAGGATTAGCAAAGTCTGTTTACAGAAAACTTTATCATGTTTTGCATAGTTTCACATGAGAACGAGCAGAGCTCTCACAAACTGCTGCTGAGAGCTGAAATCTTCTCTGCTAAGGCTTTTTAGCATCCATAGGTTAGGGTCAGCTTTGGCATTTTGGGACAGGATGATGGCTGCAATGGATGGCTTTTGGACCAGGTCGGGCTGCAATGGTGTGGGCAAAAGACATCTCACGCAGCACAGAACTGCTGCAACTTAATGTCAGCGTCATTTTCAATACATTTGCATTGGTAGAGTGAATTTACACTGACTTAGTGCTGTCCAGTGCTGGATTTTTGGAGGAGGAAGCAGACATTTAAAGATGCTTGCCCTGTGTTGCCTGGTGGTGTCTGGACTGTGGTGCCTAAATCCCAGGAAGCCCAGAAATGAAGATGCCTGAAATGCTGCCTGAATTCACATTTGAACTGAAGCACCCTGAATCGTATTGCCTCTGTTTTGCTGCTGAAGAGCGAAGAATGTGGGTTTTTAATAGAAGAAAAATCACCTGGACATCCCAAGCCTGTGTCCCTCTGTGTCCCTCTGCAATCCTACCTGCATGCAATTACCTGAACTGGATAAGAGGCCTCCAAGTGTTGCGAATTCTTTCACCTCAGAGTATTTCCTGTGTGCCTCTGCAGCAGCAGTGCTGCAGGAAATTTCACAAATAAATTTGCGTGGGAAAAATAAATCTATTAAAAAAACCACTCAGCCCCTGCATGTGTTTGCTAGAGTAACCAAAATCAAATCCTGGAGAGAGCTTTTCCCCCATTCCTGATACAGTTCAGATTTTGTCCAGCTGAGTTTGATGGAGAATTTCAGAAGAGACTGGCTACTTGGAGGGATTAGGAGTTTTCAAGAAACTGGACTGTGGAAGTAAGAGAGTAACTGAATATGTTTTCTTTACTTATTTAAATTGCCTACAGGGAAAATCCTCAGCTTCAACTCACGTGACCCATTGTCCTGACATCAAGGTCAGTTTACTGATTTCATCACCCCTGAAGAGTGAAAGGTAACTAGAAATAAATAACCCAACTGACGGCTGCTTTGTAAATTCATTCCCTCCTGCACGGGTACTGCCTGCATCTCTGCTTCATATCATGCCCAAAATCATCTTGGAATGGTGTTAGGTAATTTCCCTGTCAGGATTTTAAACTTGACATGTTTGTGTGTATCTGTGGATGTACATGGAGCAGTGAGTATTTTAAAAAAGACACTTTACACACTTGATTGTTACCCTGACGGTGCACAGGCTGCAGGACCCCACGGAATTAGGGATGGAAAAGACCCTTTGTACCTGGTGCCCATCTCTGTCCATGGAGGAACCTTCCCCAAACATCACCATTGTGCCCCAGCAGTTGTTTGCATAAAACATCATCACCAACCTTTATTTTTTATAACATCAATTATATCTGTTGTGCCACGAGCCTGTTTATCTTTTTACTTTCAGAAGAAACCTAAATATATGAATCCTGATTTTGCTTTTAACATTGTGGTGTTTTGACTGTTTGGGGGGTTTTTGATCTTCTTTTATTTTGAGCCTGTTCCCTGCAAGAGGGAGCTGAGTTTGGTTACCCACAGTCCAGCAGTGACAGCCCTTGGAGCAACACTCTGGCTAACAGCTCCTGATGGACATAAAGAGGAGGGAATTTAAAAAAATCAGAGCATCTCTCCAGAATGGAATGATCATTTCACTGCAGGCAAAATGTCAGAGCCCTGAGGAGGCACCTCAGGGTCATTGGGCAGAGATGGGGATCAGGGACCAGAGCTCCCACTCCTCTCTTGGTCCCCCTGGATTAGAATCCAGCTCTGGCCACTGCTGGGATTATTATCCTCGTTTTATGAATGAGCAGACCAAGGTAAAAGCAGCTGCTGTCGTATTTGTGGCCATCCCCTGCCTCAAGGACAGGCACAGGCTGGGAATCTGGATGTTCCTGTGCCCTGTCCCATGCCATGGCTGCAGGCAGGCTCGTGTGAACTCTCTCTCTCCCAGGTATCCATCTCCCGCTGCAAACCATCCAGCCTGACAGAACTTCTCATGTACAAAAGCCAGAGAAAATCCTCTGCAGGAGCCCCAGGCAGCTGCATGTCACTGGTGAACCTCTGCCACATGCCATGGAGCATCTAACCCAGGGCCCAAAATCGCCTGGTGCCAAAGCCTGTCACTTCTGCCCAGGAATTGCTAAACATCCTCTGCTGCAGGCTCACGGCACGCCATGGCCAGGGGACTCTGCTCCTCCAGCTCCAGAGGGAAGGAGCAGGAAGAAAACATAGCTGGGATTGTGTTTATTAAGCAAATTAATAGGTTGGGGGAAAATGAAGAAAGTGTGGGCACTTCCTTCTCACTTCCTGCAGAAGTGAGGCTGGAGCTGAGGCCGGGAGCTGGGCAGGGAATCAGTGCTCGTCAGTGCAGCCCTGCTCCACTGCCTGTCACCTTCACTTTTGGGGGGACCAGCACACTCACAGCCCTGACGGGTGCTGCCTGCACCCGCAGTACCAGTGTAGGATCACAGAATCACGGAATGCTTTGGGCTGGGAGGCACCTTAAAGATTATCCAGTTCCAACCCCCTGCCCTGGGCAGGGACACGTCCCGCTAGCCCAGGTTGCTCCAAGCCCCGTCCAACCTGGCCTTGGGCACACGAAACAGCGGGGCAGGTGCCGCGGGAGCCTCGGGGGAGCTGGCGGCAGCCCGCGGCTCTGCGGCTGAGCCAGCGGCTCCCGAGCGGCCGCTGCCCTCCTGGGGGAGCACAGCGGAGGGCGAGGAAAGGCTCGCGTCACTCAGGGATTTGGGGATGCTCCGGGTGCCGCAGCCGCGGGGAGACACGCACGGACACACACCGCCCCCCGGGAAGGGAGGAGAAACGGCGGAGCAGCGGGAAAAAAAGGCTTAAAATGTGCCGGGCTCTGCCGCGGCCGGTGGGATCCGTTCGGCAGCTGGAACGGCCGGGCTGGGCTGGGTCTCGGTGCCTTCCCGGGGAGGGGCGGCCCGGTTTGGGGAGGAGGAGGACAGGGAGAGGGGGATGCTCCGCGCCCCTCCGCGCCCCTGTGTCCACGCTCGG
>VWZT01004193.1:78982-105207 GCA_013397055.1 Pachycephala philippinensis
AAATCGGCTGTGCCCCCCGTGCCCCCCCGGCCCCGCTGCTCCGCCTGCTCGGCTCCTACAGATTAGCTGCAGTCCCCGCTTCACGCTCCGTTGGGACCCCATTCACCTCTTATTAACTAGCCCTGTTATTTTAATGACCGTGAAGCCCGAAGCTGCTAAATCCCTGGATCAGCTCAATGTAGACATTTCAGCTTTGACTGCTGAGATTGGAAATCGGGGCAGAAGCGGCGATGGCACGGCTGGAGGCAGCACCGCCGTCCCTCCCCGTCGGGCAGAGCCGGGAGCACCGGCCCGGGCGCCCCTCGGGGGTGGGAGGGATGGCGGTGCCGGGGGGCCCCCATCGCTCCAAGGGCCGCGGGTCCACATTCCCCCCCGGCCCTGGAGTCTCCTTCCCAGCCGGGGCAGCGCGGCGGAAACGCGGCTGCGTCTCTGATTTGAATTTTTCTGATTTTAATGATTCTTCTGATGACTTGCACAAGCGCGGGAGGAGGGTTGGTCTTGGTGTAGTTGCGATGAGGAGAGCAGCGAGAACTGGTTTGTAGCCTTTTCCTTGGGAGTGGGGTTGATTCCTTCCGCCAAGTGCCTTAAAAACACCAAACTCCCTGGGCAGGAGCAGGGCGGCTCTCGCTCTCTGTCCTTCCGCAGTGCCACCACCAGTGTCCCCCGACCCCGCTGACGGCCACCCCGTTGTTCCCCACCCCTGTGTGCTTTCCAGGACCGGCACGATGGGAGCAGCAACGGGAACCCGCGGCTGCCGCACCTCTCCGCCGTCAGCCAGCACCTGTACAGCCCGGCCCCGCCGCTCTCACACTCGGGCGCCTCCGACTTCCAGCCCCCCTACTTCCCGCCCCCGTACCAGCCGCTGCCTTACTCCCAGTCCAGCGACCCCTACTCGCACCTCGGGGACCCCTTCTCCATCAACCCCCTGCACCAGCCGCCTCCGCCGCCGCCCAGCCAGCAGCAGAGCGCTTGGCCGAACCGGCAGAGCCAGGAGCCGGCGGCGCTGGCCCCGCACGGCCGCCCCGGGCTGGTGCCGCACCTCTCGGCGCTGGAGAGCGGCTCCGCCGGCAGCCGCCGCGAGACTTTCCGGCGCTCCGAGCTGCTGCTGCCCCACGGGCACGGGCTGGACGCCTCGGCGCTGGCCGATAACCTGGGCCTGCACGACATGGCCCATCAGATGGAGGAGGTGCAGGTAAGGAGCGCCCGGACCCCCCCGTAGCGAGGCGGGACAGGCCCCGTCCCCTTGTGCACATCCCATCCCCGTCCGTGCAGGGAAATCCTCATTTTCTCCCCTCAGCCCTTTAGGATGCGGGCCCGCGGGGAGGGGGTGGGTTTCCCAAAAGCCCCCGGCTTTTTCCCCTCTCGGCTCTCCCAGGTGCGAAACTTTCTCCCCCTTTCTCTTTCCAGAATGTGGAAGATCAACACTTACTAATGCATGACCAGACAGTCATTAGAAAAGGTCAGTAAGGTGGCACCGCAGTTCTACTTTCCCTTGTCAATAGTTAAAAGTTTAATGACGCGCCGGTGAAGTGACGCCCTATTATTTTTATAAAGAGCGATCCTTTGGGATCGGGAGGGCGGAGGAGTTTTTATTCCACTCTCTGTCGCCGGATTTTTCTTCCGCTGTCCGAGGGAAGGTGGCGGCGGGGACAAACCCTCAGGGCTGCCCCGGGGCGTGAGACTCCTGCGGGGACACGGCTGTCCCCCCTCGTGTGCTCTTGTGTTGTGGCTTTAATCGAAACCAGGACTTTGAACCGAATTTAATCTTTTCTGAAATACGTGTGTGTAAAGTGACACGGGGCTTTTCTCTTGTTTGTTTGTTTGTTTGGGTTTTTTTGTTACTGCTAGCACTCGAAGACAGTTTTTTTTCTTTTTCCAACTTTTTTTTTTCAACCTCTTTACAAGACTTGAGAAAGGACTGAGTTCGCTGGCAGAAGACTGTTTGGCTTTATCCTAATCGAGATTGGTTTGTAGCTGAGGTTTTGAGGAAGGAGGAAGACGTATTGACTCCATTTACAGTAATTTAGGTTTTTTTCCTTGCTTTTGTTTTTAAACAAATTTGTGCTTAAAAAAAAAATCAGAACTTTCCTCTGAAGACTTCAAACAAATACCTAACTGAGGAAAAGCAGAAGTGTGTGTCAGAGCGCTGATTGCTGCCTTTAGCTCATGGGAGAATAATTTCGCTGTCAGATGCACCACTGACAAATCTTCCCCCTCCGGGAGCGGGGCCGACCTCGGCTCTTTAACCCTTTCGCCAGCGGCGTACTGGGTGAACTGGGCGGGTTCGCGAGGGGATGGAAAAGCTGGATCTGTGGTTTGCTCCTTCCAAAGCCTTTGTTGTCCCTCCTCACCTAAAGGCTGCAGCTATTAACGAGGAGCAGCTCCTTACTTTCGGTTCTCCCCTGGGCTGCGTCCCTCTCTGTTGTTCTGGCTGGTAGGAATTTGTTGGGATTAAATTCCAAAGGCGCTTTCTTAAATCTGCATGTGCAAGGTGGAGGATGAAGCCCAGCGGGATCTGGGAGGTTTCTCCCTGCCCTGGCTTGGGAAGAGTTTTGCCAGTAGCTGGAGGATGCTAATTTGGAGCCTGTCGTGGTGTGGGGTTTTTGTGAGCACGGCTTTGCAGCCTGCTGCTCCAGAGGTGTGGGGTTTGTGTGCCTTGAGAAGCTTTCTTGGCTGTGTTCGGCAGCTCCTTGGAATCCAGTGGCAAAATCCAGCTGGTCAGGAATAGTTTTGGGGACCTTTGTGTCCCTGTGCTGCAGATGGATGCTGGGGACATGGGCCAGTGGCGTGAGAGTTTAACACCAAACAAAATCCGCTCTCCTGGGTTGTTTTTATAGAAAGAAAACTCTCTTGCCGCTTCCTATTTATTTTTCCCTTTTATAAAATACCTGTTTTCCCTCCTCTGCCCACAGGTCCCATCTCCCTAACGAAAAACAGCGCTCTGAGCCTGCCCTGCCAAAAGGATGGATTAATTGGGGTGGTGATCAACCCCAACGAAGTGTTTTGCTCCGTGCCGGGGAGGCTCTCGCTGCTCAGCTCCACGTCCAAGTACAAAGTGACAGTGGCGGAGGTGCAGAGGCGGCTCTCGCCCCCGGAGTGTCTCAATGCCTCTCTGCTAGGAGGAGTCCTGCGAAGGTAGGATGGCTGCACTCCCCTCCCAGCCACCCCTCCGTGCCTGGTGGTTGTGTTTCCCGTTTGTATTTCTCCTGTTTCGCTGTGTGTGAGCAGCCGCAGCACGAGCACAGAGCCTTTTAGCGAGTTCCTGGTTTTTGAGAAGCCCAACGACACTGAATCCTAATAGGCTTTGGAAATAAAACTTCTTTGCACTTCTGCTGCCTCTGGAGAAGTGCTGTTAACAGCTCTGACAGCAATTTTTATTCTCTGTTTGAAGCTGGGGTTTTGTCTCAAAACCAGCTCTGATTCCCCAGACAAACTCTTTCCCTGTGGAATGATTTTTTTATTCAGTCTCGTGGTCCTGATTAATCATTACAAGGACACTTTTTATGTCCTTTTTTGCATACACTTCATTTGGCTTGTGATCATTCTACAGCTGTTGGTTTCAGTGGTGCAGTTTGAAATATTTTGATTTTGACCTGCTGTGTTTCATCCTGGCTGGTTTGAAGCAGAGCATTTAAAAAGTAGGTCACTTGAAAAGAGCCTGTTTTTTATCTTCCCCCCTGCCCCCCAGTAGAACCCTATTGAATGTCAGTAACTGGAATTTCTCATCTTAAAAAGAAGTGTTCCCTGAAGATAAATAAGGCCATTTTTTTTCTCTTTAATTACAGAGCCAAATCTAAAAATGGTGGCAGATCATTAAGGGAAAAACTGGATAAAATTGGCTTGAATCTTCCTGCTGGCAGAAGGAAAGCTGCAAATGTGACACTATTGACATCTTTGGTGGAAGGTCAGTCTCGAGTGTGTCTTAAAAACAAACTTTTTCCCCTTGTGTACAGCTTTTATCCTCTAGGCAAAGCATGGAAGGGTTAGAAAGTCCCTGAAAATCATCTGGGGTTTTTGTTCATTTTGAAGTGAGCGTGGTGGGGATGTTGCAGCACCTAAGGAAGGGCTGTTCTGCCTTTGAGGGGCTCTCCTCTCCCTCGTGAGCCCTGCTCACACAAACCCAGCCACTGCTCCTCTTCCTCACGTGGGGATGCTGCCAGGGATGCAGAATTCCTCCGTGCCAGGATGTGCCAAAAGCTCCTTTGTCCAGGCTGTTTCTCGAGGGTTGTTTTGGGTTTCACGAGGGTGTGTGCAGGGAAGGCAAAAGGGGTGAAACTCGTCCCATTCGTGGGTTTGGTTCCTTGTTGGGAAACTTGGGAAGTCTGGGACAGCTGACTCCAGTCCTGCCCTACCTCAGCGGTGTCCTCAGAAGCTTTGCTAATAAACAAGCTTATAAAGTGAGATTTATAGCTTCTGACTTCCTGATAGGAAACTGGAGCCCCTTTAATCTGTGCCATGTTCTGTGGACCCTCTGTCAGCCACGCTGACCTGGAGGCTGGGTGTACATGGACGTGTGTGGTTTACATTTGCTGCTCCTGTTTCCAGCAGCTCCTGCTCGTGGGACAATTTAATAGGAATAGAAACAGCAGCTGAAATGAGAAGAGTGAAAAATGATCTAACAATACTTTCCTACTGATTATAATGCAGCAACTTCCATTTAAAAGCTTTCCTTGGAAGTTCCAGAGAGCTGATGTGTGTGCACATGCACACAGGCATATTGCACTGATCATGCCAATCTTTTTTATTTTAAGCCTGATCAAATTGTTTTCATTTTAAAAGGTTTCCTGGTTATACACCTTGCAATTTGGTTTTCTGTCTGAAAATTCATATGAAAAAATACTTCGAAAGCATACTAAACTGAGAACTTTTATTATATAAGTGGGATTTAGCTGGCAGATATTTTTAAATATCAGTGGACAATTTGATCTTGACTGAATTGTGTTCTTTGCTGTGCAGTTATTCTGGAGAGAGACAGGAATTTTTCTTTCTAGTATAAAAGCAAGAGAATTATTTTTTGTAGCAGGCACCCTGTAAATCTCTTTTTTTCTTAATGCAAACTTACAAGGAAACACTGATCCATCAGTTAGAAAATGGTAATGAGTGATAGAACAGTGTCCCTTTATAAAACACGAATACACTTCAAAAATCCACTGCATTTTCCCCTTAATTCCCCTGATTTCCTTATAATAAATGATATTACACCACCTAAAAGCTCTCCCTTTCACCCACCCAGGTGAAGCTGTGCATCTTGCTCGTGACTTTGGCTACGTGTGTGAGACAGAATTTCCTTCCAAAGCAGTGGCTGAATATTTGACCAGACCACACATGGGCCGCAACGAAATGGCAAACAGGAAGAACATGCTCCTTGCTGCAAAGTAAGTTTTCAGCTTGGATTTCAATTTCTTCCTCTCCTTTTTGAACATGTTTTTGTCTGCTGTGACTGTCTGCGACTGGGGGATAGTTTGGTAGATTTTTGTGTGTAATTTTAATTGGGAAGATGAAGCAATTCTTTTTATTTGGTTTTGGTTTGAATTCAGCTATGGCAGAAGTTGTTATTTCAGTCTGAGCCAATAATGAGGGTAACAATCCTGTAGGTAACTGAAGCAGTTTGGACCAGTTCTGCTCAACTGCAGTAAAAACTTCAGGAAAAGTCCAACACCAGGACAACTCTGAGAAAAAGGTGTCCCTAGGTGTGACAGGGTGTGGAGAGCAGGTGTGGCCTGGTAATGTGAACAGTGTCAGGAGAAGGGAAACTTGGGATCCTTCTCAGCCTGTCTCCTCAGAGCTGATGTTGGCTCCCAGATTTCCCTTGGGACTCTGGGAGCCAGGAGCTGGAGAGTCCCTTTTTCCCTATTATGGCTGGAGATTTTTATAGTTCACTGGAAGCCATCCTTTGGTAGGTGTGGAAAGTCCCTGTGCTTAAACAAATTCCTGTTACAAACCTCGGTGAGGGGGAAGGAAGGGGAAAGGAGAGAGGCTTTGTTCTGGCTGTTCTGCAGCCACTTTGTGCCTGTGAATAAACCCCATCCTGAGCAGGTCCCTGGGAGCAATTACCTGTATTGAGCTTATCCAAAACCATCTAAAAACTTAGATATTGAGCTTATCTAAAACCAGTGTTTGGAGTGCTCACTGTCCCCTTTTCCCTGCTGAGCTCCTCTCCCAGGCTCAGGTTTAACAGAGCTTTAGTTCATGATTTGTTCTCTGAAGTGTTTGGGGTTGATGTAATTCCCTGATTTTGACAGCACCCTCGCCCTGCAGAGGAGCTGAGAAAAACCTGCTGAAACTGCTGAGAAAGTTGCCCTGACTATGTGCTCACATCAGGCATGCAAAACACACTCCTGGTGTTGAATTCATCCAGCCTTCCTTTAAAAAAAATCTTTTACAACAACAGATATCTTAAAAATTTAGACGTCTAGTCTCCCTTTCCTATAGTTTGAACATGATGCTAATTTTTCCTGAGCGCTCCTCCTGCTCCCAGAGTATTTTCATTGTTGGCATTGTTACTGGCACTAATAATCCTCTGGAAGACGTTTGTGATTGAGAAATTCTGATAAAGTGATGATTCTGTTAAGATTGCTCAGCTCCTGTGAAATCCCTTCAAGGGGACAGATTTACAAGCAGCAAACAACATATGCTGGAGCATTATTAAGCACTCATGTTTTGCCAGGCATATGTGTTAGTGTTTGCAGGATCAGGGCCTCGGCCTCCCTATATATACATGGAATATACACAACTAAATTAAATCTCCCCTTCAGCTGCTCAGAGTCTTTCTGAACCACTCAGCTGCAGCTGTGAAAGTTCTCACAGAAACCAGCACCAAATTCCCACTCCCCACTTCAAATCTGGAGCAAACGATGCGGAGCCAGGCGGGCACCAGAGGTGCAGAGATTATTTTGCAGAGTGTTTTTGTGATGGGGATGCAACAGAAGGTCAGGAAGTGGTGCTAATAAACAGCCTTTAATTTCAGGCACCGATTTTCTCGTAATTCCCACGTAAACACCAAATATTTGCTGCAATTCTCTTTGTTATTTGTGTTTATTTGCGTGGTGTAAAGCTCGAGCCCTTTGTGTGTTGCAGGCAGATCTGTAAGGAATTCACAGACCTCCTCACTCAGGACAGAACTCCCCTCGGAAACACAAGACCCAGTCCCATCTTGGACCCTGGCATCCAGGGCTGTTTGACTCATTTTAGCCTGATCACACATGGCTTTGGGAGCGCTGCCATCTGTGCTGCCATGACATCCGTCCAGAACTACCTAAATGAAGCGTTAAAAATAGCAGACAAATCCTACATGAACGCTGGCGACCAGAGCCCCGCAGAGAGCAACAAAACCATTGACAAAATGGACAAGCACAGGAAGTGAAAGGAAAACCAGACTTTACCCTTCCTTCTAAACACAGACTGAGATCTTCTTGCCAGGGGGAACATAGAGATTTGGGTGTTTTTGTTGTTGGTTTTGTTTTTTTCTTCCTCTCGGTTTTGTCTTTTTTTTGTCTTTTTATTTTTTCTTTTTTTTTTTTTTAAGAAAGGAGGGGAAAAAGGGGAGAAAAAAAAAAAATCATTCAGGATCTTCACTCCTGCTGGATCCGTGAGACAAGTTCTTGCTAAAAGCTGCAGTATCCCTGTTCTGTGGAAGCAATTACCTGAAGATAAGTACTTGGGACAAGTGTATTATTGAATCCTTTGCTGTAAAAGTGGTGCTATAAAGGGGGGGTTGATGGAATTACACAGAGAGATTTATTTAGATTTCTTTGCCACATCTCGGTATCTCGTGGGTGACCAGCTCATGTGTAGTTTTTAAGGGACAGATTTTAGATGGAAGCCTGTTCTGCTCTCTGATACAATTTCAGGGGTTCATTCCCTCAAAACGCAACAGTAACAATAAAGCAGTATTAAACAATGGTACAGAGATTTATGTACATTAAAAATTTTTTTATAAACACCTGAAAATAGTAAGATTATTCTGCGGGAGCTTTTCTTGTTTGTTGGTTTGTTGTTGTTTTTTTTTGGTTTTTTTTGTTTTTTTTTGGTTTTTTTTGTTTTTTTTTGGTTTTTTTTTTTTTTTGGTTTTTTTTTTTTTTTGTTCTCCTTTTTTTTGTTTGCTTTTTTTTTTTCGTTTACCATAGGAGAGTACTAAAATCCTGCTAGATTTAAGATGGCATTTGACATGCTTATTTTTTACAGAAATATTCAGGCTTTTGAAAACTGCACCAATGTTGGCTGCAGTTTATTATTACCTTGGTATTTTTTTAACGAGGACTAGTTCAAAATGAAAATACTTTTAGAAAATTCGCTTTCTGTGTCTAAGGATGTTGCAGCTTTATTCACATATTTATATTGTCTTGTTTTTAAATTTGGGGGGGAAACTTGAAAGAATAGGCACATAACTTTTTTTTTTACTTTTTCTTTTTTTTTGCCTACTAAGGCCAAAAAATACTTCCAGGGAGGCTTTATGTGTATTAAGGGAAGCAGTGTGTTGAATGTAAATATTTATTTATGTGTAATTTAATCGGATTTGTAAATAATGGTGAACTTTTTAATACTTTTTTTTATAAATGGGTTTCAAATTTTAATTTTGGTAAGTATTTCAAAGGGTAATGGGTAAGCTAAGCATATCTTTAGGTTTATGCACAGGTATGTTATACAGGGTATTTAAGACTTTTTTTTTTTTTTTAATCTCAATTCTTGCCACTGAAGATTAGATTTAATCTGAGGTGTTTGTTTCACAAAGCAAAAATTTTGTGCATCATTCACCTGGTAACTGAGTAGACATGCAAAACGAGTGTGTGAGTTAGTGTGTATGTGAATAATGGAGGTTCTGAGCTATCTTCAGCATATTTGTAAATGTTCCCACTATAATTCTGATGTATATGATAACCATATAATAAAAGTATTCTGGATAGAAGCATGGAATGTTTTGTTAACTGAGAACAGCTCTGTTTTCTTTCTCTGCTCGGGGAATGTGGGGCGAGTAGCACTAGAGGACATTATGTATTGAGTCATAATTGCAGCACTTTGTTCGGATTAACAGAACAGAAAGATGAAGCTGTTTGCCAGTAAAACTAATGGTTTCAATTAAACACGTTATGTATCTCCAAGAATCTTTTATTTTTTTTTTTCCCTTCCTAAGATGTCATGGTCTTGCCCTCTGCCTGCTTCAAGAGGCAGCTCAAACACAAACTGCCAGGCTGCCTCTCAATAAAAATCGATGCTACCAGCTTTGTCTCCTGCTGAATCTGCCTCTATTGGAATAATCTAACGAAAAATATTCACAAAAACCTGGGGTGGGAAATTTGAGAGGTCTCCCATCCGCTTTCAGCCCAGTTTTACTGATTTGAGGAAGTTTACATTTTGCAGAAAGTCCTCAAAGCGCTTTGTGCCATAGGAGTGAGGCTGGAGCTGGAATTTTCCATGTCTCGGATGCAAAATAGCCAAACAAACCTTCCTGAAGAGAAATTGGGCTTTTTTTCCAGTGCTTTCTGAAAAAGGAACTTAAATCTGGGCTTTAGTGTGTCCTCAGCCCATCAAGACCTGATCAATCCTTGAGGAAGGTGACCCTGGGCTGTCAAGTGAGAATTCAGTTCCCATTATGGCACTGGTTCTTCCAGAGATGTCTAAAAGAGGCAAAATGTACCATTTCTGAACACCTTGCTTATAAACCATTTCTATGTTCTCATTTTCCCTTTAAAGGAGAAAGGAAAACCACTGGAGGTGTGCAGGGAGAAGAAAGGAGAGGGAAGCACAAAGAAATGAATAACTGTGCCAGTGGTGAACTGGGAGAAAAAGCTGGTTTTGACTTGCAATCCAGTCCCCTTCTCTCCTAAAGAGGTGTGAAATTCCAGCCTTTGCATTTGTTAGACTCATTGTAGCATTTCAGAAATGAGCATTTTGGACCATCTGTAGGCACAGGCACAGCCAGGACGCATGATGACTAACAGAGCTTGGAAAATACACAAACAAGATGCCCTTCTGAAGTGTATTTTTACAGATTTTATGTATTTATACACAGAAATATGCTGGGTACGGTGAGAGCTTGTTTAGAGGATGCACTGCTACAGCTCTGCTCCTTTTTTTCCTCTTCCTGCTGCTGGACTGCTTATCCAGCATCTATAGGAAGATATTTTAGCTACCAGACAATGGAATCTTGCTTTTTTTTATTTTTTTATTAATGCACAAAACCAGGCAGTGAAATAATTGCCCCTTGGGATAGGAAATAAGGATGTTTCCATTTATTCCTGCGTGCATTCAAGCAAAGCCAGCCAATTGTCTAATGTCCTGACTCGGGTTCTATTCATATGTGTGGAACATGAGAAATGTGCAGTTTCCATTACCTTCGAGCTTTTCTTTGCTGTGTATTTGAGCTGGGACATCCTTTTGAAGCTCATCCACCTTCTGAGCTGTGCCAGAACCTGAAACAACACCACTGTCTTCTGTTCCATCCCCTGAAAAGGACAGTTCAACTTGTCTCACCCAAAGTAATTAATCTTAAAGGAATATGTTAATTCTTGGGGAATCTAGAAAGCAGAGTGCTCTGAACACTCAAGAAGGCACTTGCTTCTTCCTGATCCTCAAAATCTCATGTTTTTTGCTTTTACACAGATTATTCCTGAGCTGGCTAAAAGAAAAATTTCTAGTACAAGTCTCTTCAGAAGTTCCATTTTTCATTTCCTTTGAAAATGGACTGTTCGAATCACTCTGTCCAATTTTTCCCTTGCCCTTCTCCCATCAAAAGAAGAGGTCTGGCCATAATATGAAGGAAAAAGGCTTTAAATTTAAACTATTTGGGTTTAAAAGTAAAAATCATTAAAGCACTGCGCTCCTGCAAAAATTTGACACATACCCATAAAAGAGTTGAATTTGTGTTACCCAGTAAAAAAATGCCTCATGGAAAAAGAAAATATTTCAGCCACTTCTTTCCTGGCTCTTCCCAGGTGGATCCAGGGCAGGCAGGGAGCTGCTTCCTTCCCCCTGTGGCAACCCCAGCACAGAGAGGTCTGATTGCCACACATCCTTAATTGCAAACCTCAGCATTAGTCAAGAGTCCACCTCATGAAACTCTGTGACTTCATGGCTCTGTTGCTTTCAGTTTAAAAAGAAATTTTTTTCCTGGTGTTCACAGCTTCAGAGAGAAATAGTGATGCAAAACTAGTAAAATATTAAATAAAAATAGAATTTTGTCTTAATTTAGTAACTGATTTCAGTTAACTTTATTTTTGACTCTCGGTTTTAATTTGCCCTCCGCTTATTTCGCTGTTATTTATTGTTTCTCCCTGGCTCTTGGCTGCAGCCCTGCTGCCTGTTCCTTCAGGATTTTGCAGTATGAGTAAACCCAGAAATGCATCCTGAAATGGGTCTGCCTTGCTGTGCTGATGTGTCGTAGCCCTTTCTTTCCTGTTTTTTCCTGTGTGCAATGGTTATGTACATCCTTGTAGGTATTTTGGCCTAATTGTGGTGTGGAGCCTCCTCCTGACAGGGGCTTGGGCTGTTTTTGGGACTTTTTCTGCAACAACAGCTGGATTATTTTATTTTATTAAGGAAAAAATGGGGCGCTGTCGACACTTTGTCCCCAAACTGTTACTTCACTGAGAGAACACAAGGTTGGGGACAAAGATGCTTCCCTGCCACTAAAAGGAAATCTCTGAATTACATATTTATTGATATTGCAGGTTTTGTGTGGGGAGCCAATTTTGTCAAACCCTACAGGATCCATTTGGGATGGTGACCCAAGGAGCTGAGCCACAGGAAATGCACTTGGGAATTTGTTCCCAAACCCAGGCAGACACCCAGACACCGTGTGTTTGTGAAATCTGGGTGTTTTCCAAACCAGCTGTGGCTCTCAGGACATTTCCATGGTGCCCGGCCATCCCCAGTGCCTCATGTCCCACGATCCATGGAACTTCACTTCATCCATCTCTGCCAAAATTCCTCAGGGGCTATCCTGGAACCATCTTTAACAGATTGTTAGATTCTGTTCTGTATCATTTGCTGCCTCCTCCCTCTCCCATTTTCACTTTCACAGGGTTGTATAAATAAGTTTATTCCCAGTTTCAGATGCCACTTTGCATTCATTGGATGTTCCTGTCTGTCTTACAGGGGTGCTCCAGCTGGTTTCCATGTACCATTGTTGTGCAAGGGCTGGCCACAAATATTCCCTTTTTCCTCTCTTTTAGCTAAACAGCCCTTTTTAACTGGTTCTTGGGAAGGCTGTTCTCACAGGCTGCTGCTATGCCATGACACATTCCCTAAATATTCATATGGAATATTTTTTACCCATAATTTGAAATTAAAAGCATGTAATAATACAGACACTTGCTCTGTGCCACAAAACTCAAATACTTGTTCATGAGTGCAGCCGAAAGTCCAGAGATTGACAGTGAACCAAACAACAGAAGAAATCTTTTCATATATTTCAACTTTATAAAGTTTATATTTCCAGGTCAATCAGCACAAAAACTGAGAGGGAAGTGGCAGGTTAAACTGCTAGAAAGATAATGTTCTTCAGCTGATTGCTGCAATAAAACAATTATTTGTAATTAATTGAAATAGTTCAGTGACAAAAAGTGGACTAAAATTCTGCCAGCTCCCTTGCTGAAGAGAGAGAAGGGAAAATACTTGATTTCAGCTCTCTGGTAGGATGGTTCCTGTCTGGAAGCAGAAATCACTTCTGCCAGGTCTTCATCCCATCCTTCCCTCTTTGCATCACATCAACTCCATAGAGAAAGGGAAAAAAAAAAAGCCCAAATCCGTGAATAGCTGTAGGTGTGGGGTCTGCTGGAGGACTGAGAGCACAAACCTGGCGTGTGCTGGAGCTGAGCTGGAGCAGCTGGGATGGAGGCACACGTATTTTTGGCTGTGCTGGAGAAACAGCAATTAACCTCCCAGGGCAGCTACCTGGGACCAGCAATTTTCTCCAACTCTTGCAGCAAAATTTGCCTGAGCTCATTTGTCAAGCTTTGAATCCTTAAATCCATAACTCTAATTAATTAAGGATCTCTAATTACCCCCAAATGGTGCTCTATATTTAAGGTTAAGGTGTGGTGAAATCCAGAGAAAACATGAGAGAAGCTGGAGGATGTTCAGAGCAGGAGATGCCAGGAAAATGTGTGTTTTCAGAGGTGTGGGGGAAGCCAAATGGTCAAAGGGTCAGTGACCTCTAGGGCAGGTCTGAAACTGCCAGAAGCCACTGCCCAGTGCTTGGACATCGATCCTTGTGTTCCTAAAAAAGCAGTGACCACCAAACTTGTCAGCAGAGGTTCTGATATTAGAGACCCAAAGCCGAGTAACTCTTGGCATTGAAACAAACAAACAAAAAAAGTGTTATTTTCTAAACCAGAAGCAGGTGTGATGAGGCTGTGGCTCGTTACAACCTTAACGAGAAACACCGGTGGGGACAGCACTGAAACATCAGTGCAGGTGGGTTCTGGCCCTGCCCTCCTCAGGGGAACAAAACCCGTTCACACCCGAGATCTTATTACTTATTATGTTAAAAATGTATAGCTTTTAACTGGTCTGTAAGCAGTCGATGTGACTCAGACAAAGGTGCAATGTGGACAGAGGCATCACTTGGAGCTGAAGTTTGGCCTTTGTGCAGAGGATCCTGTTTTCCAGACCTCGCACACGAGTTCCTAGAAGCCCAGGCTGAAGCGTTTAGGAATCAGTCCGTGAGGTCACCTGAGTGGGATCAGCTGGATTTGGGATTTGGGGCTGATTGCCTTCAGCCGAGCAGCAGATAAAAGCCTGAAACACTTTTTTATAAGCACTGCTGGGCTGCTGCTCCTTCCCGAGGACTTGTGAGCGCCATCCTCTAGCAAAGGTAAGCTCTGATAACAGAGAGGAGCCAGGGCACATCTGCATGTGTATGAGGTCGTTGTGGGGACGTTAAGGGACAGAAGCTATGCATGTTTCTGTGTGAGTGGCAGGGTGTCCCCTTGAGAGCATCAAGTACCTCTTCCTCGCTCCCATAACGGGGAATCTTTGTGCTGGATGGCAAACAAACGCCTGTACTTAGTGCCTTTGTCTGGTGGGAGATAGGGGTTGATAAGATCCCGGTGAGGTTGTCGGGAGGTGCTCCTGTGAGCTTTCCGCAGAGAGTTTCCAGGGATCCGCTCCAGAAAAACTGCCAGACTGAGGGAAAGATTCAGTGATTTTTGAAGTAAAAATTGTTTCTGCCTGGTTTTCTTCGTGACTTATGTGATTGTGCTGTTAAAAAGCGTCGTGAGCGTAGCTAAAATTAATCCTTTTTTTTCCATATTTGCTGGCAAGGTGGGGTAATGACTCGCATCAGCGAGGTAAAGATGAGAATGAGTCTTTGGGTGTGAGCTAAAAAGGTGAGAGAAAGGTGTTAAATCGATTACGGGATTCCTTTTGTATTCATTTTCCTCAGATAAGTCACGATCAGAAACAGCACGATGAGCTGTTGGCTCGGTTCAAACAGCGCTGTTTGTCGGTCAGGATGCGGGAATTGTTCTGCTTTGCCACTTTCTTGGAAACCTTGAGGCTTCCCTCTTGTGTCCGCGGGGCGGGGATGGNGGGATGCTCGGGGATGGGGTGCGGGATGCGGGGATGCTCGGGGATGGGGTGCGGGATGCGGGGATGCTCCGGAGGGTCCCGGCTGTCCCCGGGCACGGCTGTCCCGGTCCCGGTGGGTGCTGGCCCGGGTCCGGGGGCAGTGCCCGGGTCCCGCCCGGCTCCGGCAGCTCCGGGCTCGCTGCGAGGTCCCGCAGCCAGAGCCGCAGGTCCCGGCCTGTCGGAGCTGGGAGATGGAAGCAGATCACAGCCGGGGCCAGGGGTGATGTGGCCCCAGGCCATCATCTTACATAAACCCCGCACATTTGCATAATGTGTTGTACAAAATGAAAACTGAGGAAACTTTTTTTCTTTATTAAAAGGGGTGAAAGAGCTTTTAAAAAGGATATCCTTTAAAAAAAGATGTCAGGAATGTAGTTTACAGTGTCAGTAATTGGTCAGAGAGGATTTCAAGGGTGAGTGTCTGATTTGGAAATCTGTCATAGTGTACTTGGGGGGAAAAAAAAAACAAACAGCCCAGAGGTAGGACCATGAACACAAAGGGAGTATTGGTCTGGTGATGGGGAACTCATCCCTTTTGAAGGAACTGTTTCTCCAACCTGTTGTAGGCCAAACACAGGAGAAATCCCTCCTTCCATAGCAGGGAGAGACACAGTCACCAAGCCAAGGCATTCTTAATTACAGGGGGTGACTCAGATATTAACGCAGAGGTCAGTAAATGGCCTGGCATCTCCAGAAATGCACCTTAAGCTTGGGCTTGGCCAGTGCTGGCTCTCTGGGAGCAGTGGGCTCTGTGCAAGGACCACCAGGTGGATCTGTGCTGATGCCTCCTGTGCTGGGCTCACTGCTTCCCACAGAGGTTCATCCTGCACAAGTTCTTTAGTGGAAAAATTACGTGCAGGTGAGGCAAAAAAAATCCAGGAAATTGCAAAGCTTGGATGTTATCTCTGTTGTGGTGCATTAGAAAGTGCTGGCTGGTATTCGTGGATAAAAATCCCAGGGTGTACCTATGGCCATGGAGATCATTAGCTACAGCTGCTGCATTAAAAAAAAAAAGTAAAAAATTGCCACTTTAGGAAGGGCAGAAGGCAAAAAATATCTTTGCTGGGTTGGTGTAAAGGTGGGCTTGGAAATTGAGTCCTCTGCTCCCCTGAAAGTGAAACCTGGGGGTGTGTGAAGCTGCATTCCCAGCTCTCTCTCTGGGAATGGGGTGTCCAGGCTGGGACAGAGCAGAGCTGGCTGCAAGTTCCTTTCAGCTGTTGCTTAAGGAACTGGTTATGATTTTAATAGCTGGTTGAACTGAACCAACCCAACTGCTTCCAGCACAGCCCTGCTCTTGTAGGTGATGAGGAGACTTGAATGCGAGACAGTGTTGGATTTCCTGAGAGGCTTTGTTTTAGCAGGGTTTGGTTTGCTAATCCCCAGCTCCTCCATTCCCTGCAGGACTCCCAAAGCTGTGGTCTTCAGCTTTTCCCCAGGCCTTGGCAGAGGTGTCCATGGCTGTGTCCGTGTCCTTATCCATCTGTGTGTGCAGGGAAAGGCAGTGGCAGCTGCCTGCTCTGAGTCTGGGGGATTAAATCCATTTCTGGTCACAGTGAGTTACTTCTGAAGTATTTATAGTCAGATCAGGCACATGTTTAGGGCCCCTAAGTCACAGTGAAATACCTAAACACTCTACATGTCTAAAAAGGCAAATAGCTGCTTGTCCCAGGACCATGAGGGGTGTGAGATCTGCACTGTCAGCGTGACCTTAAAAAGTGGTCGTACGAGGAATTGGACTTGTCTAGTGAAAAATTTTACATTTTAAAATTTTTGTTGTGTCTCTTCCTCCTCATGCCTCCCCTTTCATGTCCCTTATGCATTTACTGGTTGGGGAGGAGGGAATCTCCTGCCTTGTAAACTTAAAAATAGGATAAAAGGAAATAAACGTGTTGAAATAGAGGACTGCATGTCTGTGCTAATAGGCCTCATTTAACTGCAGCAGTTTGTATCTCTGGATGTTTTTCTACTTTTTGCTCCAATTCTTCCCTTTTTCCCTTGGGTTTACATCCCTGCCTGTCCCTGCACAGATCCCCTGTGAGGCTATGCTGCATTTATGGGGACGACACAAGGTTTCCTGTGGTTCCTATGTGCACTTCCCTGAGCTCTAAACATGGCCTGTGCGTGTTCAGGGATGTCACCACACCTGCCAGTTGGAGAGGTGGCCCCTTCCATCTCTCTGTCCGTTCCTAAGCTGCTCTCAATCTCCTTTGGAAGGTTTTTTTGCCATAGCCAGGCTCATCTTGGCAGTGCCAAGCAACAGGATGGGAAGCAATGGGCAGAAAGTGAGGCACAGGGAATTCCAGCTGAACATGGGGTGAACTTTACTGTGAGGGTGAACTGAGCACTGGAATAGGTTGCCCTGAGAGTTGTGGAGCCTCAGTCCTTGAGGATATTCAAAATCCATCCGGACACAGTCCTGGGGAAGGTGCTCAAGGGGACCCTGCTTGAGCAGTGAGGCTGGGCTGGGTGACCTGCAGTGATCCCTTCTGGCCTGAACCACTCTGTGAGATTCTGAGAAAGGTGGAAATGGTTATTACAGGATGCACTGCAGCTGGGATGTTGTGGAATAGCCTCTCCTGGGACTTTAATGAGCTTCATTACAATAACGAGTCAAGCAAACCTGTCTGTGTTGCTGCTGCTGGGTGTGAGAGCTGATTCCTGGAGCTGGTGACTTGATGTCTGGCTGCTGGAAGTCTCTTTAGTTGGTGCCTGTGCCCTGTACTTATTTCTGAGGTTTGAAACACCATCATATGCAGGCAGCTTCAGGACTGTGTCCCGAGTACTTTGTAGGCAATAAAAGTTGTTCCCAGCTTACCCAAATGAGCAGTTTGAAGGGAAGAAGGTTCTTGTGTCTGAGGAAGAAACCTGAAAAGTTACAAAGCCTGAACTGGGCAAATAATGAAAGAACTACACTTTTCCTCTCTCATTTTTTTTTTTGTTTTTTAATCTCTGTGAGAGCGTTCCCTCTGACATGTATTAGCTGACCTTTACAATAGAAGGGAAAGGTGTCAAAGAACACCTTCCTAAAAATATGGACCTAAAAACCCTTGAGGCCCAGACTCTTTCTTCCACCAGGCAGGCAGGAAATTGCATCCCTGGGGAGGAGAGAGGCTGAGGGTAAAATGCAGGACTGCTCTTTGGGGCTGTGCTGGCCACAGCAGGGCAGCTGCAGCAGTGGCTGAGGGGAGCTTTCCCCAGCCCTTTGCAGACAAGGAGCACTGTGAGCATTTCTGGTGAGTCACTGCTGGGCTAAAACCTCCCCAGCAATGCTGCTGGGCTGAACCATTTTGTAATGTAGAGGTTATTCTTCCTGTTACTCCTCCTGGCAGCGCTAAGTTGTTGTGACAGTGATGTTGCTGGCTGCTGCTGTTAATCCAGCCTTCCTGGAGATGCAGAAGTCAGGCTGTATCTGGGGTGAGATGCACAGTCAGATCCATCCCTGCCCTGTGCTTAGCTGTTCTGAGTCCTGTCAAAATAGCACAGCCGTTGTGTGCAAGGGTTACAAACTGGGGAGGGATGCAACTGGGAGCTCCTTTTCCATCACATCCCAGTGCTGGACTCCATCACCTTGTTATCCAAAGGGTCACTTCTCTGGGCACACCTCTGATTTTTCCATGCAGTCATGCATTTCTGCTCCATGCTTCAACTTCCTGCCTCATCAATGCAGCCCTTATCCAGCCCTCAGTATCTCTGGGGATTTATCCAAGCACAGCCCACTCTTGGAGATGTGTGCTGGGGAAAACACTGGCTCGGGTGCTTGGTGTTGAGGGCCAGAAGGAACCATCCAGAAGCTACTTGTTCTTGCTCCTTCTGTGCTCTCTGAGCCACTCCACGGCCTGTCCTCGGCTGGATTTCATTCCCTGCCTCTTTTGGGAGAGAGTGGCCATGTGTGCAGCAGGCAGGTGTCCTGTCTGCCCTCCTGGGAGCACCGGTGGAGTTTCCCATGTGCCATGACAGGGAGCTCATTAAGGCCAGCCCCTAGATAAATTCCTTAGTCAGTGTGTGGGGAGTACCACAGCTGAAATGGGATGGGTTTCAGGCTCTGGATTCTCTGGGCTGTGAGGGTTACAAAGGCTCTGTGTAATCTCCTACAGTCTAACCAGATTTTCCTCAAAATTGTGAGCAGCGCACTTAGAAATTTCAGCCATAGCTAAAACTCTATGCTTAAAAATATTAACGTTAACCAGGGCTTGGTGCGTGCTTGGGAAGGCTGCAGGAAACTGTGTGCAAGGAATGCACAAGGAAAGCTGCACTCCCAGCTCTGCATGCACAGGTCCAAACACTTGGATTCATTCTTAAGATGTGCATAAAACTCCTTCCCCTTCACTTGGTTTTACTGTAACTGACAAAGCTGCCTGACTCAAGCATTTCAGAAATCTAATGCTTAAGATTTCACCGTGGATTTTTTTTGGCTTCAAAGTGATTTTGTTATGTCCCCAGAGCCTGGTTAAATCCTTAGTTATAATGATTGCACACTGAAGGGTGCTGTTACATAGAAATGCTGTCCCATAATGGCTTCGTTGCTGTGGAAAATCCGATGTTATTTGGTCATTCGCTGCGAGTTCCCTAAGCCATCAAGACATTTGCCTCAAGGCTACAAACACAAAGCTACAGGCAAAACCCTCTGGACATAATGAGTGGGCATTTATGCAGAACTAAAAACTGGAACAGCTGAGCAGTAGCTCTATGAATAGCAAGCATGCCTCTAAGCACAAAAGACATCATTCTGCAATAAAGGGGTTTATAATGGTTCTGACATCTTGTATGTCAAGATCATGCTACGTTGGTGTAACTTTTTTTTTTCCTGTTTGTTTGTTTGAGCCGTGTTCCTTGAGTAAGGTGTGAGTAATTAAAGGGTGTGAAGGAAACCCTATAGCTCGGTAAGGACAAAAATTGGGCAGCTGACACTTTTGGCAAGATCCATCATTTTGATTGTGTTTGCTCGGGAACAAGCTCATTGCTCCCGTGCTGTATTCCCAGTTCCACCCCTCAGGATTTCTTAGGGGTTCCTCTTGCAGCAGCAGCTCTAATAGGCTCAAGTCTAATGTTGGCTGAGAAGTGTCTTCTGATGGAAACGCAAAGATTGGACTAACCACAAACTACAGGGTCAGGGAGTCAGGCAATACAAAGAAGGGCAATAAAATTCAGAGTGATTTGGATCAACAGGGAGCTGGAGGAGCTTAATGCTGAGAAATGTACCCCAGCGAGGTCTCAGGCCTTTGCAAATCATCTACAGGCACTTCCAAACAAATGGCAAGAATGAGATGGGAAGGGATGTGTGGCTCTTACACCAGGAGCATAATGAAAACCCAGAGCAGAAATTGGCGTTGGAATATAGAAACAGCCTAGAGGAAAAACGGGAGGGGGAAAGGGAATGTAAGAATATGCAAGATGATAAATCATTGTGTGTTTGCATCCACATGTATCTGATCAATTCTTGAGACACTGTTGGTTTCCAGGTTAGTGTGGAGTTTTAGTGGGGTTTTTGGGTTTTTTTCCATATTTTCCTTGTGCAAAAGAGCTATGGTACTGGCAAAGGGTCTTGCCAACCCTTTACGACTGGAAAAACAACTTCAAACCTGTTTTGTGATCCTTGAAAAGCAGTTTGGGCCTCTCAAAACCATCCATTGTGAAGATGAGCAAAGCTCCAGTACTGTGAAGTTCCTGCAGGAAAATGTGGTGGAGGGATTAGGTGCTGCCTCTGACCTGAGAAGTGAAGGAAGTTTTCTCTGTAAAGCAGCAGAGATACCTGAGCTGGCTGTGGCACAGTAACCCAGCCCTGCACTTTGGGGAGCAAATTTCCCTTCCCCCAGCACAGCAAGTGAGGAGATCAGTGCTGGAGAGCCCAGAAAGCTGGCAGAGAACTGCAATACAGCTGTGCATCATTTCCTCATGTCCAAATACCTTGCACAGCCACGAGCAAATTGTCTCTCCCTTGGCTTGTACCTTTCCTGAAAGGAAAATCACTGAAAACCAGGTACCGTGGCTATTTTGCATCTCACCCTGGAGAGAGGCAGAGCCCAAACTGCAAGATGTCAGATATGGGAGGATGATACTTAAGTTGCTTAGGAAGGCAAAGGGATTAATTTCATTATCACTCCATCTTCTTCCTTGCAGCTGTTGGTGACGGCTTTTCCTGCCAGGAAAGAGACTCCCGAGGCCCTGTTGGAGAATGACAGCTCTGGCCTGCTGGTAAGTGATGGCTCTGTGCTTTTGGGAAGTTAATTGATAGAGCAGCAGGGAAGAACTGGGATTGAAGTGTTCCCTTCACAAAGTGCCAAGTTAAACCCAAGGATTGCTGACATTGGCTGCAGTTGTGTGAAGGCAAGGCTGTGTTGGGAACCTGTCCCTGCTCTGTGTTGCAGGGAATGCTCCTGCCACACCAAACAGAGCCAGTGTGGTCATGAAGTCAGATTTTGTTCTGCTCTGTTTGTACCAATTGTATTTCAGGCAAAGATTTTAATCTCTGGAAATCATCTTCTACTTTTGCATATTTTAGTAGCATCTCTGCCTGTTTCTGTCTGTGACTGGCAGAGAAGAGGTGTTTTGGTAAAGAGGGATTTTGACTGAAACCTCCTTCAGTTATTTGGATGTTCAGACTGTTGTTTGACTGGAGACGTGTATTTTTGGCTGTTAAACAAAAGATCCAGTTATAAAATGAAAATAGGGTATTAAAATTACCTGTGTTTTTGTATACCAGCAAGTGAACGCTAAAAGAGATGCACAGTAGTAACAAAACTACAAAGACTGAGACTTGTGCATGCCCAGAGGTGGTTCTTCTTCCACCAAGGGTCTTCTGGCACAGAGAAGAGGGACGGAGGCTGGTCCTCATCCCCTGCTGTGGGTGTGTTGTCCATCACTGGGGGCCCCTCAGGACCTGTGATCCCACATCTCCACCAGGTTCTCTTGACTTTGAGACCTGACTCTCCTTTTTTACCCCTTCATTGCCCAAGTGCCCCTGGAAGCTGCACCCTGCCTTGCTTGGAAGGGTGTGAGAGTTACTCCTTTGTCATGTAATGAAACCCTTCCAAGCAGCCCAAGAATTCAGTTCACAACACATCTCCCTTATCAACCCTTCCTGTACAAACTGCAGAATCACCACCACGGAGCCCGAGCAGCACTGTGAGCTTATTTGCTTTGTGATTTGTGGTCGGATCATTGCATTTCAGCGTTTACCAATGAAAGGAAATTACTAACAAGACACTGCTATTTACATTAATTGTGGCTTTGGGGAGATAGTCCAAAGAAAATTATGCTAAAGCCAGTTATTATGTGTCTCCCTAACAATTAGAATGAAACCCAAAGTTTATAAAACAAATGTTGATCTCGAACAGATTTTTAGCTGCTACTTGATATTTTCCCCTAGGAAGGGCAGAGGGGGGAAAAAAGGGGCTTTATATTTTTTCTTTTTCTTCCTCCTTTCTTTCATCTACCTTCTAAAAACAGTGTAATGAACATGGCTGGAAAAGGCAGCATGGGTACAACTGCAGGAGAAACTCCTACTTTGCAGTGAGCAGGAGCTCAGCTTCCCAGGAGGTCTCATGGAGTGGGCCAGTTGTCACACATGCCACGCTCTAAATGTCAGGGTTTCCTTGGCTGAAGCTGTTGATTTTTGTTGGTTTTGTTTCACCTCAGAGCAGTTTTGTGCAGCTCTGTAGGTTAAGCAGAGGTTTTGCTCCAAACCCTTCAAGGTACTCGCAGCTCCTTTCATGTGTATCCCACGAGATCATGGTGTGAGTGTGCTGAGACTTCTCCGTGCTCCTGCTGCAATTTGAACTATTTCTGGACACTAATTCAATGCTTTTTATGATGTTAGATGTATGATGAAAAGTAATTTAAGGTTTCTTGGGCTGACTCACTTGCCAGCGTAGTAGATCCAAGAAACAAACACAGATGTGAGATTGAAATTCTCCTTTGGCATAAAACCCTGCCTCATGCTATAAACCACAAACTAAGCCCAGTGGAGACTGGGAACACTCTTCTTTTTTTAGCTTCAGCTAGTCAGGTAACTTCTGACTTCAGAGGTGAGCAGGGATCCATGCACCTTGTTCTCTCACTGAATATCAGTGCTGTTTGTATATCCTCATAATGGTGGGATTTGCCTCCTCTGACTCTGGAGTGTGACCTGAGCTCCTCGTGGAGGCTCTGTAGTGAGGAAGTGCAGGCATTGCTGAAGGATGAATCATCTGCCTCGCTGTCAATGTCTATTTTAGGGACATGCCTGAAGTGAGGTGAAATTAAATCCTTCCCCAAAAATTCTTCTGTAAGAAGGGGGATTTTTGGATGCTCTGGGGAGGTAGTCTGGGCTTCCTTTCCTCGGATGACCCCGAGAGCAGACTCTACCCTTACGTCACTGCACAAGTCCTGAGCAGATCCAGGCACAGGAATGTGTGTTCTGGCACGGGGCAGGCACACAGACGGGTTCCTGCTGACCTGGCTTTGGGGTTATTCTGCTCCCCACTCCCCTCTCAGAGGCAAAACGGACTGCACTGATATGTGGCTGGCCACCAAAAGGCTGCAGACTAAAAGTGTAACTGGCTTTAATTATTAAGGTGTAATTTAGGTCTTTGTGTTTATAGGATAATTGTTTCTTTTTTAATATAACTTTAAACTTCGCAATACAAGAAACAGGCCCGAACCTGTGGATGGAGTGCTGGAAACTGTCTAAGAAGATTAAGGTCTCTTAATTGATTTCACATAAACAGGTGTGACTGAATTCATCAGAAGAAGGTTAAGACTGAATGTATTCTGCTAATTATGTGAAAATTGCCAGAGTGTGCTGGGTTGAGCAATTGCCTTTCCTTTGCAAGTGGGATCATTCCTGAAGTGTTCATCAAATGGGAAAAATGACATTTCCTAAGCAAATGAGCCAACGTGTCACATGCTGGGCTTTATTTTGAAATTCCTTTGCTCGTAGACACGTTGGCAGTGGTGGATTTGGCAACAGGACATGGGAATGTCCCTCGTGTGCTGTACCTGACTGGCAGTGTGGGAGGACAGGTGTCAAAGCAGGGCTGGGTCATCCTCTAAACTTCAGGAATCTGCATCATTGGAAATTCCTGTTCTGGAGAACTGAAGGAGTAACTCTGTTTAAAACACTTGCTGTCAATGTTTGTGTGACCCCTTAAGTCAGTTTTTCCCTGTTTAGTTAACTTCAGCATCGGGGATGCAGAGCGTGGACATTGCAGCAGTACAGGGAACACCTTTTGTCTTGGGTTCCAAAATAGCCACTGGAGTACAAAACTCCTCACCCAGCTGACAAAAAAACTGATTTATTCTGTTTACTCTGCGCTCTTTGCCATCTGTCCTCCAATCTTGCATCTTGAGGGAGCAAGACAGAATTGACAATGCTGAATTTGTTGTGAAAAGGACAAAAGTTCTGCTTTTGAGCAGTCCACCTCAGACTGTGCAGGTGTGACAATAAATTGTGTGATGAGATAAAAGGATCCCAGCACAGCAGCACGAGGGCCCTGCAATTACACACTGGTGCTCCCAACAAAACCATTTGCTGATGAAATCATTCTCTGAGTCTCCAAACTGAAGGGTGACTTGTATTTAAGGTGTGATTTCAGCAGCACATTTGCATAGAGGTGCTCTAAAATTAGTCCAGTTGCCTAAATCGCTGTTTTGTAATAGCAAAGATATTGTTGGTGACATTTAAAATTAATATAGAAAATAATATCCCTCGTGTATTATTCTCTTTTTGTATTTAATTTTGAGACCCAAATGCAGACTTACATCTATGAGCAGTGGGTGATGATTTAGTAGCACTTTGATTATGTGTTTTACTCAAGTTAAAGTGAGCAACTAGCAGGTAATAAGGAGCAAAATCTTAATTTAAGTCTGTATTTAAAAAAACCTCACTTAATTGCACCTCTGCAGAATGCTGGGAAACCATCTTCTAAGTGCAGATGCAGTTTTATTCATATTAGTCAAGATATTCACTGTCCATTCAGATTTTCAGCTCATTTTTTGGAGACAGGGCTTTCTGAAGTACAAATTTATTATTCTTAGGAAATCCCAGCAGGAAAACCTGTCTGTGTTTTGAAAAAGGGATGCAGTGGTTGTACCTGCCTCTGCTGAACACAAACTAAAGTTATGCTGTTTCCAAAAGAAAAGAAATAAGCTTTATAAATGAACTAAACTTTGTAGAAGATATCAGACATAATCTCCCACTCTTCTTGGTTTTGGTAGAGCATTAGGAGGATGATTATTTCCAGATTTAGGCACCATAATTTGGGACAGATATGGACCAGGTGGAGATCCTAAAAAGCAAGGGGAAAAGCTTATGAAAAAGATTCAGCTTGGGTTGCTTTTCTTGCAGACAAGACCAGGATGGCTTTACAAGCCTTCAAAAAGAAGGAAGAGAATTTATTCTCTGTGTCCGTTCATCCATAAAAATAAAATTCTTGACTACAAAGCTAGACGTCAAAAAACCATTTTTAGCCGTAAGAGGGGATTTGTAATAGATTGTGAGTTTCAGCTGAGGAAAAAATTAGACAAACATCAGTTTGGAGCAGGGAAGGGAATAGCTGGAAGATTGCTTGAGATCCCTTCCAGCCCTGTTGGTCTAATTTTATGATTTATTTTTTTAATAACTGCTGTAAGCACTCTTGTACAGTGAGTTAGAAGAAGTCATTTTAAAAAGTCGTAACTTCAGTTACTGAGCAATCCTTGCTTATTCCAAATAAACATGTCAGCTTCATTTTCCTGTCCTGGATCGCAGAGTTTCTTCTACAGAATCATCTTCCTTTAAATGGAACACGGTGAAGCAGCTCTTTGGCAGTTTCCTGCCAGCTTTTCCAGAAATATATCTATAGGTGAAAGAAAAAACTCCTATCAGAACATATTGTCTGCAGGAGAGAAAAAATTTAAATCTTGGGTTGTGTTGATGTGGAACAGGATCAGCGTCTGACACTCACTCGCTCTCATTCAAGTTTAAATTTATTTTGCAAATAGAAGCCCTGCTTCTTGCCATCTGCTTCAAACATCTCCTTCAGGCTGACTTTTGGCTGTTCTTCATAGAAACTCTTTTTATTCTGCGCATCCAAAGTTTCATTTGATTTCTGAAGGGGATGAATGCCCTGATTCCTTTGCTCCTTTGAAAACTCAAGCTGTTTTTTGGTTTTGTTTTTTTTTTTAATCAAGACAGTCAAGAGCTCGCTGAGAGGGCTTTGGAATTGATAGGATTTAAGCACATGCCTTAAAATATTACGATAAATTGGGTACTTCCTATTTATTTGCTGCCTAACACAGAACTCATTTTACCAAATCAAGCTCTTTCAGGCTCACACCTCCCTGCTTTTGTGCTGAGAGTAAATCAGACTCTAAAATTCAAAGTTGCTCCATGAATTTGGAGCAGGGAAGGAGTTTGGAGGGGCAGGAACCTCGGTCAGACCAAGGTGCTGCTGCGTGGATGCAAAAGGCAGATGTGTTTAATTCCTCTGAATGCAAACCAGTCCCTGGCAAAACATCTTCAGGGCACGGCTGGAAAGGGGGAAATGATTGATTGAAATAGATTTCCAAGTGATTTATCTAATCCAAAGTTATTTGCCACATCCTCTCCAATTGATGGAAAAACAACACAATGCACTGAAAGGGTTTTGCTCTCCAAGGTGTGAGGTTATACAGGAATTACTGGTATTTTTTTTTTTTTT